>CM037874.1:17609886-18014886 GCA_021292105.1 Anadara kagoshimensis
ATGGAAATTACACTTGAACCTACCCGTTTTGCATCCCCCGTCCCGTTTGTGGAAGCGTATTTGAGCGTATTGAAGCTTGAATGTTTAAATATTTGTATCAATGGATGCAGAATGAATATACTTCATCATGATATGCTTGAATTTTGAATATCTTAAAAATAAATACCCAGCTACTCGTCCTGAATGTGAAAAACCATGTAAATTGCATTAGAACCTACCCGTACACTCCAACCCTCCTTTGTGGAAGCGTATTTGAGCGTATTGAAGCTTGAATGTTTAAATATTTGGTATCGATGGATGCAGAATTGAATATACTTAATCATGATATATTTGAATTTTGAATATCTTAAAAATAAATGCCCAGCTACTCGTCCTGAATCTGAAAAATGATAGAAATTTCATTAAAACCTACCCATACACTCCCACCCCCTCCTTTGTGGAAGCGTATTTGAGCGTATTGAAGCTTGAATGTTTGAATATTTGGTATCAATGGGTGCAGAATTGAATATACTTCATTATGATATATTTGAATTTTGAATATCTTAAAAATAAATACCCAGCTACTCGTCCTGAATGTGAAAAATCATGGAAATTACACTTGAACCTACCCGTTTTTGCATCCCCTCGTCCGTTTGTGGAAGCGTATTTGAGCGTATTGAAGCTTGAATGTTTGAATATTTGGTATCAATGGATGCAGAATTGAATATACTTCATTATGATATGCTTGAAGTTTGAATATCTTAAAAATAAATACCCAGCTACTCGTCCTGAATGTGAAAAATCATGGAAATTACACTTGAACCTACCGTTTTTGCATCCCCCGTCCCGTTTGTGGAAGCGTATTTGAGCGTATTGAAGCTTGAATGTTTGAATATTTGGTATCAATGGGTGCAGAATTGAATATACTTCATTATGATATATTTGAATTTGAATATCTAAAAAATAAATACCCAGCTACTCGTCCTGAATGTGAAAAATCATGGAAATTACACTTGAACCTACCCGTTTTTGCATCCCCTCGTCCCGTTTGTGGAAGCGTATTTGAGCGTATTGAAGCTTGAATGTTTGAATATTGGTATCAATGGATGCAGAATTGAATATACTTCATTATGATATGCTTGAAGTTTGAATATCTTAAAAATAAATACCCAGCTACTCGTCCTGAATGTGAAAAATCATGGAAATTACACTTGAACCTACCCGTTTTTGCATCCCCCGTCCCGTTTGTGGAAGCGTATTTGAGCGTATTGAAGCTTGAATGTTGAATATTTGGTATCAATGGATGCAGAATTGAATATACTTCATCATGATATGCTTGAATTTTGAATATCTTAAAAATAAATACCCAGCTACTCGTCCTGAATGTGAAAACCATGTAAATTGCATTAGACCTACCCGTACACTCCCCTCCTTTGTGGAAGCGTATTTGAGCGTATTGAAGCTTGAATGTTTAAATATTTGGTATCGATGGATGCAGAATTGAATATACTTAATCATGATATATTTGAATTTTGAATATCTTAAAAATAAATGCCCAGCTACTCGTCCTGAATCTGAAAAATGATAGAAATTTCATTAAAACCTACCCATACACTCCCAACCCCTCCTTTGTGGAAGCGTATTTGAGCGTATTGAAGCTTGAATGTTTGAATATTTGGTATCAATGGGTGCAGAATTGAATATACTTCATTATGATATATTTGAATTTTGAATATCTTAAAATAAATACCCAGCTACTCGTCCTGAATGTGAAAAATCATGGAAATTACACTTGAACCTACCCGTTTTTGCATCCCCTCGTCCCGTTTGTGGAAGCGTATTTGAGCGTATTGAAGCTTGAATGTTTGAATATTTGGTATCAATGGATGCAGAATTGAATATACTTCATTATGATATGCTTGAAGTTTGAATATCTTAAAAATAAAATACCCAGCTACTCGTCCTGAATGTGAAAAATCATGGAAATTACACTTGAACCTACCCGTTTTTTGCATCCCCCGTCCCGTTTGTGGAAGCGTATTTGAGCGTATTGAAGCTTGAATGTTTGAATATTTGGTATCAATGGATGCAGAATTGAATATACTTCATCATGATATGCTTGAATTTTGAATATCTTAAAAATAAATACCCAGCTACTCGTCCTGAATGTGAAAAACCATGTAAATTGCATTAGAACCTACCCGTACACTCCCCCCTCCTTTGTGGAAGCGTATTTGAGCGTATTGAAGCTTGAATGTTTAAATATTTGGTATCGATGGATGCAGAATTGAATATACTTAATCATGATATATTTGAATTTTGAATATCTTAAAAATAAATGCCCAGCTACTCGTCCTGAATCTGAAAAATGATAGAAATTTCATTAAAACCTACCCATACACTCCCACCCCTCCTTTGTGGAAGCGTATTTGAGCGTATTGAAGCTTGAATGTTTGAATATTTGGTATCAATGGGGCAGAATTGAATATACTTCATTATGATATATTTGAATTTTGAATATCTTAAAAATAAATACCCAGCTACTCGTCCTGAATGTGAAAAATCATGGAAATTACACTTGAACCTACCCGTTTTTGCATCCCCTCGTCCCGTTTGTGGAAGCGTATTTGAGCGTATTGAAGCTTGAATGTTTGAATATTTGGTATCAATGGATGCAGAATTGAATATACTTCATTATGATATGCTTGAAGTTTGAATATCTTAAAAATAAATACCCAGCTACTCGTCCTGAATGTGAAAAATCATGGAAATTACACTTGAACCTACCCGTTTTTGCATCCCCCGTCCCGTTTGTGGAAGCGTATTTGAGCGTATTGAAGCTTGAATGTTTGAATATTTGGTATCAATGGGTGCAGAATTGAATATACTTCATTATGATATATTTGAATTTTGAATATCTTAAAAATAAATACCCAGCTACTCGTCCTGAATGTGAAAAATCATGGAAATTACACTTGAACCTACCCGTTTTTGCATCCCCTCGTCCCGTTTGTGGAAGCGTATTTGAGCGTATTGAAGCTTGAATGTTTGAATATTTGGTATCAATGGATGCAGAATTGAATATACTTCATTATGATATGCTTGAAGTTTGAATATCTTAAAAATAAATACCCAGCTACTCGTCCTGAATGTGAAAAATCATGGAAATTACACTTGAACCTACCCGTTTTTGCATCCCCCGTCCCGTTTGTGGAAGCGTATTTGAGCGTATTGAAGCTTGAATGTTTGAATATTTGGTATCAATGGATGCAGAATTGAATATACTTCATCATGATATGCTTGAATTTTGAATATCTTAAAAATAAATACCCAGCTACTCGTCCTGAATGTGAAAAACCATGTAAATTGCATTAGAACCTACCCGTACACTCCCCCCTCCTTTGTGGAAGCGTATTTGAGCGTATTGAAGCTTGAATGTTTAAATATTTGGTATCGATGGATGCAGAATTGAATATACTTAATCATGATATATTTGAATTTTGAATATCTTAAAAATAAATGCCCAGCTACTCGTCCTGAATCTGAAAAATGATAGAAATTTCATTAAAACCTACCCATACACTCCCACCCCCTCCTTTGTGGAAGCGTATTTGAGCGTATTGAAGCTTGAATGTTTGAATATTTGGTATCAATGGGTGCAGAATTGAATATACTTCATTATGATATATTTGAATTTTGAATATCTTAAAATAAATACCCAGCTACTCGTCCTGAATGTGAAAAATCATGGAAATTACACTTGAACCTACCCGTTTTTGCATCCCCTCGTCCCGTTTGTGGAAGCGTATTTGAGCGTATTGAAGCTTGAATGTTTGAATATTTGGTATCAATGGATGCAGAATTGAATATACTTCATTATGATATGCTTGAAGTTTGAATATCTTAAAAATAAATACCCAGCTACTCGTCCTGAATGTGAAAAATCATGGAAATTACACTTGAACCTACCCGTTTTTGCATCCCCCGTCCCGTTTGTGGAAGCGTATTTGAGCGTATTGAAGCTTGAATGTTTGAATATTAGGTATCAATGGATGCAGAATTGAATATACTTCATCATGATATGCTTGAATTTTGAATATCTTAAAAATAAATACCCAGCTACTCGTCCTGAATGTGAAAAACCATGTAAATTGCATTAGAACCTACCCGTACACTCCCCCCTCCTTTGTGGAAGCGTATTTGAGCGTATTGAAGCTTGAATGTTTAAATATTTGGTATCGATGGATGCAGAATTGAATATACTTAATCATGATATATTTGAATTTTGAATATCTTAAAAATAAATGCCCAGCTACTCGTCCTGAATCTGAAAAATGATAGAAATTTCATTAAAACCTACCCATACACTCCCACCCCCTCCTTTGTGGAAGCGTATTTGAGCGTATTGAAGCTTGAATGTTTGAATATTTGGTATCAATGGTGCAGAATTGAATATACTTCATTATGATATATTTGAATTTTGAATATCTTAAAATAAATACCCAGCTACTCGTCCTGAATGTGAAAAATCATGGAAATTACACTTGAACCTACCCGTTTTTGCATCCCTCGTCCCGTTTGTGGAAGCGTATTTGAGCGTATTGAAGCTTGAATGTTTGAATATTTGGTATCAATGGATGCAGAATTGAATATACTTCATTATGATATGCTTGAAGTTTGAATATCTTAAAAATAAATACCCAGCTACTCGTCCTGAATGTGAAAAATCATGGAAATTACACTTGAACCTACCCGTTTTTGCATCCCCCGTCCCGTTTGTGGAAGCGTATTTGAGCGTATTGAAGCTTGAATGTTTGAATATTTGGTATCAATGGATGCAGAATTGAATATACTTCATCATGATATGCTTGAATTTTGAATATCTTAAAAATAAATACCCAGCTACTCGTCCTGAATGTGAAAAACCATGTAAATTGCATTAGAACCCCCTCCTTTGTGGAAGCGTATTTGAGCGTATTGAAGCTTGAATGTTTAAATATTTGGTATCGATGGATGCAGAATTGAATATACTTAATCATGATATATTTGAATTTTGAATATCTTAAAAATAAATGCCAGCTACTCGTCCTGAATCTGAAAAATGATAGAAATTTCATTAAAACCTACCCATACACTCCCACCCCCTCCTTTGTGAAGCGTATTTGAGCGTATTGAAGCTTGAATGTTTGAATATTTGGTATCAATGGGTGCAGAATTGAATATACTTCATTATGATATATTTGAATTTTGAATATCTTAAAAATAAATACCCAGCTACTCGTCCTGAATGTGAAAAATCATGGAAATTACACTTGAACCTACCCGTTTTTGCATCCCCTCGTCCCGTTTGTGGAAGCGTATTTGAGCGTATTGAAGCTTGAATGTTTGAATATTTGGTATCAATGGATGCAGAATTGAATATACTTCATTATGATATGCTTGAAGTTTGAATATCTTAAAATAAATACCCAGCTACTCGTCCTGAATGTGAAAAATCATGGAAATTACACTTGAACCTACCCGTTTTTGCATCCCCCGTCCCGTTTGTGGAAGCGTATTTGAGCGTATTGAAGCTTGAATGTTTGAATATTTGGTATCAATGGATGCAGAATTGAATATACTTCATCATGATATGCTTGAATTTTGAATATCTTAAAAATAAATACCCAGCTACTCGTCCTGAATGTGAAAAACCATGTAAATTGCATTAGAACCTACCCGTACACTCCCCCCTCCTTTGTGGAAGCGTATTTGAGCGTATTGAAGCTTGAATGTTTAAATATTTGGTATCGATGGATGCAGAATTGAATATACTTAATCATGATATATTTGAATTTTGAATATCTTAAAAATAAATGCCCAGCTACTCGTCCTGAATCTGAAAAATGATAGAAATTTCATTAAAACCTACCCATACACTCCCACCCCCTCCTTTGTGGAAGCGTATTTGAGCGTATTGAAGCTTGAATGTTTGAATATTTGGTATCAATGGGTGCAGAATTGAATATACTTCATTATGATATATTTGAATTTTGAATATCTTAAAAATAAATACCCAGCTACTCGTCCTGAATGTGAAAAATCATGGAAATTACACTTGAACCTACCCGTTTTTGCATCCCCTCGTCCCGTTTGTGGAAGCGTATTTGAGCGTATTGAAGCTTGAATGTTTGAATATTTGGTATCAATGGATGCAGAATTGAATATACTTCATTATGATATGCTTGAAGTTTGAATATCTTAAAAATAAATACCCAGCTACTCGTCCTGAATGTGAAAAATCATGGAAATTACACTTGAACCTACCCGTTTTTGCATCCCCCGTCCCGTTTGTGGAAGCGTATTTGAGCGTATTGAAGCTTGAATGTTTGAATATTGGTATCAATGGATGCAGAATTGAATATACTTCATCATGATATGCTTGAATTTTGAATATCTTAAAAATAAATACCCAGCTACTCGTCCTGAATGTGAAAAACCATGTAAATTGCATTAGAACCTACCCGTACACTCCCCCCTCCTTTGTGGAAGCGTATTTGAGCGTATTGAAGCTTGAATGTTTAAATATTTGGTATCGATGGATGCAGAATTGAATATACTTAATCATGATATATTTGAATTTTGAATATCTTAAAATAAATGCCCAGCTACTCGTCCTGAATCTGAAAAATGATAGAAATTTCATTAAAACCTACCCATACACTCCCACCCCCTCCTTTGTGGAAGCGTATTTGAGCGTATTGAAGCTTGAATGTTTGAATATTTGGTATCAATGGGTGCAGAATTGAATATACTTCATTATGATATATTTGAATTTTGAATATCTTAAAAATAAATACCCAGCTACTCGTCCTGAATGTGAAAAATCATGGAAATTACACTTGAACCTACCCGTTTTTGCATCCCTCGTCCGTTTGTGGAAGCGTATTTGAGCGTATTGAAGCTTGAATGTTTGAATATTTGGTATCAATGGATGCAGAATTGAATATACTTCATTATGATATGCTTGAAGTTTGAATATCTTAAAAATAAATACCCAGCTACTCGTCCTGAATGTGAAAAATCATGGAAATTACACTTGAACCTACCCGTTTTTGCATCCCCCGTCCCGTTTGTGGAAGCGTATTTGAGCGTATTGAAGCTTGAATGTTTGAATATTTGGTATCAATGGATGCAGAATTGAATATACTTCATCATGATATGCTTGAATTTTGAATATCTTAAAAATAAATACCCAGCTACTCGTCCTGAATGTGAAAAACCATGTAAATTGCATTAGAACCTACCCGTACACTCCCCCCTCCTTTGTGGAAGCGTATTTGAGCGTATTGAAGCTTGAATGTTTAAATATTTGGTATCGATGGATGCAGAATTGAATATACTTAATCATGATATATTTGAATTTTGAATATCTTAAAAATAAATGCCCAGCTACTCGTCCTGAATCTGAAAAATGATAGAAATTTCATTAAAACCTACCCATACACTCCCACCCCCTCCTTTGTGAAGCGTATTTGAGCGTATTGAAGCTTGAATGTTTGAATATTTGGTATCAATGGGTGCAGAATTGAATATACTTCATTATGATATATTTGAATTTTGAATATCTTAAAATAAATACCCAGCTACTCGTCCTGAATGTGAAAAATCATGGAAATTACACTTGAACCTACCCGTTTTTGCATCCCCTCGTCCCGTTTGTGGAAGCGTATTTGAGCGTATTGAAGCTTGAATGTTTGAATATTTGGTATCAATGGATGCAGAATTGAATATACTTCATTATGATATGCTTGAAGTTTGAATATCTTAAAATAAATACCCAGCTACTCGTCCTGAATGTGAAAATCATGGAAATTACACTTGAACCTACCCGTTTTTGCATCCCCCGTCCCGTTTGTGGAAGCGTATTTGAGCGTATTGAAGCTTGAATGTTTGAATATTTGGTATCAATGGATGCAGAATTGAATATACTTCATCATGATATGCTTGAATTTTGAATATCTTAAAAATAAATACCCAGCTACTCGTCCTGAATGTGAAAAACCATGTAAATTGCATTAGAACCTACCCGTACACTCCCCCCTCCTTTGTGGAAGCGTATTTGAGCGTATTGAAGCTTGAATGTTTAAATATTTGGTATCGATGGATGCAGAATTGAATATACTTAATCATGATATATTTGAATTTTGAATATCTTAAAAATAAATGCCCAGCTACTCGTCTGGAATGTTATTTACATTCAAAAATATCGGGACTACATTCGTGGTACAAGAAATTGTTCGTAGTTTTGCGGAAGTTTTGATCCATAAAATTTAATTCGTTAGTAGGTTGTTATGTGTAGTAAATAGATGCTATTTTTTCAAAGTAATCAACTGCTTTTCTAACAAGTAACTGGCTACTAGTAGCTAACTTTTCTTCCACAAGTAACTGGCTACTAGTAGCTAACTTTTCTTCTACAAGTAGCCAGCTACTAGTAGCCAGTTACTAGTAGCTAACTTTACCTATCTTGTTACTTATGCATTTCAGTGCATGACGTAAAGCTTTCCCTTTTCTGATTTTTGTCAACCTTGATATACCGCTACGTAGACCGAACTATCTGCCTTAACTATGATAAGTTATTTTTATTCGCTGCCGCCATCACCGTCGTCAATGCAGATAGTGCGGCCTAACCGCTAAGTAGTTACTTGATTTTCAATCTTTTGAATTGTGTGGAATAGCATTCCATAATTACATACAATTGTTTAAATTTTTCCATAAACAAATCACCTGCAATTTAAGGTGAAATGGATTCGTATTATAAAACAAAATGAAAAACAAATATTATTTAAACATTAAAATTGTTCTGTATGCACTCTATGTAGTTTTGGCCCCATGTCGTGTTTTGTAGGACCTCTTTATCTGGTATCGACCTTACGGGGACGTGTTGATAGTTAACATATATCATAACTATTGGTATTGAACAATACTTATTGATAAAACAGATATAGAAATATTAGTACAACACAAACTCACAGTACAGGCACGTCGAAAGTTTAAGCTATCGAATTATGTTAGTACCAAAACTGACAGCTCCTCTTTGCCCTTTCTCGACCCCTTTTCGACAGGTGTTCGATTTCATGACAGCTTTTCGACATCTAGCTATCCATACTTCGGCCATTTGGCAGCCGGGCTTGGTCGACCCCTGTTTGTTAGCCCAGTGTTGTACTTTTGACAGGTCTGTGCTGTCTATATTATGTTAATTCTTACAGTGAGCAGAATATCCATGAAGGGGTGAAATTGTAATTCCGTTTTAAATTGATTTTTCGCACTTTATAACAAGATAGAGCAAAGGAGGATAGGTAAAGTTTAAGGACTGTTTTATTTTAATTAATTTTGTGCCTTTAGAGGAGTTTAAATCATCTGTGATCTATTTTACATATATGTTCTATAACGACCTGTAATAAAAACAGTTTGCGTGTGAAAATTGACCCCAAGACCTTGGTAACGGTACTTGTAGTGGTTCATATTGTTCGTCCGTGGCACCATAACAATATAAATTACAACTATCCATAGTTTATGAAAATCACAGGTATAGGTTTCAAAGGATTTAAATTTGTCAGTTTGTTCATCGTTACGTTTTTAAATTTAACCAAGACCATTTAAATACGTTGAATGTGTTAACTAAACGAGACAGAAAAATAGCTGATAAAAGACCTTAAAATAGACCCATACAGAAGTATGTATATAGCGGTATACTACCTCTCAAATAGCCAGTTACATTATTGGATTTAAGCAGTTATTGTGTATGTGTTTTAGAGACATTTTGTGTATCGCCTGTTTCGGAGTTAATTAAGGCCGTTTATTGACATTTGTGAATTAACAACAAAACACAATTTGAGTATTGACTACTAGTTTTTCTGTCAATATAAGCTTTTAGTGTTGGTAATTCAGTCATAATGACTGCCAGTTAAAGTAAAAAAAGCAGGAAGAATTTTCTCGAGTAACATTTTAATTAAGCAGAATCGATGTAAAAGGAGTCGATTTAGAGAAGAGAGGAGTTATCAGCATGTCTTCAACAATGTCTTCCATCGGGTCACCGAGGCCCCATTGTGGTCCCATTTCATTGGAGTCTGAAAGACGAAAGGCTATGAATATTGTGTTCGCGATTGAGAAACAATCGAATAATTTTAGAGAAAATTATTTAATGGGAGCATCGGATGAGAATAACGAAACATGGCTACATTTTATTTCATTTCTGAGATCCAAAGCTGGAATGAAAAAATGCAAAACACATACGGAGTTTGCTGAACATTTTGAAACGGTTAAAAAACAGAACAATGTAGCGAAACAAGGGGAAAAGATTATACCCGAAATAGAGGAAATCTTGGACAGAGCTAGGAAATTCGATGATCTTATGAAAAACGCCAAAAAGAAACTAAAGAAAGCTTTGGAGGAACATTTATCCAGGTATTGTATTAGTTTCTATGATAAACTCCGAGGACAGGAAGTTCAGGTTGTTATGGATTATGAGAATCAAATAGGTCAGTGGGAATCCGAGGTGAGAAGTTTCCTTACAGAATTACGCGGGAAATGTCGCGAGTTCAAAGAAAATGAAGGACATAGTTTTGAAAGCTACATACATAATTATGAGAAATTGTTACAGCTCATGGAAGAAATTTTAGACATTTTACCAAATATATTTGATATTTATAAAAGTTGGGTGATAGCAGACGAAGCGTATCCAAGGAAACTATTGGATGAAATCAACCGATATCAAAATAGGAAGGAAGAGATCACTGATACATTCCGGCAGTTCCACAGACGTTCGGAAGAATCCGCGAGTAAGATTAGAAAAGTGGATTACAGTTCTAAGAAAGTGAATGATAAGCTACAAAACGGATTGAAAGAAAGGAGAATTTGCCGGAAAATGGAAATGACATTGCAAGATAAAATAAACATATTAGAAGACGAAATAAGAGAAAAACAGA
This sequence comes from Anadara kagoshimensis, assembly GCA_021292105.1. Lineage (NCBI taxonomy): Eukaryota > Metazoa > Mollusca > Bivalvia > Arcoida > Arcidae > Anadara > Anadara kagoshimensis. The sequence goes on from CM037874.1 coordinate 17,620,833, forward strand.
AAGAGTTAGAAGATGGATTTTATAAAATGAATTCAAAACAAAATTTATCAACATCAGCTTATAAGACACTTTTGGATAAAACACAAAAGATACAAATGCAGTTACCAAAGCTGGAGAAAATGGTGAAAGCAATGAATGAGAACATGATAAAGCTGAAGAAACAGCGATACAAGGTACAGAAAGATGTACACAAACTCCAAGTAACATACGAAAGATCCGTAAAAGCCACAAGACGAGTGAGAGAGGTCGCATGTAAAGACGAAAATAACGCAAAACATCTGATGGACGAACAAAAGGCAATTGTTATGCAGTTATCGGCATTAAAACGGGTCAGAGAAATCAAAATCCATCCATTGACAGTGAAGAAGATATATGCAGGAGAAAATCACCAGGGCCATGACCTCGATGTTTCAGGTATGTATGTGTATATACTTTATGATTATTAGATGAATATTTCCAATTAAATCAGAGATGGTTAAGGTTTTAGACTATGTAGTAGAAATCTGTCAAAAGTTTTACACTAAGTTAACGAATTAGTGCCAAATCGACAGGTCATCTTGGGCCCCATTAGCTACAGTACAGGCCTGTCGAAAGTTTGACACTAAGCTAACAGATTGGTGCGAATTGACAGATCATAGTCGGACCACAATTCTCATTATATCGACAGCTTTTTGATAACTACCTCTATGCAGGTTTCGACCACTTGTTAACCATATTTGGACACTTGGTTGCCGAGGTTTGTCTCCTTTTCGTTATCTCAGTGTTTAACTTTCGACAAGTCTGTACTGTATATCTCCACAGCTTTTCCATAGTTTCTATCTATCTCGAGGCAGCCGAGTTTAATTTCCAATCATCAGCTTAAAGCTTGTTTAAATCTTTCGACAGGTCTGTACTGTACGTGTATGCTTTGTGTTTGATTAGAAGTGCATTTCCAATAAAATTAGAGATGGTAAGATTTGTATATATACGTATTATCACTCTTGGTAGGGTCCAACAAACATTTTAGAATCGTTAAATTATCTTTCTTAATTAAAATATTCACATGGTGTTGGCTATACTGGCTGTACTATTTTATAATTGAAATTCATCAAGTGATATTCATCTCGCGTTGCGATTTCTAGACACTTTTGTTATACAATCCGTTGTTCTGCTTTTGTTTTTTGTCTAGTTTGTCATGTACTACTTTTGAAATTTTATGACATGTTGGTCGCTTTTCTTGTTATGGATGCTGGGCAATATTATTGGTTACTTTGCATATTTTTATTCTTTCATCACAAATTTCTATTTTGACAATTATGTAAGTGCGTGCGTCAGTAAATGAAGTGGTTTATTAAAGGATGACATAAGTAATTATAATGCACTATTATTTCTATGTACTAAGGTACAACTTTGTTACACCCGACCAAATGGGTATTCAGAGCTTCTTTAAAACTGAAACCCAGTAAATTTCTATACTGGGTATTACTTAAAAATAACACCTTATCATTTTTATGACTGTGCTATATTGAAAAAAAAGCGACACCTTTTATAAATATAGGTTAGCGTTGACTGTATCTTGAATTACTGCACTAAATGGTACGAGGTTTACATATCTAATTTAATCATCATTTAATTCTATGCATGCGTCAATACTAGAATATTTGTCTTCGTCTATCTCATATATTGTAAAAAAATAATTAAAATTTAAATAATAAAAAAAGAATATTTGACCGAAAGGTTGATTTGATTACGTGCTTTGTCACATATTTTATTAGACATATCATTCTATAGTGTTCTGTTAAGGCCAAATTTGAATTATCGCTGCTTCGACCTGAATATGAAAAAGCGTGCGAAGGAGCGAAAACACGTTGGTAAAGGTACGATGGCTAAGTTGCAATAACGTGAAGGAGCGAATAAGCGAAGATGCGATGACAATAGTACAATAGGTAATATCGATCCTTCGCCTTCGTATCTTTGCTACTTAGCCATCATATTTTAAAAGACATTTTGCCCCCTTTTGGTATCTTTTCAAGATCTTTAAAAAATCGGTTTCACAATTTTGGTCCAAACACTACTGATAGGTAATTGTATTCCGAAACGGCCGTTTAGTGCTGTGAAATTAAAACTGGTGTAGTATGTAATTTAGATCGTTTACCTTCGTACACGTATCTTTACTCATTAGCCATCGTATTTTCGATCCTTCGCCTTCGTATTTGTGTTTTTTCGCTCCTTCGCGTTCATGTCAAAGTCCTGAGCGAAGTTGCGATAATGCAAATTTGGCCCTTACAGAACACCTTATCATTCAGATATAAATTCATACTTAAATTTTTACCACTTCAAAAATATAAAAGTAAAATTATGATATAAGATTAAACATAACAGTTTTATTTATTTTGGCATAAAATATAACTTAACTATCACATTCAACAATTCTTTACAAATTAAATGAAACGTGCTTAGATTATTTCAATAAGATATGTCATATTGGTTTTGTAACTTAACCAAAAATTTTAAGACTTTAGAATTTATATGAATGAGTACTCAATACCAAAATAAAACTAAAAGTGGACGTTAAACCAGGCAATAAATACCTACTGAAAAACTGTTTTTACAACATACAATATATGATATTGATTTTTTTTTTAAAATGCTTGAAAATATTCATTTATGTCTAACCAACACAGTTTCATATACCAATTTTGAATAAACATAAAATACATTAAAAAATGGTATATAACAACAGTATTGCAAACCTTACCATATTTTACCATCTTCAGTTTTATTGGAGATGCTCATCTAAATCATCGCATATATATTTTACCACCAGTTGTCCTCATTTTTATATTATATAATTTTGAAATTGAAAAAAAAATCAATTTTATCTTGAATACGTTTTCAAAATCATGTATATATGTAGCTGGCGCTGCCCTTATTGAATATACTATACATGTAATAGTGAAATATTTAAAAACAATGATACTTTCACATATATATGGTCAAATTATATTTTTTTTTATTTTTCTGAATGAAATGTTCCAAAATTCATAATGTCATTATTATCATAATTGTACATTTTTTAAAAATTCATTCAGAAAATCAAAAATATATATATAGTTTGAAAATACGACAAAATTTGCACGTACACATTATAAACAAACAGTACGGTTTGATAATATATCTCTACATCATATCAATTAACCGCACTGATTAACTTGTACAGATAAATACAGTCAAGGCAAGGGTTATTTAAAAAAATATCAACTTGTTACCAATACGTCAATATGTGACACTGATCGATAACGATTGATTAATAAAATTATTCATAGTTAAAATTGATATATTTAACCCCGCTGCTCTGCAATTTTACACCCCGGTTAATTTATATGGAAATTATCAGTACAATAATATCGGGCGGTGATTATATACTGATTAAAAGTCCTCTCATCAAATAGTGTAAATCAAACAAAAATATACCAGTCCAATCTCAATCCTTGAAAACTGGCAAATCAGGTTAAATGCACAAAATTCCACAAGGGAAGTGAGACCGAGTACTCTGTTAGGTTAGTGTAAATACTTCCTGTTTAGCTACAATGTAGCTACACCCGTCACGTGTGAAATTAAAATTTAGAATATTGGAAAGAACATTGAAACATGTGACTAGGATAATTTTGGATACAGACAACATTTTTGATGACGGCCATAAAACACTGTATCTGTCTTGATAGCTCTAGGCTTACAATATCCCTGAGTTAGTAAACTATATACATCAGTTTGCATAACCTCTCATTAACTTAAGAAAAATCCGTATTCATCAGTCATTAACTAACATTTGTAGAGTAAACTGAAAGTAAAGAAAAAGATCAATATTTTGATATCGAAAACTGTTTTATTATGTTTTTATGACAGCCAGAATATCAAACCATTTATTTACAATACATTCCAAAAACAATATACATTTGTAATATAACTTTGGGACTTTACATGCTATCCAAATCATTAGGCAGATGTAGTTTAAAACTACGGAGCAAAAGAAATTGAGTTTTCAGCCTTGATCAGTATTTTTGGATTTTCCGATGATGTCACCGATGATGTCAAACATTGCATTGTTGAACTACTTGATAGATGTTGTGGCAACCTTTCTCAGACATTGTTCTCTACTTGGGCAGAACTCTCCTAAGAAGTTATTGTTCTCTACTTAGGCAGAACTCTCCTAAGAAGTTAGCAATACCAATCTTGACTGAACTGACATCCTTCATATCGTGAATGGATGAATAGGCGTAAAACACAATTATTATACTTAACTCTATTGAAATCGTTATGGTGTTCAATAGATTCTGCAGCACATGTATAAACCACAATGTACGGTCCTGTTGTAACGTGTCTCTTTATATTTTACTGTAAATAAAAATATCGACGAATCTAAATGAAAATAGAAATGAATAGTAGTTTTTTTCCTGATAAACGATCTAGTAATATTGATCGACAAAAGCAGCAGTTACAAAAACTTGGTACTGTAAAATCATACGTGTACAAACAATAGGAGTTAGGCCGAATTACCTGCCTTCGTGGTGGTAAAACGATCAAAAACAATTAAACATACCAATTCATGTCCAAATTATTATCCCAAAGCAAAACTTTGAAATTTGCAAATTTAAATAAGTTAAACACGTGAACTTCAACCAGGAAATTGAGACCGGGGTACCCCGGAAGTGTAAGCATCTCCTGTTAAGCTAGCTACATTCGCCATGTGTAAATCATTCTTATGGTAGCAATATTAGAAATGACTAACCATGGTTTAGGCAGATAATTCGACTTAGATCCTTGTCAAATGTAATTCAATATATGAATATTACAAAGCGTAACAGCATACTAGCATGAAATACTTTAATTAAAATGACAATGTGAAAATAGACAAACGAATGTCGAACATGTTTTGAATGAAGTCTGTTGAAAATATGCTTTCTATTTAGTAAAAAATAGTATGTAATATAAGGAAATCGAAGCATTTTTGGTAAACTAATTTTGCTGTTAAAATGATTGGGCCTAAATATCTCGAAAACAAGGAGCTTTAATCTATAAATCGCAAAACAAAACTTGAGGTTAACCAATTACTAGTATTTCATACGACAATGTCACGAGTTCAGTGAACACATATGTAGCTAGCTACGTTTTTCCACCAAAATTAGCTCTGAATTCGAAAATGATTCCTTCACTGTGTAATTAACGTTTAAATTTAACTATAAATGGAATTTTATTTGTAGTATGTAACCCACAGGGTCATGGCAACTTTCCTCGTTACCGCGTGCGTAATTAACACCTGCGTTAATTATATAATCCATACAAAATCAAAATACCAAAAAGTAGGGAAAATATTGGGATAAGTTCTGCAATTCGCCATTTAGCCAATTGCTATGCTATATAATTTGTAGCTGTTGGCCAATATTATTGGCCAAAATTATTATCAATTTCATTATGATGCAGACAAAAAACATTGAATTTTTAAAGTTTATTTTTTATTAATTGTTTCTATGAAAAAGTAAAACATGTGTTAAAACTGTAGGCAGATAAAACAAAAATACATTGTTGGTTTTAGTGGCTTAGTTTGTTTGGTTCTTTAAGATATAAATTGACCCCTTAAGATTTAAAATTGGCTAAATTTTTTGCTCCACCTTTTTGAGAGCCAGAGATAAAACTGAGCTACTAGCAAACAATTGTTTGTTACCATTCGGTAGTCCAGAAGAAAGTGCACGCATGAACAAGGTAAAAAAGTATTGAAACAATTTTGAAAGTTTTTATTTTTTATATACACGTAGTTTGTAACAGCATTCCTCCTACCAGTTGCTACTTTTGTCGTGGTTTTCTTAAGTATACTAGAGGCAGCTAAATATTGTGTCACGTTGACATGTAGTAAAAACTAAAAACCCATGCAACTTGATGAAAGTTAATTTTGCGAATTTAGCGATAAATTAGCCTACCGACGTTTTGCAATACTAGTACCGTATTAAATTGGTTACACAAAATGAACGTTTATTTAATGATTAGTTGAGTTCTTTGTATGCGGTATATTACCTTTGTGATTTCAAAGGGTTCAGTATTTACTAAATAAAATAAATCAACTTTAAACGATAAGAAATACACATAAACTCTGTGTTTATCATTGACGATACATACAGTACAGGTCTGTCGAAAGTTTAACACTTAGCTGACGAATCAACTAATCTTGGTCCCTCGTTAGCTTTATCTCGGCAGTTTTTAGACAGCTGCTTTCTATTATATCCCTCGACAGGTTTTAGACAGCTGCTATCTATTATATCCCTCGACAGGTTTTAGACAGCTGCTTTCTATTATATCTCTCGACAGGTTATCGACCACTAACTATCCATATCTCGGTCACTCAGAAGCTGAGCTTCGTGTTCTTTTCGTTAACCCAGTGTTAAATTTCCGACATGTCTGTACTGTAATTATATGTTGGAGTAAGACCTACATCGTTATATAACAAAATGTCGACGGTCGCCATCGTAATTTGTGATACTAATTACCCAATTACATTTATCTTTATATCTTACTAGTCTTAACTGATTATGACGTCTAAATTTAGAACTTTAAAATGTAGGTGTGTGAAATATTTCTTTAAAGGCAGGACGTATACGTATTGAATATCGGACGACTGTCGTATTATAAATTTGTGAATTTTCTGAATGAATTATTCAAAAAGTTATAATATGACAGCGGTTAGAAAATTCAAAAAATTGTACTATGAGTCGATAGGACAATAAACATCACCATTTATGAATTGACTGTGGAAACGTTTTTGGTACCTCTTGCAACACCTCTAATTGTTTAATAGTAAGAGTAAATAAAGTTAACTGTCTATATAGATACAGAAATGAACAAAAATGTTTTGAGTACACTTCTTCGCAATTTTTTTAATACATGTAGTTAAATAATTTCATTAAAAAGTGACTAAAAGAGCAAACTAAAATGGTATACGTCAGCTTAATTGTTTGTGTGAAACAATTTGGGAAATGGTTACGTCGTTTGTATTGGAAAGTGTGGGATTAGGCGATTCCATATCAGTCTCATTGCCAAAGTAGGGCGTCTCATGGTCATATTCAACGGTTTCATTATGGTACTGTTTGCGAACCATTTAGCATGGCGTGCTTGGACCAAGTTTTATATATATATATATATATAATATATATATATATATATTATATATATATATATATATATATAGAGAGAGAGAGAGAGAGAGAGAGAGAGAGAGAGGAGAGAGAGAGAGAGATAAAATTCAGAAAATGGTGATGGCGTTCCTACTGGATTTCCATTGGCTATGTTGCTGTATAGTATAATTACAATAATAACTTCAGTGCATTCAAATATCCTTTAAGAACACGGTTTCACTGAAATACTTCATTTCATTAGGAAAGATATTTTATCTTGTTATATATTTGAATTTATTAATTTACAGATCCGTTGACAGATGCTATGAAACTTGCAGCAAAAGGCGTTGGTAAAGACTGGCAAGAATTGTATCAAAAACTGCCGTTTAACCCTCCCAGAGACAACAAATCAAAGAGTAAGGATATTGAAAGTAAGTAGGTCACTCCAAAGACGAATGAAGGAGGATGGTATTGTTTTAAAGGCTCTCATTTACAGCTACTGTAGGTCACAGAAGCCTATTATTGCGTACTGGTGTTTCATATCGCAGTATGTAAATTATACTGCTAGGAATTCTTGCCACTTATGGTGAAGGACACTGCGTCAGGTTGAAGAACTCACCATGGCGAACTAGATTAATATTGAATATATTCAATGAAATGTCAAAATACCGCCTTTTTATATTTAACTTTATAACTAATCTTTAATTTTTATCTTTTAATTAAAAAATCCGACAGTTATCATGGGTATATATCTATGGTTTGATCAACCGAAGATGGGTATGTAGGTTAAAAAAAACATATACCTTACAATTGGCAGAATAAACAAGAAAGTACCACAAAACACAAATAAAATTGTTTGAGATAAAGTACAGTGGAGTAATGACTTTTTACGTCCTGTATCAAGAATATTTCATTTAATTAATCATCTTCTCAAGTCATGATCATGGGATTTGAACCAAGGCGCACAAGAGGCTCTGAGATCTGCTAGAGCGCACATTTAAGACCCCTAAGCACATGTACCTCCTTCGTCTATTTATTATTAAGATGAAAGATAATTTCTGCTGCTATTTATAAATATCAAAACTTTCTTAACTTTTTCGGTTTTTTTTTTACGTAATGTAAACGGCTTTTGGCATGGTACTGTATTTAATACATGGTTTAGCATTGGTAAATAAATATCTTATATTTTATACATTTTATTTAGTTATAGATATTGGATCTGGACAGCTGGATAAAGGGTACGATGAGATGGCTCTAAGGGGATTACAGAAATGGCGCCGACTAAGCGTTGACGCTTCAACCAAAGCTTTAGCTAGAACTCTAAAAACTTTAAAGAAACAAGACATCGCTGATAGGCTAGAAAGACAAGTAGTTATAGTCACGTGATAGTATATCGTCTGCAATCATGTTACAAAAGACATGGAGTTGCTTTTGGACCAAGCTCCAGTTTCATTATCATTCCTTAATCAAGATTTTCCTTATCTTAATGATCTGACAAATTTTGACAATATCTGTAGTACTACAAATAAATCAAAGCACCGAAGGTGCCCAGCGAAAGACAAGTAGTTATAGTCACGTGAGTATATCGTCTGCATTCGTGGTACAAAAGACTGGCGAGATGCTTCGGGACAAGGCTTCACTCAGTTCCATATTCATTCCTTATATAATCAGGATTTTCCTTATCTTAAATCTAAAAAATGACAATATTTTTGGTACTACAGATACAAATAAAAAATCAACGATGTGACAAGCTTAGAATTCACTTATAAAATTCATGAATATCTTAAAAAGTAACAGAATTATTCAGATTTCAAATTTACCGGAAAATCTTAGTTTAGGAAATAATTGTGATATTCGGACAAGACCTGTATGTTAACAGCACAAATTCTGGATTATTGGTTCATATTTTCTTGCATCATAAATAAATCCTTTATGAATCTGATGTCTCTGTAAATCATCCATTCGTGACGTAACAGACAAACAAATCTCATGAAAAAGACGGACATTGGGCATCCAAAAGGTGTTAATTTAAGAGGATAAATAGTTTTTATGTTATAATATACATTACAACTTTTTGAGTGCAAACAGAAATAATAAGTTATATGGGCCGAACTGGCCATATGCCCCGGTATGGAACAATGATTCATAAAATGGAAAACATTCATGAATCCACCAACAAACCCCACTTGTCTGGCCATACCCTATAATTCATTTGATGTATTTCCGGCAACATTACTATGTTTATGTACAAACGTTATGGGGTATTACAGATGAAACCTATTTGATCTGAAAAATGGTTTTGATTGGTTGAAAATTTTTAAATCTTTTTGATTGGCTAAAATCTATTTGATCAATTAAAATGGTTTTGATTGATTGATACCATCTGATAAATGCTTTTGATTGGTTAATATCTAATTCGATCAGTTCAAATCTAATTGATTGCTTGAAATGTTTTCCATCGTTCTTAGTATACAAGTTAGTATTTTGTATAAAACTATAAATACATAAATCATTATGAATCAGAAGTGACTTGTGTATATCACAATTATCAACACCAGATGCATTGTGTTCAAAAGCTGATTTCAATTTTCAGTAAGGAAAAGCTTACCAGCTAATAGTGTTTTGAAAATTTGTAAGGCAGACATAGTTAATGATGGTTTTCATATTTCTGTGTTCTAAAGGTAGAGATTTTAATATTTATCACCTAGAAATAAATTACATAATTATGCATGTTGTATTCGTTTTAATTAAGTTGTTATGAATGTGATGAAATCTTTTAACAAACCAATCACAGACAAACTGATCCATGTTCATACCACAATTTCAAAAGCAAAGTAAAATCTTTGAAAACTGATAAAACTAGAAAAACTGTGAGCCACAAGCTCACAAAAAATACCCCCTGCTCCCCCCACATAAAAAATCCATCGGATCAAATTTTTAAATAGGAGGTGCACATCTACATTATATCACAAAGATTGTGTGAAAGTTTCATGAAAATCCACTGAAGGGTTTAATAGGAGTTGCGGATAAGAGATAGGTACCCTAAGGTGTAACGGAAGGACGGACACCCCTATCACTATATACCCCCCACTTTTTAAGTGGGGGTTATAATGAACAAAGGGACATTCTACCTAGGCCTCAGTATTAAGAGTTAACATTTTGCCTGAAGAGTTTGTCAACTTGTTTGACTTAGGTTGTCGTTTTCTCTGGTTACTCAAGCACTTTAAAATTGACAGCATTGATATGGGTGACAGAACTTAAGCTGGAACTAAAAACAACACTAATCCACTCCTACTTGTACATTTCGGTAATCTATCTTCAACTTCATATAAATTTAAGATAACTCCAACTTGAGTCTGAAGGCTTGAAAATAGGTAGTGACTGTTGTTTCACCAGGCAGTCAGCATTTAGAAATGAAAGTCAAAAGGTCCTTCGGAAGTGACCTTGAAAACTAATTCCCTGTGCCACAGCAGACAAGGCACGTTAAAGAACACTCCCTGCACATTGACATTAGTGTACTATAAAGGAAAAAAAATTTGTCACTTCACCTAATGACATCTTAATATAAATAAAATATTCTTGACAAGGATGTAAAACCCCATTCCATGAATCAAAAATATCTTGTGCAGATCCCATTTTCACAAGTACAGTCTATGTGTTCATCAAGAAACAAGATCAAAAGATTAGAGGAGCTGATGGATGTATGGTGGATGTTAAAGTATTCCTTTATCATATTGAATAAACAAAAGTATTCTGGCATCAAATCTTATAAATTTAAGTTGTTAAAGAAAATTTTCAGTTAAATTAATGCGAGACTGGTGCCAGGTCCTGGAAATTTGAACTTTATTCAACTGTCAGGGTTTGATTGTTCAAACCTGTGTTAGCTTAACCATTTGATTAGTGAAAATTTCTATTTGTGTATTGAAGATATTTCTATTATTTGTTTAAAAAAATTAATGCAAACAACTGCTATTATCAAAATGATTTACTAAGTTCAAATTTCCACAATGCTATTACCAAAAGAATTGACTTAATTCAAATTTTCATGTTTATGACAATTTATAACTAAGATTTTGGTTAAGCTAATGCCTACTGCATTTGAACAACTAAGTTCAGATGTACAACACAAAATACCAAATGTCATGGATTTGTTTATATACTTTAATGTGTAAAATATTTCGTTTTTATAACCAGAAATACAATTCAATATCAAGCATGATACAAAGTCATAAGGGTGATCATTGTGATATCAATTTTATGTGATTAAGGTGATATGTCATCAACTAGGGTGATATCCATGTCATGTGATCAGGGCAATATTAGTTTGATGCGGGTAATATCCATGTCATGTGACCATGGCAATATTAGTGTGATTAGGGCGATATCCATGTCATGTGACCAGGATCATATAAGTGTCATGTATTTAGGGTGATATGAATGTAATCCATTATTTATCTATCCACATATCGGTACTTTAGCCAACTTTTATTTGCGAATACCGGTATTAACTTTCGAGATTCTCTAACTAAAAGAGTTTTTCATCTATTAACTTTTACAATATGGACTTGAGGTGAATATTTGGTATAAAATACCATTTTCACAAATAGGTGTGCGACCATTTACTTTCATAGTTATTTTGTCCTCACAAAACACATGAAAGTTAATCACCCACAAATATTGGTTCATAGTATACTGTAGGTTATTTTAATATAAGTTGCTGACATCGGGTCTATAACAGAAGAAATGTATCTGTACTTTCTTCCATTAAAAAATATTACCAGTACGTTCTTGATAAAAGAATGTGCTAAGACCATAGCAGTGTATCAACTTTAGCCAGTAAAAAAGACTGGTGGTTGGGGGTCAATGGAGGACAATGAGCTGTTGATAATGTTCATGTATCTAATCTGGGACACTAGCCCTGATTTCGCAATCATCCATAACTAAGATTCTCCTTAACTAAAACTTGGCAAATTTGGAAAAGTTAACAACAGTTTAATTATTTGTTAAGTTCTTTTAAATTTTAATGTGTCAATTTGAAGATCACCCCAAGCTTATGACATCTGTATTTAGTTTTGATAAAATTGTTCATCCATAATTCCGAAAGAGATAGTAATAATTTGCGATATTTAAGTTAAAGAAAATCTTAGTTAAGGAATGATTGTGTAACTGGGTCCTGTTTATGTTTCTAGTCCAGGACATTATTAAGTCAAATGTTTGTGAATAAGATCAAACATATTCAAAATAGGAATTAACAATATCATTTTATTACAAGTGTTGTTACCATGGTTACAATATTGGATTATACAATCATATAGTAAATGAAACAACTTCATCATTGGACACAGATGATGATACTCTTTGTATGACAAAAACTCTGTACTTAGTATAGAAAACCTAATTAAAAATTAGGACATTTTATAATTTAAATTTTTTAATTGAGAGATATGGTCAGGTACCAAATTGTTCTCCATCTTGATTTGTGATTTAATAGTGTGAGAAAAATTGTCAGTTTACTTGCCAGGGCCAGTGTTTTATTTTTTGAAGACACTCCTGTTTTCCCTCCACAGTCACAAGAACTTGCTGTCTCCAAATAAGTGAAAGAATCTTGACTTGAGTATAAACATCATTATTCCAATTGAACCTAATTTACAATATTGGGAACATCTATATGTTTTTAATACAAAAGATCAAAACAATGTCCCCAGATCCCTACATGCTTAAATCTTTAAAATACACAAAAAAACCCCATCAAGTATTACAAAAATAAATATTTTGAAAATTACACATGTCAATTAATACAAAATGTATATATACACATTTTAAACTTTCAAGTTTTTACTTTCAAAATCACAGGGTTTATACTGACCAAGCTTGGCTGAGGTAATCAGTAAGAACATTAAACACTGTCACTGCGTAATGTACAAAAACATTCTGAATTAACTTGAAGCTAAAGTCGCAGACTTTTTATAGTAATTTTCTTGAATTTCTCAATATAGGAATAACCCCATGAACCCATCTAAGTTAAAATGCTTGGTCTTTATATTGGTTAAAATAAATCCTATGTTAACAATATGAATAACAATATCACTTAGCAGTTGCACAAGCTAGTATTAGGCTCAGACATAATATTAAGTTCAGACAAATGAAATTGGGTGAAGTTGGACATGCTAGAAGTGGGCTCATTAAAGCAAAAATTGGGTTACGACAAGTGAAAATTGGGGTGAAGTTGAACAAGCTAGTAGTGGGCTCGGACTAGTTGGTTTTGGGTTATGACACACGAATATTGGGTATAGGGTTTGGAAAAGCTAGTCTTTGGTTCAGGCAAGCTAATACATGTAATAGGTTCTGACAAATGATAATTAGTGAAATGGCCAATCCAGTAGAAGGCTAAAAAAAGTTCTGGGTTCAGAGAAGTGAAAGTGATGTGAATTTCTCAATACTTTAATGTAACATATATGTAATTTAATAATGTTTACAAAAAGTCAAGTGATTTTCAAAATAAAGTAGCGTACTTCTCAATGATTTTATAATAATTTGTCTGAGAAAAATGTGTTACTCATCTACATAAAGCGATAACATTATACATATAAATTATACTAACAATCCAAAAACAGTATGAGTATCAGAATTCTTGTATAATTTATACAGCTCATTGTAATGTCATATAGACTACAGATAATGAAAATAATTGCAAGTGTTCATAAAACCAATTTAATACGCTAAACCATATTCATTATTACTAAAATCCTGTTTTCAGGAGATTGTGACCACATTGTACAAAAATTAACAGTTTTTCTAGTGACAGCATTTTATTAGGAGAAATAAAGTCTGCACATTCTGTAAATTTTCAACTTAACTTCATACTGAAATTTTTTTATGTCCAATATCTCCATCTTTTTTTCCTTAAAAAGAATGATTTTTGAGCAGAGACTGTCATTCCTAATAAAATGATGCCACAATCTCTGGAAAACTGTGTTTTAGTAATAATGACTATGGTTTAACTAATTACTAAACATGTACCTTACAACACCAGTCATTCTTTAACTAAAATTTTACTATGTTTGTTTTTAACAAACTATCTATTAGATATTGACAGTATCCGGGAATAATCATTTTCCATAGAAACAGCATGGACATATCAGAGAATTATAGATTGCCATGGAAACTTTTTCCTTGATACATTACATGTAGAAATGAAATCACCGATTGCTTTGCAAATTCTTTTAAAATTGTTTAATCTGATTATTTCATGATAAAAATTTAAAAAGTTAATATAAAATTAAACCAGATATTAAAAACTTCTTAATTGAACATTAAGACCATTTAAAAAAATTAATTAGCTAGACACCTGATTAATAAAATTAAATGAAGTTAATTACACAAACTATAAAAACAGAAAAATTTACTTTAAAATACATACAATGAAAGTATTCTTGACACAACTGTAACACCTCACTCAACTCAAATCTGGCTTTAAGGAAACTTTTTTAATGTGTAAAGGTCACTTAACTCTGACCACAACGGTCTACATATTTTATTTGCATTCTGGGCTTTCTGGCTTTAAGCTAAATTGCTGGATTCCCTTCAGAAAGAGAGCGACCTTGGTGGTTTGGCAATATAGAGCGCAGGTTTACTCATCACAGTGTCTCTCACCATCTACTTTTAAATTCCCTCAGGATGATTCTATTGGGAAAAAGTTTCCAGCTTTGCTTGTCGAAGGTTGTTGGTTTTCTTTTAGGTACTCCAGTTTCCTTCTCCATTTCAGAAATGACTACCTCTATATAAGTAAAGTAATCTTGACTTTAATCCACTCCTTCAGAAAGACTTGTTTTAAAGACCATATTCATGGTATTTCTTTAGCACAACTATGCATATTGTTACAATCTAGTTATAAAAAGACTGTATTTACATCATAATCTTAAACTAGAAAGTTTTCTTGCATCTCTATCATTTTCTGATTTCCAGCAAACAACCAGTATACATACAACTTAATTGTATTCAATTTAAAAATAAAATATTCACACTTTAACTTATTTTCATGCATTGTCACTTGATTTTATTTTTAAGTTTTTTTCTTTTTTGTTTGCTTGTTTTTTAAGGGCCCTACATGACATATCGGACAAAACTGCATCAGCAACAATGATGATAAGAATAGCTTTCCAGCCATATTTATCTGAAAACAAGCATCTTTTATTCAATTAATTTTTAATCTTCTATTGAACTGATTTTTGATCAAAGACAGCAATAGCAACATTGTTTTCAACACGATTCATTAAAAACTTTTTTCCAAACATTTTCCCCATTTAACATCAAGGCTGCTTTTCTGGCTCTGGGATAGGCCAAAATCACGCTAGCCTTAACTTGTTTTTCAAGACATATATGATTGTACTACTCTTTTAACTACAAACATTGAATACATTTATCCCTGAAAAGTTGAAGAAAATACAAATCTTCTGATATTCTACAAAACAATACAAAAATATACTCTCTTTACTGTATAACTCTTACTGACATCTTTTTTTCCCTTCTGTCAAGGAATGACGGTTTTTTGTTAAAAAAATGTTGCGCTCTTTGTTAAAATAATCTTCTGTATTTGATTGAAGATACATGAATTTTTATCTGTTTGTTGTTTTGCCGAGTTTTTTTTCCCCACTTCCAGCAAGCTTTCAAAATATCCATTTGCTCACTTAATAATAAATAAACTTATTAGCGACTATACCTTACCCCCGATTCTTTTTTCACTGAAAAACCATCCTATTTCTTAACTGTAAAATGATTTTCACCAAATCCACTTGTTACATACATTGATATTTTATTGACGATTCCGTCTTCATTTTATTCACATTGTGAATTTATTTGAAAATTGAAACTTTTCATTTAAATCCAATATTTAATGTAAGCAATAGTGTATGTATGAGTTTATGCGACTACTACTCACTGTCACTGTCAGTCAAAAATATATAACAAAAACAAAAAAGATACCAACACTCTTTCATCTACCATTAACAGGGGTGAAACAACATACTGCAGTACCAGTAATGCTTTGGTTTGGCTTCCAGTCATGTTGCTTTGGCTTGGCTCCTGATCATGTTGCATTCCATTTCCATATTTTGCTCTACAAGAAGTATGTATCAAGAATCTTCAACGGATTGGACCCCAATGGTCATTTCTTGTGCTTTAGACAAAGTTTTGTCTTTTTTTTTTTTACTTAACCTACTTGTACTGACAAAAGACACCAAGCAAAAGGCGTTATATCACAATCTGTTCCAAACTGTGGTATATGTGTATGGTTTCGCCCCTCGTTATCAACACCAAGTGCTTTGTATATATGGGATGAACTCTTTATATTTGCGAGTTGAAATAGCACTGCAAAATATTCTAACATATATATTTTGAAATTTCAGCAAAGAAATATCACACTCCGTGGTACTACACACTACTCACTGTCTATTATCAGTCTAATAAACAGGTCAATAAATATATCAAATTTATATTATATATGTGTGACTGGAGACTTCAATGACACGTAGGAGCAATCTTAAGGTAATCATGAAATTTTGTTTCATTATTTCCAAGATATGCAACATATCACTCGCAATAATTGCTTTTTTTTTGCACAATTTATCTATTTATTTTTTTGTCAACTTGTATTTTCTTTATAGCATACTTTACATCATGTCGTCACATCTGGTAATAATTTTCTTCAGTATTAAAGACAAACTATTTAACATCTATGAATAGATAACAGCCAGGGAATTGGGCTATTTTTATCAAACAACAAATGACACTAGCCTCATTCTGAGAAACAAACCTCTTTCTGGCAACAAGCCTCATTCTGGCACATCTCAAACACCTATATAAGATGGAGAAGCCATTGAAGATCCATTATGAATGAATTGGCTGTTGCAGCACACTATCAGTTGAGGGCCAGGATTTGTGGTTTAGCAGCATGGATGTTGCTGTATGCTCTCATATTTAAGCAGTAACATTTTGTTTTCATGTAATGTTACTCCATTTTAGGAATGATGGTACATCTTTCACAGGAACGTTACAGGTGTGAGCCTTCAGTCGTAAATTCCTATCATCTGTAAGCAGTACAACATCCCTATACAATCTGACTGGAGCATCTGAAAAACAAATAAGAGCCAACTTATAATCACATTAAAACATTACATAGCATGCAAAATACTAAAACTGATCATTTTAACTGATAACTCCTTAACTAGAACGCTGCCATTCAAAGTTTCACTGTTTAATAATATCTTAAAAAAGCAAGCCATGTGGATATATGGACTTCATAGAGTTGAGCAATGCTGTTTGTTTTACACCCAAGATTTTTGTACTTGTATCAAGGCATGCAGTTCTTGGATGGTGGAGAAAACCCAAGTATCCAGAGAAAACCATTGGGCTTGGGCATGTGAATTAACAAACTTTCTCACACTAGGATCTGTCAGAGATTCGAACCTAGACAGTGACAGGCAGTGATCCGCAAGCACACACTTTGACTACTTGGCCACAAAGGCTTCTGGACTTTGTAGACAGGTGGTCTTTAAAAAGTGAGTATTTTTGGTTGATATGAAGCCAAGGGGCAAAAACAGTGGTCTCAATTAACAGATGGTTGCTATAGGGATTTTGATTTGCTGAAAATTAAAATCTCTCATCCTAATGTGAATTGGGCAGGGGCCCTTACAATTATGAAAAAACATCAACATAGCCAAAAAAAAAAAAAAACATATAAAAAAAAATATATTGGTTTTAAAGTTTAAATCTAAAAAAATTGTGAAAATTAGCAGAGTGATTGTGAAAAGAACCATAAGATTTTGAATTGTGAATGGTGAAGAATATCCAGGGTTCATACAGACATTTGGACTCCAAATTTAAGGACTTTTTAGGGTCTTATTTGCAAATTTAAGGCCTAATTAGAGAAACAATTTTACAAAAAAATATTAGTGCCAAGGCAACTAAATCAATCAAACATGTCCATAGTAACGACACTTAAAGTTGAGGTTGAAGTTGGGCGTTCGGTTGGGCCAGGTACATTTCAATGTAAAATCAATTAATTATTTATTTATATCAGTCTATTGCAACCACTTATTATCGAAATACAGACACCCAACTGGCCAAATTCAAGGGCTTTTTAGGGCCTTCAGGATAAAATCAAGGGCTTTTTAGGGTCAAATATGTTTTTAGGGTCTTTTTAGGGCAAACCTAAAAATTTAAGGACTTTTCAAGGCCTGTACGAACCCTGAATATCAGCCCCAAAATGACCCAGCGAGAGCCCTGGACTCGGATGTAAAACTCTATTCAATCAACCTGTCCACTTTATCAGGTTCCAAATGGTGGCCATTTTAGACAGATTTTAGTGTATAAATTACCTTTATCTTTTGACATAAATTCCCTTGCTTTGTCCTTACAGTAATGTAAACAGCATGACAATATCAAATCATCATTATTTCCCTGTAACAGAAAACAACAAAACATTACTTCAACTTAAATATATACATCTACACGTATGTGTGATTTCTGGTAGCCAAAATCACAATAGGTTACTGGTTTCTGAGAAACTTTTTCCTAAAATAACATACAGTCGACTCTCGTTAATTCGAAATTGAAGGGATCAGGTAAAAAATTTGATTTATCCGAATTTCGAATTAACCGTTTTGATCGCTGATGGGCACTTCAAAACGATGATAACGGGAGATAACTCTAATAGTGAAGCACTCCTCCATTGATGTCACGTGTATGCTGTTGTGTATTATAGTGTATCGCTAACAATTAACATTGAAAATGTAAAATAATTTTAATTTTTCTATGTTAATGTAAAGCTTAACAAACTAAAGTTTGACTACATTATTTAAGCAATAAAAAGTAAATCGGAAAATTCACCGTAACTTACAAGGTTCCATTGAAATTTCCTGTTAAACACCGATTATGGCGAGGCCAAAAATAGTGTTGAAAAAACTTCACCGTAACTTACAAGGTTCCATTGAAGTTTTCTTTTAAACACTGAATGACGAGGCCCAATTAAAGTTTGCGTTCAAACATTTACAGGGAGTCTTGAAGAAACACCACCGTACCTTAAAAAGTCCCATTGATGTTTCCCCGTGCACATCGCTTGAAGAAAACAAGAATTGTTTCTACGGCCTTTCTATCTGTACTAGTAACTCGTGTCAAAATTCATTAAATTTTATTCATAATCATAATTTCTTCATCCCTGAACTTGGTGATTTTTAAAATCACAACTTGTCATGTCACACACCTGTAATTAACACCTTACACAATGAGCTGAATGGTGTATACGATTTGCCTTGATAGATCAAAGAAGTTTCAGCATGTCAATTAGCTTGGGGTATTCTGTTGATGTAGAAGACTGCCCATTTTTTAAGTTTACACCAATGAAATTTCTCCTTTTACTGACTGACACTTTTCTGTTGACCGGTATGTCGAGTACAAAGTGAAAATCCTGAAAATCGTGAAAATAGCACGAGATGCCGATTTTATTTTTTATGGGTATTTTAGTCGGAAATGAATCTTATGAGTAAGGCATCACTTTTACTATTAACACTTTTCAAATATAAGATGGATTAACTATTTCAGTTATTATTGTTTAAGTTTAAGATAAAATATTTTTGTGTATTTTTTATTCGATTTAAACATTGGAATTTTCGTAATATTTCGTAATTTGTACTGAAAATTCACTTTGATTTAAACATTGGAATTTTTGTAATATTTCGTAATTTGGACTGAAAATTAACTTCATTTTAAACATTGGAATTTTTGTAATATTTTGTAATTTGGACTGAAAATTAACTTCGATTTAAACATTGGATTTTTTGTAATATTTCGTAATTTGGCCTGAAAATTCACTTCGAATTAAGCAAAATTTCGAATTCGGTATTTCGAATTAAACAACAAATTTACATAGAAATAAAATAGCGATCTGACGGGACCATTTGTATCATTTCGATTTAACTGATTTCGAATTAACGAGAGTCAACTGTATTTTACCTAATTTTTGACAACATATTACTACAAATATAGCATGTTTAGAAATTTAGCTAATGCTGATTTTAAAGGACTATATTGGAAAAGGGCCATATTTTGCCCCAACTGCAAAACAATTCTTAATGGTATTTTTTGCAAGGATACCAATTTGTGGTTCAACTGCAAAATTTTTGTTATGTTCTGAAATAAAGCATGCGCTAAATGGGGCCTCAAATGGGGGACCCCTTATTTGAAGAAAAATCAACAATTGTAATTTTTTGTGTACAAAAGAGCAATCATCTTGTAAATTTAAATAATATTTATTTTTACAATAGCTTAACATTATCAACATGTTCAGTTCTTAAGCAGCACATTGAGTAAGCAACAATAAATTACATTTGACTAATGATTGATGGTTGATTCTAAAAATAAAACATTTCATATTAGTGGCGAATGAATGACGTCATTTCGTGCAGATAATTACTTTTACATGACGTCATTTTGGCCAATAATTACGTTCACTTGTTGTTTTTGTTTATATAGCATGGTTTGTATGCTACAAAAATTATATTTTTATTTTAGAATTAACTTTTAATTTTTAATCGTTCATTGTGGTACATGTACTATTAAACGAGACAATGGGACAAATCTAATAACATTTAATACAGCGATGGGACAAATCTGTAACAGTAAATACGGTAATGACTGATTAAAAACAAACCGTTGGAAGAAATTCGTACATTTTCGATTAGGAAAATTTATTTAAAAAAAAAAATTCTTTTTTTTTATTTTTCCAAGAAATAAAAACATACTTGTTTTGAAAATTTCCAGGAAATAACAACTTATTCAATTTTATCGTTCAAAATTTCAAGTGTGGTTTGAAGTTCATGGTTGATGTAAAACATAATAAACAATTGTTGAGCGATTGGAAAACCAAGATTGAATTACTTGCTTAAAATGAAATTATTCGTTAAGTAAATGCACATTATGTTAACATATGAATTAAACTGTATTTTATTATAAGAATATTTGAAAATGTCTATAGAATACAGGGTTACATGGTGTGTGTGTGTGTGTGTGTGTGATAAACACTATGCTACAATTCTTATTTCATCAGTAATTTAACACTTCTGGTCAAGAAAAGTTATGGACAGGCACAAATATCAAACTCGGAACAAAGTATACCAATACACAAATTTTGGTAATCTTGGTCTAAATGTTTATCAATCATACTTATATTTATTATCGGAGGGCCATAACAACTGAAGTAGCTATTCCAGTCAAATAAAGTGGCATAATGTTAGGGTTATTAAGGAGGCAAAGGGAACAAATCACTAAATGTAAATTTAAACACATATTGTCATTCATATACATTTCACCATTACACTAAATGGCAGAAGCATCATAAACTATATTATAAATTTGAACGGGCTGGTTTGTGTATGTCTTGTTCACATTTTCAATAACACAAAAATGTACAAATTCCATTACTGACCTGATATCATCTGATGGACATAAGAACAGATGATTCTATATAAAATATTTCTCACCTTATGACAATTTAACAAATTTACATTTGATCTACTAAAGTTAAATATATTGCATTTTTGCGAAACAAGACCTTTATAGAATAAAGAGTGACAGGTTGACTTTTTGGAGTGAAAGCATAAAACCATGTCAACAAAAATGCTCAAATAACAAGTATGCATAACTTACAGAAGGCCATGGATTTAACCCCAAGACAATACAATTGGCATTTCCAACTCTCTCAGCAAAATCAAATGTACTGTATCAGTCTAATGTTTGGCATTTTCATATTTATCTACTGTCGAAATGTGTGTGTTTTGACCAGTACAAAAATATCCATAAAACACACATAATTACATTAAATATATTGTTATTAGATACATTCTCAATATAAACAAAACATATTCTCAACGGAAATAACTGGAAAACTTAGCACTTGTACAACCAACCAATGAAGAATTATGGACTTAAAAGTGGCGTCATGGCATTAATGGCTATATTTATAATGGCTAAAACCATAAACACAACAGTCTATCCATAACGCTGCACATTTCAAAGAAATAGAAATGAAATATGTTTATTCTTCAGCTCTGACAAAAGCACTTGTCGAAGGCAAAGCACTGGCGTCCAGTAACACTTGTTTACTTGGTCGTTCTCGGTGTTCTTTGTGTCGCCAAAGCCCAAGGTACCATAACACGCTCGCTATATGGGCACAACAACCTACAACTCTGGCGCCCGTCTTACATGTGCAATACCATCCAGTTACACAAGAATCTGTATACTGTATCCATATGTTATGTGCTGTATTACTAGAATGGCGAGACTGCAGTTGTACTTTTAGCAATGATGGGTTTTCCTCATAAAACATAAGTTTGTAATCACCATTTTTGCTGATGTGTTCATTGGTATATGATGATGCTTGTTTAAGCTGATACACTCCAATGGTTATATCTCGCAATTGCTCATTGGACAGTATAGGAAAACTATCTAAATCACTTGAGGTGGCACCAACATCTTTATATACTGATCTTTTCCGTAAAAGATTGTTTTCTTCAAGATATTTTTGAAGAACATTTCCTTGTTTTGCTCTTTCCAGCATCTTTTTAGCTATGTCTGCAGATTCAGGATCAACATTTGCCAAAGGGTTTCTGTACTTATTGCAGATCGCTCCAATTATCTGCAAGATATCGCTAATATAAGGTACAAGTGTATTTGGAACAACCTTATCAAAGAATTTGAACTGTTTTATTCTCCGTTAGTGCTTTCCACGACCCAACGGACTTTAGTGACCATTCTGGTTGCATTAGCGTCGGAAGAAGAATGTTGCTTTTCACCTTTATTCAAAAATCCTGGCATTTGAACATTTAGTCCGTGTGTTCCTCTAAAAACTTTACAGAGTCTCTGAATCCTCTGTCAACAACGCAGACATCTTGCTCCTGTAAGCATGTGTTTGCATTTTCCAGATTATGTGATAAAAAGTGTTTTGTTATCGCGGCATCACTATTCTTCCCATCTGCATAATAAGGGCCTAGTATACTAAGAATATAACTATCAGTTCCAACAACAATCATGGTTTTACTAGAGGTCGATGTTTGTGCATTGAGAACGAGCGTCTCTGAAAAACATAATTTGAACTTTTCTGTATATAAATGTAGGTACCGTCGAGGACTAAAACTGCTTGATTAGATTGTGTTGTGAACAGTTGTTTTGCTATAGGAGTAGTGTGATTTTGGCAAAACTCTTCATGGCTGATGTGCTGAAACCTATGTTGTGTGGCACAAATTGGTCAAAGTGAGGCTCTTATTGATTGAATTGCTCGCTGAATATTGGAGAGTTTTAATGCAAATAAAATTGACAATATTTTGTTCGGTAATCCTGTTCTCATTTTAACTAAGAATATAGCCAGTGATGTTCTAACTGATCTCTTGCTAGTTGTTTTCATATCTACAAGATGTGATACCAAATCTGAAAATTGTTCATTTGACAGTCCTGTTAGTGAAAAGCAATCTTCATCATTAATAACAGATGGAATGTCAAAATTTAAATATTTTGATGTTTTCATCATACTTCTCATAT
The DNA here is from genome assembly GCA_021292105.1 of Anadara kagoshimensis. Lineage (NCBI taxonomy): Eukaryota > Metazoa > Mollusca > Bivalvia > Arcoida > Arcidae > Anadara > Anadara kagoshimensis. Next base: position 17,644,562 of record CM037874.1, read on the forward strand.
TATTCAAAAGCTGAATAATATCAGTCCTGGAAAATATGTCAGAGTCCTTATTTGCTGATATCATATGTAGAGCCTCTGTCTTAAAATAACTTTGATCTAGATGATTAGGACAACACCTATTCTTTGAATCTATAAAAATAGCACATTGAACAAAGGCCTGTGTTTGCACATTTTTTGGAATTGTTGTTAATTTAATACGGGGTGATCCATCCTTTTTACAAACAACACAACATCTGTGACTTCTTGGGGTAGACCTGATCTGTAGAGTTATTGACTTTGGGCTGATCAATGGGTCACTTGGTGTGTCTTTACTGACATCGCTGTTTACTCGACTAGCTGTTACATTTTTCTCAGAACGTTGATATGCTGCATAGCAAGCATTACAGATAATCTCCCTCTCTTCAATGCTGCGCCCTAAACACTTTTTTAGATATTTTTTAAGACTAACATTAACAACAGTTCGCCTAGCGCCAGGTTTACATCTTCTTTTACAGAGACAGCAATGAATAGCTTTAGGTGGCATGATGACTATCTAAAAAAAGAAACAAAAAATGCTTAAAAATAGTTTAAGAAAACAGATGTGGCAATATTGGACGGATTTGTCTGCCAAATTATTTTTGTATTGTTTGTCCTTAATAAAATACTAATAATGTGAAGTAAAGCGCTAATGATTTCTCACTTCTTCTCCGACTGGTTAAACACCACTGCGGTAGCTCAGTTGTTACAGTGCTTGTTCCATAAGTGGGAGGTTGTGGGTTTGATCCCCGGCCAGGTCTGACCAAAGACTTGAAAGTGTGTAGTGAATTTTCCTTCGCCAAGCACTCTGCATTACGAAATGAAAGTCACGAATCTTTCGGATGGGAACTTAAAACAAAATGAGGTCCTGTGTCACGTGGGAGGAGTGAGTGAGTAATGGTGTTTAACGTCCCAGTCAAGAATATTTCACTTATATGGAGACGTCGTCGACTATAGGCGAAGGTGCAGAAATTTTGCCTGTGCGTTGTGCTGATGGCATTATGCAGCAGGATTCTTTAACGTGCCAAGCCACCGTGACACGGGACCTCATTTTGTTTTAAATTCCCATCCGAAAGAACCGTGACTTTCATTTCGTTATGCCGAGTGCTTGGCGAAAGAACAGTCACTACCCACTTTCAAGTCTTGGATCAGATCCGGCCGAGGTTCAAACCCACGACCTCCCACTTACGGAGCGAGCACTCTACCGACTGAGCTACCGCATCGTTTATGATGGGCTTGACACGCTAAAGAATCCTGGTGTATAATGCCATCAGCACAACGCACAGGCAAAATTTCTGCACCTTCACCTATATATATAGCTGGCGACAACTCGATATAAATAAAATATTCCTGACTTGGAAGTTATACACCATTACTCAACTCACTCCGACTTGTTAAACATTGCTGAGCGTTGATTAGTAACCTGTTACCACACGGCCACGGATGTACCTTGCACATGTTAAACTACATGTACATCAGAAAAATGGTATTCGTATTATCATGAAAAAATGTAAGAGAATTAGAAGGTCTCAAAATGTTTTATACCCCAAACAACAGCCCCTGAAGGTGTTAAACACACACACACACACACACACACACACACATAGAAAAAGCATCAATCACCTCTCTCTCTCAGGCTTTAATGAAAACATAACTTTCATGTGATTGAGACTTTCCTATAAAAAGGGATATATAATACCAAAACCAAAAAAATATAATAATATATACATAATTATATATTATTTAAATAATAACAATAATCAAAGATAAATATATAATAATAATAATCAAAGATAAATAAATAAAAATAATAATTTAAAAAAATTCAATCGCAATGCGGGAGCGAACTCGCTACCTCCACCGCTAAATCCTAGCTGTTTAACTCTCGCGGCTATGACCCCTTGTTGTTGCATAAGCATTAGAACTTGTATACAAACTTAAAATGGGGTACGCAGTAGGTTCTATGTTTACATTCTTGAAAATAGTTAATCTGCTTATTTTTAATCTTTTCTGGAAAATTAAATATATGGGATATTTGTCTTATATTTGAAGCTGTTCAACACGGGCTTCGTTATATTTGGATCAGTTTAACACGGGCATATGGACTCGGGACGGCTAAAAGATGGAAGACATTGATCGCAGCAGGATGCGGTCTTGTTACAAGTATTAATGTTAAAAATAGACTTATATTTATACAAGCTTGTCATCAATCAATTAAGAGCTCTTCTGATGTTTCTCATTGGAAACATTTATCGTATTTTTTATTGTGGTACAAAAAACTTGTGACAGACTGTGTTTGTGACGCAGACGTCATTCAAGATTATACCTCTGTTTAATATTTTCTATCACAACGTCACAAAGATCACGCTACACTTAAGATTGCAAAATAAACGAAAATGTGAAATAATTATTCTAAATAATAATTATAATTACCTAGATCTTTGTATAATATTTCATTTCCATATAAACTTGGACTGCTGTTTTTCGCCATTCCATTTCTGGCCCCTATCGGCAATGTAAACATCGAGTTGTCATGCAGTTACCTCCCTTTGTCAACGCGTAATTTTGCTTTTTTTTAGTGTTTTTAACATAGAGCGCACTTGTGTTCACTCTTGATTTTTTCACCAATGAATCATTTTCACAATATCTTTCTATGGTAAAAATAAAAAGGTTGAACACGAATGCGCTGACATTGAAATTTGCCTTTAAACACGAGAATAAGCATAAATTCTCCAATTTTCTGTAACCATACCCATCTTTGTACAGGTAAATATAAAAAGTATACCATCAAGCTCAATAAAAAAGATCGTAAACTAATTCTGACATATACCTTTATTACTTTAAACACTATTTTTAATTCTGAAGAACAGTTAAGAATTATAAAAAAATTGGGGCAAAAATAGCCCGTAATCAATATAGTCCTTTGTCGAAAACTACATACATGTTTCTATTCTAATCTAATCTGGATCTAATTAAGATATTGACAATTATTTACAGTCAAATATTTTTAAAAGACTTACTCGAAAGTTTATTTTTGCCATTACAAACATGTGGCCATATCACTGGAACATCAATTTTATGTATATCTTATATAGAATTCAGCGGGTATATTTAAGCAAACAAGTATGACAGATACAAATTAATGCTAAAATTAAGAAATAATAAACATCTACCTGTGGTATATCGGCGAATAATACATGGGCCGGAGTTCACATCCGAAGAATATATCACTCGGTGGCAGTGCCACCTCGTCATATATTCTTCTGCATGTGAACTGCGGCCTGTGTATTATTCGACGATATACCACAGGGAAATGTTGATCATTTCAATTCTAACATGACTTAAATAAAACAATTTCAAATAAACATTGCAAACTCTTTCTTCGGAAGTAAATTTTACTATTTATTTGCAAAAAGGTCCATTGAAACAATGCAGCTGTTGAGATTACCTTCATTGAAATACATGATTTTATGAATGAAAATTACGTCACAACCATTGTTCACGCAACATAACATGACGTCATGAAATAAGCAAGGGAGTACGTTATTAAAACGGAACAGCGATGGGTATATCGTTTGTTATACCACGGCTGGCTCTCTTTATGTTTCATATGAAGAAAACGCAGGTCATGTTAGAATTATTGTTTAAATATTACCACAGATATATAAAAGTTGACCTGATAGACGTGTACAAAACTTACAGTTCCACTTTCTGTCTCTTCACTTCTGAATGATATTGTTTCCATCACTGATCCCTTAGATGTTAAAGCTTTCAAATGTGAAGATTTCTTTTCAAATTCTTCCTCCAGGAACTCTACCATTTCCTTTGCTTTCTGTTGCACTCTTGAGGCATGTTCTGGACTGTCATTCTGGCTGTGCTTACTTCCCTTGGCAAGACCATCCAATTCATTAATAACTGGAGAAAATAAAACTTAACGTTTATGTGTCAAACCAAACTAGAACTGTCTCTGAAGGACTCTAATACCCCCAATCCTAATTGTTGGTGGAGAAAATTGATGACAAATGATAGGTTTTTACGATGATTAATACATCTAATATCAATGCATACATGTTGTTTCAGAAAAGTTAGGATCATACATAACTAAATAAACATCCGGACAATATTGTATTTAAAGCCAATTTCTAAGTGTAAAAAATTTTAAGTCTGGAAGTAGCATTTTACAATCCACCCTTTAAGATGTAACTTTATGACTAATATTTTTTAAAAGGCACAATGTGACTTGAACAAATTTGCTGAGGAAATCAGAATTGTAACAAAATTATCTAAAAAGAGCATTTGAAGGTCTAGGTCCACCATTTTCCTATACAGGTACTTCATGTACTGATGCCATATATAAAATGGCAACACAATTTGAATCGGCCTTGGCTGTGCTGGCTCCATACAGGGTAGCTGACAACATACATGTAGAGCTGCCATTGATAGATTGATATATCAATATATCATGGATAAAAGCAATTGATACGATATATCCATACATTTTTTGAGTATCGATATCAATAAAAATGGCCACAAGTTCATGTCTAGGATGGAGTAGTCAATGACACATAGACTAAACTAGTTGTAAATGTATTGTTATTACAACCAATCATTTTAATGTATCTCAAATCCAACTGACATACAAAAACAGAGTACATATATTATTAGAAACACGCAAGACAAAACCAGACATACCAAATATTGGTGGAAAATAATCTGTCTTTACAGGATTCACCAAAAAATAAACTATTTCAATCACTTTACCAATATTTTGATATGTCAATTTATCGATATATTTCTTAGTTGATATATCAATATTTAAATTCTCATTATGTATGTCCATTAAAAACATACACACAACTCTTACTTTGATATCTATATTACCTATTAGGGGCACTACAACTGTGAATTTGTTTATCTGTACAAGTTTCTTCAGACTGTGGCTATTGTCAATAAAACAGTTAGTATCTGGAACCAAGAATATTGGATGAATTTCTAATTCAATAGATCTGTGTCGATTCTTGTCTAAAATTTTCTGTAAATTAAAACAAAAATATGGCATGTAATCTAAATATGTATAAAATAATAATAAAAGTAAATTCAGTGAATTAGGATCCCCACCAGCAGGTTCTTTTTGTGATTTGCACTTATGTTCAAAGGGCAATAACTACCAGGAAATGAGCAAACCAACTTGGGTTAACAATATGTTCATCTCCTATATTTTAATGCTTGGCACCAAGTTTCACATCAGTCAAGAGTACCCCCCCCCCCCCCCCCCAAAAAAAAACCAAAAAAAAAAAAAAACACAGACCTCTGGCATGCAAACGAAAAGGTGGAGGAACCTGGAATACCCATAGAAAACTTATCACCTTTCGCAAGCAAACTGGCAAATTTTCTCACACTAGGAGCTGCCTTGGGTGTGGTTCGAATATAGGTGGTGAGAGGCAGAGCTATTTATTTGTAAGCCAGCCCTTCAGAACACTGGGCCACCCAGGCTTGCAAATTTTAAACAAATACTGAATATAATTATTAAATAAACTCAAAATTATACAATTTGATACAAGTTGGAAACAGTCAACGTTATTAATTTTGTTCCTAAAGTAAACATAAGTGAATCATGGATATATCTTCACTTTTAAAATTTATGAAATAGCAGTTATCTTTGTGCTAACAATAACCAAATTTACTCCAAGTAAGCTGAAATATTCTCTATACCTGTTTGTTTTCAGCTTGTTTTTCTTGTTCCTCTTTCTTCTTTTTCAGTTCTTCTTTCTTTGTTTTTAGTTGTCGTACATGTTCATCATCACCGTCCTGTCCTTCAGCTAGTACCTCCTCTTCACTCTCAATTATCACATCCTCCTATATTGATAAACATTAAAATTATCCATTATACACTTTCCTAAAAAAATTATGCCAAAGGGTGGTGATTTTCTCTGGGTACTCTGGTTTTCTCCATTATCCCAGGACTGACCACTTGTATATCTTGACTAGGGCGTAATTGAATATACCTCACACCATTACGGGATCACATAACTTATTCCAATGAAAGTATTTATGGCACCAATATCTGAAAATTTCATTTACTTATGCATGTATAGTATCTGGATATTTGTAAGTTTAAGAGACTTGTGTTTTTGAGAGAGAGAAAGAGAGAGAGAGAGAGAGAGAGAGAGAGAGAGAGAAAGAACTTGAAACCATCCTGTACTATATCAAATCTGTTTTACCATTAGTGTGGAATTTTGTATCTAGTTATAGATTTTGTGAAATATGTTCTAATAACTTGTTTTTATATGAAAACTTATGTGATGTGGTTCAATTTCCAATGGAAACAGAAGTTCTACACAAGTTGTAAGTGTTGTGCACATGGTGTATTTGTATATGATGTTTAATATCAGGCAGATTATAGAGACTCTAAACTATTTACTTCTGACATAGGTTCTTCCATGTAACTTTCCTCTTTCATTTCTTCCTCTTCAATAGTAGGAGCCACAGAATAGTAGCGCTTGGTTTCCACATTGAACGCCAGCATTGGTGGTTCTATACCACATAAATATTCACCAAATAGCTGCAATTTTTGAATCCTTAAGCAGTCCTTGGCAATTTCCTGTTTAAAAAGAAAATAGTTTAGATTATGAAATTGTGAAAGTAATAAACAAGTTCTTAAATATGAGTGTTCATAAAATATTTTATATATTGAACAAGAGAATCGGAAATACCAAGTGATGCTTTCCAAATGAAGGCTACATGTAGTTGTAAAAGGGCTATTTCTTAATTCAAATATGTTTGTTTTAATAAAATTTTGCAAAGGACAATAACTTGAATTATGCAAAATAGAGTTATGGTTCTTGTACAATGCACTTATCGGAATTAACCTATGGAGTTTCCTCATAAGGCTTTTGAGATGTGCTTCAAACAAAATTAAGCATGAAAAATAACAAAGGGCAATAAGTCTAAAATTTAGCAAAATAGAGTTATGGTTCTTTTGCTTTACACTTGTCCTCATTTAGGTCTCTATACCTATGAAGTTTCATGTTGATACTTTTTAGCTCCAGACTAAATTATGATGGATGCATACACCGCTGAGGGACGCACAGACAAAGTGGCAATTATATGCTCTCCCTTTGGGTAGCATAATAAACTTGTCATTAGACCTTTTAAATGTCATATAATATAATTGCATGACAGCATGTTAATTGCATCATACAAATTCAGACAATAACTTATCACCAACCTTTTCTACTGTGCTATGTACAAAAGAACTTTCCATCAGTGCACTTAATAATGGTACAAAGCCAGCAAGCATGGTGTCCTCTGGTAACACTACTGGATCACAACCTGTAAAAAATATAACAAAAAACTTTTGACTATTTGTATATTTGTTTATTATTAATATTGCCTCTGACAATTAATTCCATGGTAAGGTTCTTCTTAAAACAGTGATTTTTACATCTTCTAAAAACTGCCCTCTGCGTTTGAGATTGGAACAAGCAAATTCATTGAAATTAGTATCCCCAGTAGGTTCTTTTTTGTGATTTGCACTTGTATGTTCCAAGATTAAAACTCCGAGGAAAATGAGCAACTTACTCGGTTTAGTCAAGTTTTGGGGTTTGTCAATAAATCAGGGGAGACTCATAAAGAAAAAAGTTGCAGATTCAAGGTAGAATATTTACAATTGGAATTGACCTTCTTTAGATGAACCTATTTGTTTTAACTGGCATTCAATTGCTCTTGAATACAGTGTGGGGTCATGACCTCTGATTACGTAACGTTTAACTATTCGATTACGTCACAGAATGACATCTATTACGTCACACATTGTTTGATTGGTCAGCATCCAAGTCTACTCGCGACGTAACTTTCCTTATTTGGAGCAAGGCTGTTCCATCAATCCCGTAGGTTTGTCGGAATCTTGAATGAAATAAATTATTGTAGCGATAATTTTACATTTCAGACATGCTATCAATGTTTTTTTTTATGATTGTAAATATAAGAAATAACATTCTATTTGAGTGTATTCATTTGGTATTATGAATGAGAGTCAGGAATAGCATATTTAACATGAATGTGCTATTCCTGACTCTCATTCATAATACCGAATGAATACACTCAAATAGAATGTTATTTCTTAATTGTTGATCAGGAAAAAAGGAAGTAAGTAACACAGTGAATATCTACCTCCACATGTATATTGCACAAAATACATTTTACTACAGTGTCCATACCTTCACGTCTGTCTTGATATAACTTGACATGAGACACATCTAAATCTTTGAGAACATTGCAAAACTCTCCTGTTACTTTCCATACATCAATGTTAGGCCTGAAATATAAAATTACAATCATCTGTAATTTATTTTATATAGTCATGTACATAAACGTCTTTCACCTTCAAGTAAAAAACAAGCATACTAATCTGTGTCCAAATCAAAATTCCAAAGCAGAGTAAAAACTTTACAAGTGACAAATTAAGTTAAGCATGTGAACTTCCACCAGTGAAGTGAGGCTGGGTAATCTGGATATTAGGCATAAAAACAACACTATAACTTTAATAGGGTTAGTCACATTCTAAATTCGAGCATGACCAAGTCAAAATTTTTCCTTGGTTGATTGAATGCAGTTTTACGTCCCAGTCAAAACTATTTCACTTATACTAAGACGTCACTAGCTGTAAGATGAAGTGGCAGAATTTTTTTTACATTTGCAGTGTGCTCAGGGCAATCGTGCAGACCTGTAGGTTTCCCTGCAGTAACACAGGGGTCTCTTCTGAAGGACCCCATGACTAATTTTTTTCAATGCCAGTTCTATTCAAAAGAACAGTCACTACCTAGGGTCTACATGTATGTAATTTTAACGCTTATAAGTTAGGATTCTCAAAGGTAAAGTCATAGTAAATGACTCTTAAGAAAAACGAAAATTCTGTCTCTCCTGAAAAGTTACATTTATGAAGGAGTATGACTTTTAAATTTGCTGACGATATTCTGTATTACTCACCCTAAAGTAACATCTCTAAGACAAGGAGGAGGGTTCCATAGTGTAGAATTACAAGTCATCCAATCGGTCCAGATTTTGACCCCTGGAATCAGTTCTTCTAGATCCCGACTAAACATGTGAGACGGGTAATCCCGGGACTGTAAATGTTCAGTAAGGAATACAGAACAGCGTTCTACCAGAATGCCAAACATGTCTAACCCCAACTGTACAGCTAGTTCTTGTAACTCTGATCTGACAGCATCATCTAATGACTCTTCTAAAACAGAAATAACAAATCTAAATGACAAACTTGTAATATTTTTACTTAATTTACAAGATTAACAAGAAATCTGTGAGCTCCTGCTCACTTAATATACCCCTGCTTTTAACATGTGTAAATGTTGAAAAATAAACTAAGTTGTTTGTTGAAAAATAAACTAAGTTGTGAAAAAGGAAGTAGAGATGTCTGGCAGAATTGAAATCAGTACATGCAGCATGGGATCTCACAGTGATCTCCCATACAAAATTTCAAGTGGCAGTGTTTGGTAGTTGCTGAGAAAACTGTAACAAAAAGTTTTGTTTCGAACAGAAGGACAGAGGTAGAGGCAACCCCCCACCCCCTTCCCCTTTGAAGCGAGGGTATAATCAATTCATAAAATTCAGAATTAAGACTAGGTATTCTACATGGAATTCTAAAATTTTCAACAATAGTCTTTTACTATTTGACCAATATTTTTCACAATTACAAGGGCCCTGACCCTATTCACAAAAGACTGAAAGACAGTCTTCTTATCTGCTCACCTTTTAATGCAGTGTTTTCTATAGCAAACATATTGATTGCCATCAACTGTAGTAGTCGTGTTGGTCCTATTGCTCCATCTTTTAACAGTGCCTGGAATTCTTTTAACATCTGAGCACAACATTCCATGAAGTTCTCCCGCCTGAAAATAACAGTCCAAATACATGTATTATACACTGCCATCCATAAATAAATTAAATATAAAACGTATATTTGCCATAGGTTAATATTAAAGTTGTTATAATCATCATGTCAAATTTCATCCATGAAAGTTTTTTTTCCTGTATTTGAAAGTGATATCTTAACTAAATGATCAACCTGTATGCAACAAAAATTTTAATTTGGAAAAAAATAATGAAATATGGGGAAAATATATTTTTTTAAGAACTTTATTTTACCTGACACTCAACTTTAGCAGAATGTTTGCAAAACTTTGATTTGTGAAGATTTTAGGTCTGTAATGATATGATGGGTGTATAATAACTTATGGATGACAGTGTATATCAATATTTAGCATCTAATTCTGGTACAAGTGTATATAAATGTAATTATAATAAATAACAATTTAGCAATACATACAAATAAACCTGTTCTACAATTTTTTTATCATTACTGTATTATAGCTGGTTGAGAAAATTCTCATATTCATTTTATTTTTGCATAAATTTGGGAATAATAGCAAGGCACTAAAGTTTTATTTTATTTTGATGGAATTTGTTAGGAATTCTATTGCCCACCAACCAGACACTAAAATAAAAGCATGCAAATATCTTGAAATAACAGTTCTAATGGCAATTATCTGACTTGATGTATATATGTCACATACAATATGACAACAAAAATTATTTTCTGAGTAAACATCACCATCCAGTTTAATATAAAAGAGATTAAATTTCAGTTTCTAAATTACACTGAGAAACTACTGTTTTAGTAACTTTTAAAATTCTCATTTATTTTTTTCTGCTCAAATTTGCTCCCACATTTTATTGAAAAATAGTGATACTTCACAGAACCGTTACCCGCCATTAAAAAATGTGCTTTCATGGTTTTCAAATATTCAAAATGGATAAGGCTGATATAGTTTTTTTGAGATTTCTGTATCAGTTCTGTGATACAGATATCATTTTTCATTATCATTTTAACAGGTTTGTGTTTTACCTAATGAAATTTTTATTTTTATTTGAATAAAAGATGCTATAACATCATGAACATCTGGATTTGCATTTATTATGAGACAAAAAATTACGAAATACCTACCCAATCTTGGTAAATAATTTTCCATGTACGTTCAAGAAACTCAATACAAATCTCTTGTTTAACTGAAACAATAAATAAAGAAAAATGAATTATGAAAAAGTTCAATAATCAATTAATTTCTGGATACCATAACTACTAATTAATTGATTGAATGTGGTTTCCCAGTCAAGAATATTTCACTTATATCAAGAAGTTACAGGCTATAGATGAAGTGGCAAAATTTTTTACCTTGGTAGTCAGTCTGCTCAGGGCAAAGTGAAGAGAGGGTTCTTTAACATATTTTACCTGCCACGACACTGAGCATTGGTTTTCAAGGTCTCTTCTGAAGGACCCTTTGACTTTTATTTCTAAATTCTGAGTGCTTGGTGGATGAACAGTCACTTCCTCTTTTCAAGATTTGGTCAAACCCCGGCTGGGGTTCTAACCCAGAACCTCCCATTTACAGAGCGATCACTCAACCAATTGAGCTACCAGTGGTTCAAAACTACTGTATGGTCTTACAGTAGGCAAATATTTCTGCTGATATTTGTACTACACACAATCTCTCATTTATCAAAAATCATTATTAATGGGATTTTGAACGCAAAGATAGCAAGCACAGTGTTTAATTTAGAATTTTTCAGAAGTGTTCATTTTCAAAAACGCCTGAAAATCAATATTTATGCATTCATGTTATGTTAAATATGGCTCACTGACCCCTTAACAATAGGGTCATTTGGCAAAATAAGGGATATATAAGTATTTTGATTTGTTGGCGATGCCTCATGGTCAGACACAGGTGTCGTCATTTTGTAACATCGCTTTAAGTTGTTTAAGTCTTAGTGTTTTTCTGTATTTCCCCTGTACAACTACAACACCTTTTTCAACAGTGCGTCCTGTTTGCCTATAATCAAACTGGCCAATTTTTAATCAATGATCAAATTCCTTATACCTTTAACAATGATCTTTCTGTTATCGCTGATAATTGTTTCTTCACTATATAACATACCTCAATAGCATCAAGTTTAGTAAGATCATCTGGATCAAATCCCTCATCTTGATCTTCCTGACTGCTGCCATCAGGTGATACCCAGATCTCTACACGATGACCGTGCTGCTGGTGGTGTTTCTTGTGTTTTGATAGCTTCATTCTCTCTTCATCTCGTTTCTTCTCCGCTGCTTCAGCCTATCAAGATTTAACCAAAAAGATAAATCCTTACTTTGTTGGCACAGGTAAAAAATAATGTTTTTGCAGTTGATCATCCCTAAAGTGTTTGTTAGCAAAATCTCAACTTTCAATTACAACTTTATATACAGATATTACTGTATTCAGTAATTTTGTAACAACTTTCAAAAACTACCTTATGCCTTTGCATTATGACATGCTTGCAGTAGCTTAGGATCCTCAATATAGAGATGTTAAATTGTTACAATATCTAACATTTTGTGAGCAAAGACAGCTTCATTTAATTTGCTAGAATATCACTATTTTTTTGGTTTGTTTTTGTTGTTTCTTTTTTAATTTTAAAAGTCAAATTGGGAAATTTAAGTAATTTTTTCCAATAGGCAAACTACCTTTATTTGGTAGCAATTTTAGGCAAACAAAATCATTGGTATTTCAGAAATGTTGATTTCTAAACAGCAAAATATCTAGCAAATGGAAATACCATTTTAACAGAAAGAATATTTCAAAATCATATGCCGTGCCATCCTTTTTATATGAGGGAAATTGCTGTCCTCATCCTCTCTTCTCTTACTAAATTGTAAGAAAAGCATACGATACAAACCTTTATTACACTAAAGAACTTCAATAGTACATACCGTATATCGGGAATTTTTAGCGTAGGCTTTTTTTCGCGATTTATAAGACAAAATGGCAGGTAAAATTTACACCGTGTGTAATTTTCACGATATGGGTATATAAGCGCGAAAAATTTCTTATATACCGGTTTGTAATACGGTAATTAAATTATGACAACAAACATTAAACGAAGTATTAAACTTAAATAGACTTAAGATCTTTTTGATAGCTCAAACACACCGCTCGTTCAACTCAAAAGTGTTAATGAAAATTCAACAATTTTCGCTCTAATACAATATTTGTCAGAATAACATGCCGTCAGTCATTGTAAACAAAACACAAGCTGAAGCCATGTTACAGATTTTGTTGAAATTTATGGAGCAATTCGAAACAATTCGTCTGGAATGTTGAGCGCTACTGGTGATTAGTAATTAACTTCATGAGGCAGTGTTTTGAAAACCCGCTTCATTAATCTTTTAATCCGAATACAACAAACAGGGGCGTAGTAACTGTAAACACCTGTGTCGTCCACGCTTGATGATTGACTTTTCACCTGATCAGGTCACGCCAATCTGCAATATGTATGACATTGTCAGTATCGCCCGTATTTCCGGTGATATATTGATGATCGGTTATAAAGTTTTTTTGTTTCATATTTTTGTGATTTTCCGATTATATTAATTGATTAATTGTTCAAACATCAGGCAGATTAAGCGGTTTTCACTTACAAGCGATTTTGCCGTCACTAGCGAATACAAATTCAACATAGGTATATAGAGTTGTAGCGAAATGACACGACGTATGGAATGGTTGAAATAGACAAAATATCACAACTGCTCAAGTGAAATTTTCGCTAGGGGAAATTTTAGCTATTTGTCTTCACCGTGAATTTAGCGAAAATTAGACACGCGCGAAAAAATCCAGATATACGGTACATGTTTATTTTTCTCATACCTTGTAAAAATGTATAAGCTATATACTTGTATTTTTGTTTTTAAGTGTCAATTATCAATAATGTTTTTTTTTAAAAACCAAATTAAAATTTCTCCATCATATATATATATACAATAAAACCTCGTTATAATGCCCCTAGGTTTGCCAACTTCCTTATCACAACATTATTTTAAAGTCCTAAAATCAATTTCTTCCATCGATTTTTTGCCAAACCCTGTATGATGCCAAAATCTGACTGAACAGATAGTGGCAATGAATTAAGGTTTTAGTGTACTTTTAAATTGTTTTATGTGACAAACCTTTTTCCTGGCTTCATCAAACAGTGACATTAGACTCTCCCTGGCTGTAAGGAATGGGTTACTGGCAGCTAAACTCCTCATATAGTAATATACAGCATCTAATTTCCTTCTCTGTAATGACAAACCAGTGATTTTGTTACACCAAGTTCATTCTAGAAGTGTTCATGGGACATTAAATCCTTGTTTTGCAAAATGACCCCATTGCTAAGGCCTAAGTACTCCATATTCAGCATTATATGAATGCAAAAATATTTATGTTAAAATGTCTTAGAGAAAATGTCCCCGTCTGAAAAAATCCTAGAATGAATACGGGTTACCAATACCAATATTTGCAATTGTTGTTGTTACTCATTCTATGGCATGGCACATATTGAGCCAATGTATGCCATAGTGTTATAGATAATAGTTGACGTCATCATGTAAATACGTCATTTACTTGTTCCAGCAAATCACCACATATGAACACACTACATTCGCAACAAGATTCTTGAAGTAACTTCTGATGTTTTGTTCTATTATCAAGTTCAACATTTGTTCTATTATCAAGTTCAACATTTAATTATTGTACTTTCCATTGTACATGGAATTTTGATTTTGTCGAAGTGGTTAACATAAATCTTGTGGTGAAGGGACAAACTATTTTTGTTATTGACAGAAATTGGTACATGTATGTTTGTTTATGATAATTATCGATGTGGGTGCAGCTATTTTTTAGGGTGGTCGGGTCAAGACAGAATAAAAATCAAATGTTTTAAAAAGACGCACAAAGTATTACATGTTTTGAAATTTTCGGAATTAAAGATTGTAAATATAAGAAATGACATTCTTTTTTTTGTTTCCAATGCAGGTATAAATAACAATAGACAGCTCAAATTATACATGAATGGCTTTGCCATCATGCAATTTGGACTTGCCATAGTTATTCATACTTGCAATGATAACAAAAAAAAAAGAATTTTATTTCGTAAATGGAAGAGGGAGGACAACTCATACAAACACAAATACTTACAGTATATAAGGCAAGGATTGCCAGCTGGTTGTAAGGTCTTCCATTTTTAGGTGCAATCTGTTGGGCTTTTGAGTACCAGCTTTTGAAAGAAATAAAATATAAAAATAGTCTCATACTGATAAACAATAATAAAACAACCAATGAATCAAGAAATGATGAACACTAACTAGGTTTCAACAATTTCAAAAATTATTAGCATCCAAACTTGTAGAATAGTGCCCATTTGTACCAATGGGCCTTAAGGAAGACGAAACGTAAATGAAAGGGACTTTACAACAATCTGGAAACAACTTGACAGTGTTAGTGATGATCAACTATTAATTTTGTGATCCATAATTAGGATTGCTGGTCTCAGTTGTCTGACAACATCTGACAGAAGAAATTGAAATAAAATGGACTTGAGAACAATACAATAACTACCTGTACTCATGATAATAGATTATTACATGTATTATAAAGCTCTTGACAACCACAGACAATGGGCCTCTGGCAATAATCACGACATCATTAGTAAATAATATTGTACATGTACATTATAAAAGAAAACTGAAGAATTGCAAGCAAAACATGCAAACACTCATAATATCTACCTTCTTGCTCTACCATAGTTGACCTTTCCTGTGTCATTTGTTTGTTCTTTGTAGCGAGCTATGTCTCCCAAACATATCATGGTTCTCTGTGCACTCAATAGTGCTAGTTTGACATTTCTGCCCATATTCTCAGGAGGAAGTTTATTTTCATCTATAAAATCCTCCAAGTTAAAGTTGAAAGTTTGCTGCAACTTTTGTAACAAATCATTGTAGAAGGCTGTGCCCTAAAATGAAGAAATAATATATGTATCTGAAAAGAAAATCAGTGTACACTGCAAATTTTTCCATTTGACATATTATTGCCCAGCTAAAATGAGCTACTATACAGTACTGTCAGAAATTATCTCGAGTTTTGCAAAGTATACATAGAGATGAAGCTTAACAATTTTGAGTTTTGGGCCAAGATCACTTCAGAGAAGTTGTAATCGTAGTAAATAGCTAAAATGTGTCAAAATCAAGGAGATCAAACTGATATTTAGAAGCCATGGGCTATTTGGCCCCAGCTAATCTGAACCCCTGAATACAGTTTCTGTTTTTAAGATGTCAGAGATCACTTTTCAAATACATGTTTGAAAAATAAATCCATCTGTTTATTGTCAGGAATAATTTTGTACATTTAATGGATTAAATGTGCAGCTGGTGTGTGAGCAAGTGTTTTTGTATGTCTGTCTTCAAAATGCAACTTGCCAAAAATGTTAACACAATGATTCCCAATGTTACAGAGTAATGGCCAGGGGTTCAAATTCACTGGGTACGAGGTCCAGGACCTATTGATTTTACATTGGGACCCTTGATGTTTAAACTCTTAAAATTCTTATGGACCTGTCCTTTTTTACCAAAATAATCCTACTTTTTCTTAACAACATAATTGTGCGTGGATCTTTCAGTGTTTATATTGGACTCTGAAAACTTTTATTTGGAACATGCCAAAAATAAAGGCAAAGGGTCCTGGACCTTCCATTACAAATACATAGTTTTGAACCCTTAATGATCTGATCAGTCTGTCAAACAGTCTTTGGCCATCACCAGCTATAGGCATAGTGGCAGATATTTTTACCTTTACACTGCATATAGGGCAATGTACAGGGAGGGTTCTTTTTACATGCCCCATCAAAGGACGCCGTGACTTTCATTTCTAAATGCAAAGTGCACATCGAAAGAACAGTCAATACATGTACCTATTTTCAAGTCTTGGTTAGACCCCCACCAAGGTTCAAACCCACGACCCCTCACCTACTAAGGTAGCACTTTACCAACTGGCGTACCATAATAGTCTACATGTAACAAGAAGTTTACCTCTTCTAATATCTGTGTTAGCTGAGATTTAGTTTCTTCATCTTTTTCGTCCGCCACATGTTTACGAAACACTTCTATGACTTGATAAAATACAGATTTCCATAGTAACTGCTCCACATTATGTCTGTTAGATATGTCTGCATCCAGTAAAATAATACGCTCGTATTTGTGCTGCAACTGATGTCTGGAAAAACAAAGATTAAGTTAAAAGTCTGAATTCTGTTAACTGTTACAAATATTCAGGTTACATGTATCTATCAAGGGCATAATGCGCAGAGCTAGAAAATTTCCCTGACCATGGTACCTGATCACAAGATTTTCCCTAAATTTAAAGTAATTGTTTACTCCAAATGCTATATCTCTTGGGTTATAGAGACCTTGGTGGTCGTGTGATTTAAAACATGGACTAACCGATCACAAAGTCTTTCCTCGCCTAGGCTCCAATCCCACTTGAGCAGATCCTAGTGTGACAAAGTGTTCAGTTCATTCCCTAAAGGTCAATGGTTTTCTCTTGGTACTCAGGTTTTCTCCACCATTCCTAAACTGACAACCTTGATATAAGTGAAACAAGAGCACCGCCGAGAGGAGCATTATACGCCCATGTTATATTGATCGAGTAGTACTATTTACTGAGAAGTAGAAGTACAACTAGGATATATGTATGTAAAAATATATTACCAACTCCGTGTTCGGGCCATAACTCGTAACCCAAAAAAGTTGTAATTCAAATTTGCATGAGATATTACCATGATTAAGGTGTAACTGTATAACAAATTTCATTTAAATCCATGTTTGTATTGTCTACTGAATGGAATACAAACCACATGGTCATACATACAAAAATTTTTAAGTTAAAAAAGGGGCATAACTCCTCCAAAAATAATTCGAAAAAGTTGTAATTCGAACTTGCACCAGATATTAACATTGTAAATGTGTATACCAAATTTCATTTGAATCCATAAATAGTTGTAGGCTCTAATGATCGGAAACCACATGGTCATACATACAAAAATTTCTAAGTTAAAAAAGGGGCATAACTCCTCCAAAAATAATCCGAAAAAGTTGTAATTCGAACTTGCACCAGGTATTAACATCGTAAATGTGTATACCAAATTTTATTCGAATTCATAAATAGTGGTAGGCTCTAATGATCGGAAACCACATGGTCATACATACAAAAATTTCTAAGTTAAAAAAGGGGCATAACTCCTCTAAAAATAATCCGAAAAAGTTGTAATTCAAACTTGCACCAGATATTAACATTGTAAATGTGTATACCAAATTTCATTTGAATCCATAAATAGTTGTAGGCTCTAATGATCGGAAACCACATGGTCATACATACACAAATTTCTAAGTTAAAAAAGGGGCATAACTCCTCCAAAAATAATCCGAAAAAGTTGTAATTCGAACTTGCACAAGGTATTACCATGGTAAAGCTGTATACCAAATTTCATTTGAATCCATAAATGTTTGTGGTCTCTATTGAACGGAATACAAATTGTTAACAGACGCCCGCCCGCCCGGACGGACAGCACCGTAACATAATACGTCCCGTCATATGACGGGCGTATAAAAAATCTTGGCTGGGGTGTTACAAACTCTACTCAAATCATACTCCACTATTGGTTAAAACTTATATACAATGCACTTCCACTTTGTATGTGGTTAAAAATATTTAATCTAAATAAATAAATAAATGACTGCTGCTTTGAAAGATTAATCACAGACAAATGTTTAAAAGTCTGTCTGATATTATGAGATTTGATTTGGTGATCATTAAGACATATTTAACTAAACATTTTTTAAAGACACGATTCCATGAACAATTGTACAAAGTTTGATCAAGACCCGGTGGCAAATTAAAAGGAGATACAGAGCCAATAGTCCCAAAGTAATAAGTTAGGCACACAAAACTTGGTCCATCTATTCTTCTTAATTAGATGTGCTTTGAGTAAATCCAGTTATATTTCTTTTCTGTTTTAATGGACTTGAAATTGGTATTGAATATATCTAGGTACAAAGATGCTGAAGAAAAATGCCCCACTGATCATATTGATAAAAGGATGTGGTCAAAAGTGGATGTTAGAATATTGAACTTTTGTAAAAAAAAAAAAAAAAACATCCAGGGTTAGCTCTGGCTCCCAAAACGTTGAAGCAAAACATAAGTCAATTTTAAAATTCAGGAGCCAATTTATATGTCTAAGAGCCATGAAAACTAGAAAACCCCCGCTCCCAAAAATCCATCGGATCAAATTTTTAAATAGGAGGTGCACATCTACATTATATCACAAAGATTGTGTGAAAGTTTCATGAAAATCTATTGAAGGGTTTAGGAGGAGTTGCGGATAAGAGATAGGTACCCTAAGGTGTAACAGAAGGATGGACGAACACACGGACGGACGCCCCTATCACTATATACCTCCCACTTTTTAAGCGGGGGTATAAATATAAGAAACTAAAAGCGACAAAAATATCTCAAATATAGATCCTCTAATCTGCTGTAAAGATTGTTCTTAATTAACAATTTGTATAACTTGTTTAATTGCCATCAACTTGTGTTTAACAAAATCAGTAATTTTCACAATGAAATTTATTAAAATTTTGGAGCAAAAATGAACCAGAAGCTACTTTTTGGAGCAAAAAAATGACAAAAATTAGCAATGGGTGAATGACAAAGCTAACCCTGAACATCTCAAGTTATGTTATGTATGTATTAACCTTAGTTGGGACATCATATGTATGCCTTCTCCAGTCATTCTACAAGATACTAATTGTCCCAGCTGTTTGTCTAGTGGTAAAGCTTCCTGGAATGTCCTTTCTGCCACCATTTTGTTTTGTGTTTTTGAACGGCTTAAAGCTTGCTCTGCAGGGTCCATACTGCAAAGATGACATAAAATTACATCTGATTATGTAAAATAAAATTCATAAAAAGACCATACAAAAAATTAACTAGAACTGTCTCTTAAGAGCCAAATACCCCCCCCCCCCTCTAACATTTTAAGTTTTACCTTTCCAGTATGACTTTGGTTCAAGGTCATGACACACCTTTGGACCAAGAAGATTATTCATGTCAAGTTTTATGACAGTCGTCCAAAGCATTGATGAGATATGTTCATATATCAATTTACTTGCCAATTCATTTCAAATAATAATTGGAAATAATTTGAAAGTACAGTAAAACCTTGATATACATGTACTATAGTCCGTCAGTGATATTGTGGCAGAGTGTTTATAAACACAGGCGAGTTTATTCCGTGTTATTATATACGTATATTCACACCTTGATGCGTACATTTGTCAACTCCACCTTTATACATGTATATCCCTTCTTAGGCAATTTACATTATATAGACTCATCCATGTTTATTAACACTCTGCCATAATATCGCTGACGGACTATACAGACGTTACTCCAGGAAAATTGTCACATCATTCTATTTTTTTTCGTTTTCTTTTGACAAGTCATCCATGTTTTATTGTAAAACCCCTTTATAATGCCAAATTCTGAACAAATGGTAGTGATAAACAAGCAAATTCAGTGAATAAGGATCTCCTGCCAACAGGCTCTTTTTTGTGATTTGCACATGTTCAAAGGCCCATAACTCTTAGGAAAATGAGCAAACCAACAAAGATTAACAATATGCACATCTGCTATCTATATTAATACTTTCTACCATGTTAATACTTTGCACCAAGTTTCATGAAATAGTGCTTTATAGTTTTGGAGAATTAGCACAGACAAGAAATTCATACAAGACAGAATGACAAAAGGAAGGACAGATGGAAACTTAAATTTAATATCCAATCTTTCTTCGAAAGACAGAGGATAATCAAGGTGTCACTGTACCTGCAAAAACTCATATCATCTCACTTACCTTTGAAAATATGGATCTCTGTTATATCCTTCCTCTGTATATCCTGGGACAGCTGCATTGTCTCGTGGGGGGAACTGTGGTGGAAAACCAGGGTAATAATATCCCGGAAATGGAGGCATCATCGGTGGTGGATAGGAGCCATCATATCCTGGATAAAACTGTCCATATCCTGGTGGAAATGGTGGCATGGGCTGTGGAAACCTTGGTCCCTGGTTTCCTTCATTAAACATAGCATTAGGAGATGGACTCGTATCTTGGAAATTCAGTTTCTCAGCAGTAGGGCTTCCATCTTGAAATTGCAAATTTCCTGGTTGGTTTGGTATCATTATAGGTTTGTTAGGATTTTTTGGATCAAAGAGCTTTCTCTGTCCAGACACATTTCCATGGTGATCAAACTGTTTACCATGTGTATCATGTTTGTTTCCCCTGTGTTTGAAATCATGGTCACGTTTTCCATGTGGGTTACCTGATATGTTTTCACTGCTCGTGGTGGTATTAGAGGGAAGAATAATCACCCCTCCACCTTTAGGAGATGAACTCGGTTCTTTGGTGAGACCAAATTCAGACTGTGACCCTCTCTGATATCGTTGGCTTTCCTGACCTCTTCCTCTACCTCTTGCACCTCTACCTTGACCCCTTCCTTGACCTTGACCTCTATCCCTGTCGTGACCTTTACCATGATCATTAAAGGAATCATGCAGCCTTTCTTGTTCCTGCATATTCCTTCGTCTGTTCTCATACTTCCTGTCTAACGTTCGGCTCTCACCATGCTTGTTCTGATCATCAAAGTATTTCCCTGTTCCTCTGATATCTTGTTCACTACTTGATCTAAGTTTGTCTCTCTGACTTCCATGGCTTTGATAAAAGTGTCCTCGACCACCATGATCTTGCCCATGTTGTTGTTGGCCTCGCCCTCTGCCCCTTCCACGTCTATCAGTTTCTGGCACTGAAACCTGTCTATAGTCATTCTGGGCGAATGTTACCTTCAAATTCAGAGCATCTGGTTCATTCAATCTATCATGACTCGATGATTGTCTCAAACTTGACCCGCCACTGCTTCTCCTTCTTCTTCTTCTACGAGGTAGAGTAGAGCTTCCACCATACATTTCATCGTCATGGCAACTACGTACACTATGGACGCTGGATACACTAGAGTCTCGACTGCGTCTTCCATTAGCCGAGTCTCCCCGTCTTCTATCTTTTCTCCTGCTTCGAGGTCCTTCTTCGTAATATCTATCATCAAAGTTTCTATTATAATCATCATCAAGAAGTCTTTCCCTTGATGTAGACTTCCTTGGCGGAAAACCACTATAACTAGCATTGGAATTTTTATTCCTTAATCCATTGTTTAAATTTCTCTCTTTATTACGTTCATAATCACTGCGGTCATATTGCTTGTCGATGGACTCCTTTGAAATCTTTCTATCTTGTGTTCTGCTGCCATATTCATAGTATTTCTCAAAAGGACTCTCCGTGTTGGAAGCTCTATCCCAGTCATCAAAATCACCTTGGCGTTCCAGAAATTCTTTAAGTTTTAATGTTTCATCTTGGACCTGTTTTGCCATTTCTCGCTCCACTTCTGCATCCCAGTCTAATATACGGGTTGTGGTTTCTTCATCAATACTAAGATCACTTGCAGTGCTGACATCACTGCTTACACTTCCTGCCCTGGGACGTCTCATTGCTGACAGTGAGTATCTTTTAGACCCAGGTTTTCCACCACCCTGCTGTCCACTAGGAGGCTTCTGTTTTAAATTCTGACTATCTGGTGAATCCACCACTGAAGAGGAGCTGCCTTTCCTTTCGAAAACCATTGTCTGAATAATGTTACTGTCTATATCTTCATCATCTTCATGTGCTGTCTCCTGGGTTTCTGGTGATTTCACTTTTTCAACGGCAGCACTTTTCTTAACATCAGGCCTATTACCTCCCTTTGCATTTCCAGGTCCATGAGTATATTCAAGGTTGCCTCTATGAGACCCATGTCCACTTTGTCTGTTAAAACCTCTGTTTCCTTGACCTTGTGGCTCATTTTTTCTAAAACCGCCATCATTTCTAGAGTTTGGATTATTCCTCTGTCTATTGTCACCTTGAGTGGTGTACCCGGACCTTTTGTCCTTGTTGTACTGCTGCCCTGAATCCCCTTTAGCAAACTTATCATGAGACCCGGCCCTAAATCCTCGAGCATCTTGTTGATTGTGTTTTTGTTTATTATCCTCTATTTTTTCTTTAGTATTGGCATCACGTGGGTTTCCACCTTTTTTCTGGTATGTAAATGACTCAGTCGTAGATTTAGATTTTGGTGACGTCTGCTCATTTACAACAGTGACTTGTAAGTGCTTCTGATCTTGTTTGACATCAACTTTACGGAAGTCTTGACCTTTACCATCTGTTTCCCATTCCTCTGCTTCTTTCTCTTCTTCACTTCCCTTTGTTTGTTGTTCCAAAAGTTTACCTTTTGGCACATAAATTGGTAAAGCTGGTCTCTTGGATCTATGTCTGTCAGCGGATTGACCTTTTTCACTGATGTTTAAATTTTTTAAACCTGTCCTGGCATTGTCCACCTAAAAAACACAAAATATTATACACAACAATTTATTAAATATTATATATAGATTTTGTTTAAATGGGCAGGCTCCAGTTTCACAATATACATGTACTTTCACAAATTGAAAACTAAGAAAAACTAGTGTGATTTAAAACTAGTGGGATGTACATGATGTAAAACTAGTGTGATGTAAAACCAGTGCGTTGTAAAACTAGTGGGATGTAAAACTAGTGGGATGTAAAACTAGTGTGATGTAAAACTAGTGTGAAGTAAAACTAGTGCAGTGTTCGTACAGACATTTGGACTACAAATTTAAGGACTTTTTTGGGTCTTTTCAGGGTCTTATTAACAAATTTAAGGCCTATTTAGAGGGACAATTTTAGCAAAGAAATATTGGTGCAAAGGCAACTAAATCAATCAAATGTGTCCATAGTAACGACACTTGAAGTGGAGGTTGAAGTTGGGTGTTCGATTGGGCCAGGTACCTTTAAATTGCACATTTCAATGTTACATCAATTATTTATTTATATCAGTCTATTTGCAACCACTTAATATCGAAATACACACACCCAACTACTGGTAGCTAAATTCAAGGGCTTTTTAGGGCCTTAAGTATAAATTCAAGGGCTTTTTAGGGTCAGACTAGTTTTTAGGGTCTTTTTAGGGCAAACCTAAAAATTTAAGGACTTTTCCAGGCCTGTACAAACCCTGTAGTGTGATGTACATGATGTAAAACTAGTGTGATGTAAAATAGTCTGATGTACATGATGTAAAACTAGTGTGATGTACATGATGTAAAACTAGTGTGATGTACATGATGTAAAACTAGTGTGATGTACATGATGTAAAACTAGTGGGATGTAAAACTAGTGTGATGTACATGATGTAAAACTATTGTTCATCTTGAATGTTTAGAGACAGTCGTTTTCATAAATAACTTTTATACTTTTTAAATTTCTGTAACCTAATATTGATATTTTATTTTGAAAACAAAAAGCGCATCTAAAAATATTTTTAGTTTTATTTTAACTTTTTCTGTCATTCTCCTACACAGAGAAAATTTTGCATTTTTTTTTACTAAAAATCAGCTGTAGTATGTTCCCTTGGTGACCCCATATGCATATATTAAAATGTTCAACTAGGTCAACAATTAATTACACTTGTTATTGGAATCGGTTTTCACAAAATATCCATTTTACATGACGTGAAGTATGTAATTTTGAAGTTTTGAAGTGTCTTGATTTGTAAAAAAAACAAAAAAAAAAAAACATTAGGATCACATTATTTGAAAGTGGACAAACTGATTAAGTCTATAACACAGGCGTGATTCGGGCGTGAATATCAATGTTTTAGAACACGGGGTCCAAAATGGGTGTCTTAGTTCTAAGTCTAATCACGTTATTTGTAAATTTGCTGATTTTTTCTCTATATACAGAAATAAATGTAATTATTTCAATTTTCCATGTATTTTTTCTTGTTAGTATTTTTGTTTTTAAACACAAATATTGTGGTTATTTTATGAGACACCAAATGATAATATAGCATTTTTAGTTAATGACTGTGTCTAAGTATAAAAGACGAACAATAGTGTGATGTATATGATGTAAAACTAGTTGGATGTACATGATGTAAAACTATTGGGATGTACATGATGTAAAACTATTGGGATGTACATGATGAAAAACTAGTTGGATGTACATGATGTAAAACTATTGGGATGTACATGATGTAAAACTATTGGGATGTACATGATGTAAAACTAGTGGGATGTACATGATGCAAAACTAGTGTGATGTACATGATGTAAAACTAGTGGGATGTACATGATGTAAAACTAGTGTGATGTACATGATGTAAAACTAGTGTGATGTACATGATGTAAAACTAGTTGGATGTACATGATGTAAAACTAGTGTGATGTACATGATGTAAAACTAGTGTGATGTACATGATGTAAAACTAGTTGGATGTACATGATGAAAAACTAGTGTGATGTACATGATGTAAAACTAGTGGGATGTACATGATGTAAAACTAGTGGGATGTACATGATGTAAAACTATTGGGATGTACATAATGTAAAACTAGTGGGATGTACATGATGTAAAACTAGTGTGATGTGAAACTAGTGTGATGTAAAACTAGTGTGATGTAAACTTAGTGTGATGTAAAACAATTTTACATTGATCTTCAATTGTTTATCATTTTTCCTTGACATTGATACCTTTTAGCTGGTGACCTGTGTATCACATGATCAATTTGTAAAATTGTTTAATTTAAAAAAATGTTAGTCCTGAATTTTGGTTCAGAATAGATTGGTATTTCAATTCTTCACAAACTTACTACTTCCCACAGCAAAGTATTTATGTATGATACTGCTACAGTGACTACACACGTATCATAAAATTTTATTGATATCAACATAATGTATTTACTGGGTAATTTTTGACAAAGAGATGAGCACCACAATAGGTAGGTTCAAAACATCCACACTATAAAATTTTAATCATTATATGAAGGCACCTTAAAAATATTGTTTCTTAACCCCTCCAGGGCTTTCACTGGGCCAATTTTGGGGCTGATATTATACCCCATTCACAATTTGATATGTGATGGAATTTTTTTTCACAATTGCAAATTTTCACAACTTTGGTGGAAATTTCAGCTTTAAAACCAACTTATAATTAGAGTTTTATTTTTCCCAATTTTGTCCATTATGATGCTTATTTCAAGAATTGCAAGGGCCCCTGCCCCATTCACAAAAGGGTGAGATAGCCCTGCCCTCAGTACCTCTAGTTCTCTCTCTACACTGTTTTCTTTGCTATCAGACGTTGAGCTGTGCCATTCAATTTCATCTGCCCAGTTTTCAGTTTCTGGTATGACATCATGAGACTTTACATCATCATGCTCCAGTTGTTTCTGACGTAGGATACTTGGCGGTGTGTATATACCTCTAGTTGGTCGCTTTGCTTTTCTTTTTTTGTCTGAAAAAATATTCAAGGTTTTTACAGGAAATATCAACTAATGGCATTTCATATCCAATTCAGATTTATACATTACCAGTACAGAGCTTAAAATTAGGTAGACAAGGCAACACACATGGCAAAACGCAAAATGCAAAACACCAGATTATATTGGAGACTATATGGTCATACTTTAATTGTTTGGCAGAATTTCTTATTTCCAATCTCTCAGTTTGTAGAGTGTTAGCTGCTAAAGTGGGAGGTTGTGGGTTCGAACCCTGACCAGGTCTGATTCAGACTTAACAGTGGATAGTGACTGTTCTTTTATTAAGCACTCTGCATTATGAGATGAAAGTCATGGATGGGAACTTAAAATAAACCAGAAAAATACCCCCCACATAAAAAAAATCCATCAGATCAAATTTTTAAATAGGAGGTGCGCATCTACATTATATCACAAAGACTGTGTGAAAGTTTCATGAAAATCCATTGAAGGGTTTAGGAGGAGTTGTGGATAAGAGATAGGTATCCTAAGGTGTAACGCAAAGATGTTAGGACACAGGGACGGACACCCCTATCACTATATACCCCCAACTTTTTAAGCGGGGGGTATAACAAGGTCCCGTCACAGTAAAAAACCCTGCTGTATAATGCCATAAGCATGATGCACAGGTAAAATTTCTGCTCCTGTCTATAGCTGCTTGGCAATGTCTCGGTATAAGTGGAATATTCTTGACTGGAATGTTAAACACTATTACTTAACTATCTTTTCATTGAATTCTTTTAAAAGTGTTGATTTATAAAAAGTACAGTTGTTTCTTTCACCATAGATATACAGGTATAAACATAATTCTAAAACAAATCAAACTAAAAAAAAAATCCATTACTCGATCTAATTTAGGTCGAATTTCCCAAAATACATCTCTATTTTGAAAAGCAAATGGAACAGGATCTTATGATTTCAAAACGAATCATTATGAATGAATTCAAAATTTTTCCAATAAAATATAGAAAAATTATTTCAAAAATAGATCAGGGGTTGAAAATGTTTGACCTAGTACATAATCTGCACAAGGCCTATGCTAAAATTGGAACTTATTTCGCAGTGGTCTGCCACACTTTCTTAATAGTCACATCCTAACGTCATATTACATATATGACGATAATATGTAGAGGAATATTTAAACAAAACATTGATATTTTTTAATATGTAAAAATCCATTTAAGTATAAGTCATATATGTAAAATCTGCTAAAATAGTAATGTGCCAATGATCAATTTTAATTGATAATCGGGGCCAGATATTAAGCGTTTGATTAAATTGTTGTCTTTTTGTTTGGAAGAATCTAAGAGCTGAAAACAAGAAATAACTGAGGGTTATGACCAAAAGAGGGTTATTCCTGTCCCCTGGATCTGAGATTAAATGTGAGATATGATTACAGTACGTTTTAATTCTATTCCAAGTTATATATACATGGCATTAAAATTCAAATTATATAAATGTAACTAAAAACGCGAGCTCCAATCAAAGCTGAATTTAAAATTCAATAATTTTCTACTTAATGTTCAGTGATTTTGTTTGTATAAAGTTGCTACAATTACCAATTATTGTTATTAAAAAGGTAGTTTCACTTGAGAAAAAATGACTAAAAAATGACAGGTAAACCCTTTAGTAGCTTTAAATAGTATGGCAAATGTTATTACCACATACTAAAAACTGTCTGTGTGGGGCAGGGGGAAGGTGATAATATATCACTTTAATAAAAAAAACCAAAACATAATGTTTTCAAGATTCATAACAAGTTTACGTTATTTATTAAAATGATGCATTTAGTCATTTTTATCATTGTAAGCTCATATATATATATGCGTATCAGTGGTAATAACACGTTTGTACCAAAATCAAACACTTAACAATAAAACAGTACCACAAACTTTAGACTTGGTTCCTTTGTACAACACCCCCCTCCCCCACACCAAATCTATAATGCGCTTCGTAACTGTATATATTTTGTCAATAGATAACACATTGGGTGGTTTT
Organism: Anadara kagoshimensis; assembly: GCA_021292105.1. Classification (NCBI taxonomy): domain Eukaryota; kingdom Metazoa; phylum Mollusca; class Bivalvia; order Arcoida; family Arcidae; genus Anadara; species Anadara kagoshimensis. The sequence goes on from CM037874.1 coordinate 17,672,958, forward strand.
GTGACAATTAATTCCCGATTTTGCCCATTTTTGTACTTTTTTCGTTTTAGCATATCAATCATTGTGAAAGTTTTAAAAATACGGGACCGCGATTTGGATGCATTTTTATCGACCTGACCATGAGAGATCGCTTCGTGATAGAGCTATTTCAATTCTTTTATCATAATCCTACCATCGCTTGATGAAATTTGCGCATTTTGATTCTTTGTTTGAACTTTGTCATCGATTTCTTGTGAAATATTGCGTCCGATTTCGGTTTTGGCAGCCATTTTCCTCAGCCGCCATATCGTAACTTCCAACTGGAGAGTTCAAATCTATCAAGATCGCGGGAAAGCTTTTCTCCTGAGAGTCTCCATAAGGCGCGAAAATTCAAATTTAGTGTAAACAATATATTATTCAGTAAATTGTTATACAATAACATACATAATTATAAATATATACGGATTCGGAAACAATGGTTAAATACCATTATATTAAATTCAAATTTGGTGTAGATCTAGTGAGAAGCTTATCTTATATATAATAAACCTCTGTTTATACAAGAGATGTGAATCAGGCAAATATATACCGTGATAGACATGCGAAAACAATTAAATGCAAAGAAAGAACTTAATTATGTATTTACATCATACGATACTGAGAAGACTTTTATGCAGTTTTTGTATAATATATATATCAGTGTATAAAAATGGCATTTGAATAATAATAATAATAATAATAAACTTTTTTTGCATAAAGTATATAAATAATACTTATAGCACATAAACAAATACATACATATGCCACATGGCAAGACATTATAATAGTCGAAATATGAAAATAATCTGGTCGGAAGGACCGAAAAGTTATTACATAGTAGTAGTAAACATATTATATAATAACTAATAACAAATATATCATACATATTCATGTAATAGTATTATTAATAAATACTGTTATTATAATTGATTACCGTAGTCATATAGCACATACTAATAAATTAACAGATTAATATATATATATATATATATATATATATTTACAGTGAATAAGCGTAATCAGGGATTTCGTGTAATCCCTAGTCTGTTTAGTGATTACACGTAATCCCTGGCTATTTTAGGAAATTCACGTAATTCCTAAAATACCAGGGATTACATGTAATCCCTGAAAAAATATTCGATTTTTACACTTATTCCCTGACAGTATATTTTCATACTTTAGTTTTTACATTTATATTCAAATATTGCCTAAAGTGTTAGGAATTATGTGTAAAATATATATGTTAACCTTAACCTTTTTTGTCTACATTATTCGTTTTAAAAAGTTACTTATTGTTACATGTAAGACTGTTATGACATCTTGAATTGCACAAGACACCGGCTTTTAAACATTTACATATTTTAGTTTTGCAGCCTGTTTTGCATGCACATCTTGTGAAACCTTGACCATCACCTATTGATTGCGCTCGTGCTGCCTCCCTAACACTAACTACCACATCACATTTGATGTCGTCCAATTTTAATCCTTGATAGGATGTAGGGGTGAACTGACTTCTTGAAAAATTTGTGTCTAAAATACCATAAGTGGTTCCAAGTTGATATTTCTCGTCATCTTTTTTCATGATCAAACACAATAAATTTCGTGGATCACCACGCCCTCTGTCCACATTAGGAACTGGCACTAAAACACTATCTCCTTCGTCGATGGGTCGCAAAATCCTATTGCTACGAATGACCATTTTATCAGCTTGTTTTGCCATAGCTTCTCCACTTTTATGTCTCTGCCGTCTGATATTTTGAGCTCTATCGCAAATCTCACATATATTTAACTCGCATCCATACTCCATTACTTTATCACAAGTCATGCATTTATTTTCACGATCCAGCGAATCTACATCAGTAGCGGTGTTCACATTTGTAGCGTTGCCCATATTTGTAGTGTTGTCCACATTAGTTGCGGTGTCCATATCAGAAGCGTTGTTCATGTTAGTTGCGGTGTCCACATCAGTAGCGGTGTCCACATTTGTAACATTGCCCATATTTGTAGCATTGTCGACATTTGTAGTGTTGTCCACATCAGTAGCGGTGTCCACACCAGCAACGTTGTTCACATTAGTTGTGGTGTCCACATTAGTTGCGGTGTCCACATTAGTAGTCGTGTCCACATTAGTAGTCGTGTCCACATTTGTAACGTTAGCAGTAGCGCTGTTCACATTTGTAGTGATGTCTACAGTAGTATCTGCATTAGTAGTGCTATCTACGGCATTCACATCAGTAGTGTTATCTAAAGTGTTGGGTGAAGCTGTAGCCTGGTTTCTAAGTTCATTACTAGTACCTTGTGATAAACAGTCCTCTAAATCTTCTTCCCTTAACAACATGGAAAGAATTTCATTGGGAAGAGATGACGTTGTTAGTCCAACTTTAGGAGGACAACCGAACATTGCTTCATATGGCGACCGCTTTATTCCTTCATGTTGGCGCCGATTTTTCTGAAACTGCACTTATCAGTTTTGAAACATCACCGAGCTGCATGATGTCATACCTGCAAGAAAAATTAAATTAGTCTGATTATAATATTATATCATTATTATTTTGTACTAGAAATCGGTACAACATAATCGCATGTAATGTTCAAATATTTGTTTTAACAACGTATGCTGAAGGCGTTTAGTCGCTTGATGTGGAGAGCACTTTGTGCACATGGAAGTTTTCACAGTGACTAACTAGATGAACATCTTCAATTAAACCGGAAATGATAAATGTTTGGTATGTTGTAGTTAGTGACTAGTTTAGGCCAATTCTACAATTTTTCAAACCTTCCTATTTGACCATGAACCAAGGTTAAACAAAGTAACAACATTATTTTGTTGGTTTTTACATCTAGTTGCAACAATGTGCCATCACGTGCAAATTGCAATGTGTTATACATACTTGTAATAACAGTAAATTATTTGCATTTACCTTTGAAGAATGTAGTAGTCGTCCCTTGTCTTTTTCATTTGTTTGTTGTCTTTTATCATGTTCATCCTGTTGATTATTTGTTCGGATTTTAATTTAGGAATCAGGAATCTTTCAGTCTTCTCGCTATACAACTTGTATAACTCTTGTATAAATATTATTTCTTTTTCATTCATCGTTAAAACAATAAAGTTCTACAAGATGTGTGTTGTATGACAGTTAAAGAAATAATAAAAAATCTAGCTGAATTAACCCTGTATTATCACATGAAAAGTACTCACCAAAACTTGGCATAAGTGTAGTAGTCATGAACAGTCATTATCAGTTCATTTCTCTTATAGTTGAGTTAAGTTATAACAGTATTAACATATAGCATGTTAAAGTTTTATGGTCAGGGAATAAGTGTAATTTTTCCAAAAAATATCAGGGATTACATGAAATCCCTAACTATATTTAGGGATTACACGTAATTACTACATCACTTGGGGATTTCATGTAATCCCTGAAAATCAGGGATTACGCGAAATCCCTGATTACGCTTATTCACTGTAACATATATATATATATATATATATATATATATATATATATATATATATATATATATATATATATATATATATATTGTTATATATTATAATATATTATACAAGATATTAAATTCAGAACAGTATATAAGTTAAACAATACTTAAATAGTATTAACGTGGTGGGTGTAGCTAGCTAAATAGGAGGTGCTTACCCTTCCGGAGCACCCGGCCTCACTTCCCTGGTGGAAGTTCACGTGTCTAACCTAACTTGTCAGTTCCAAAGTTTTTACTTTGCTTCTGGATTATGATTCGGACATGGATTAGTATGTTTGTTTTTTTTTTTATTAACTAAACTTAATAGCATATGTACCCGAGAACAGGAAGTTTTTCGATAGCTTTGATTACTGGCAATGACCCTCAGGCTACTTTTAAACTCATCCAGCTGTTGTCTGTTAATAATGTAAAACGTAATTATGTAATTTAGGTAAATTTTTATCCCGATTTTCTCTAATTTTGTGTGTATTACTTGCTCGTCGTTATTCAGGTATATATAATTTTGTATTTCTTTTGTTATATACATGTTCCAACAAGTTATATATCACTTACGGAAATAAAGATTGAATATTGAATTGATTATTTCACTCTGCCTGTATCTAAATATTTAAACTTTAAAACGCTATATATAAAACTGTTTTATTTTATTTTTATTTTTTTTTAATCGCTATATATTTCTATCTTATTAGATTTTCTATACTAACTACATTTAATAATGTATACAAATTAACAATACCAAATATTGCCTCATTGAATTAAACAGTCGTGTGCTATTGCCTTGCAGCATTCAGACACGTCGTGTCATGATACACGCAATGAGGAAGATTACCTCCCTTAGTTTATGTCAGTCGCAGCTAGTACATTTTGAGCACTTTTAACTTACAAACATACATTGAAGTAAAGTTTTACAACATTCAATCACATGTTAACTTGTGTTTTTATAAACTTGATTAAATTCTACCAAATTGATTGAATTCTAGACTGTTAAATACTATATATTTAGACAGATCTACCAGCATTGTTAATGATAAAGAATTATTGTACATCAGATATGTTTAATGTAATTTGTTTTATTATAATTTTGAATTTAATTTGTATGCCGCTATGTTCATGCTAACATAATTGTATAACGGTTTTGTTGTTGTGTATGTTGCTTACTGACGTCGCATCACGGTAATGTTTCAGCTATTCGCGACGAGAGCTACTTTCTTTAATCTCTATGGATTAATCTATGAAAAAGTTCGCGTGTGCATGTGAAGTGCGAGTGTGTTTTATTGTCTGCCTTGTACCATCGCGCACTCAGGGCGACTTTAAGAAGCCACAGACAAGAGTACCACCCGAGTTGACAATACGAGTGCACCAGTAAATTAAAGGCCAACGGCAAGGAAAATTCACAAGTAGTCTGAGCACAACGATGAGAGACCCTGGATTTGTAGACTGATACATATGTCTTATCTATTAGGCCACCTCGTAGTCAGGGGGCAGATCCAAAAATTGTGACACCCCCTAAACTTTTTTGTTAAAAGCAGGAAACCTTATGAGCCTTATTGCCTTATCAAATCAACCACTTAACCTTTTAAGTTGAAATTTGGTCTTTGATCAATTAAATATTTATACTAATTTTCCATAAATAAATATTGGTTGAAAAATTCAATATGGCCGCCATTTTTAAGATGGCTGACTTATAATCATCGCGCTGCAATTTCAACCGAAATGAAATACAATAAAGGATGTCATTATTATATGAAATAAAACCAATGTATTGTATTTAATATATATGTACTTAGTAAGGCTGGGTATGTTTCCACCTTGACCTTTTCCGTTTATTGAAAATATGGCTGCCAAATCCAAGATGGCCACCAAAAAAGATAATTTTAAAACTAAAATTAAATAACAAATCAACCTTTTGAGTTGCAATTTGGTATTTGATTAATTGAATATTTATACTAATTTTTTCATGAACAAACTGTGGTTGTAAGATTTAATATTGTCGCTATTTTCATGATGACCGGCTTATAATCATTGTGCTGCATTTTAAATCAAATGCAATAAAGCAATAAAGGATGTCATAAACATATGACATAAAATCAATGTATTATATATATATATATATATATATATATATATATATATATATATATATATATATATATATGAACAAATTCAATCAATATATTGGTTTATTGTATTAAAACAATGCAGCGCGGTGATTAGACGTCGGTCATCTTAAAAATTGGCGGCCATATTAAACTTTACAACCACAGTTAGTTCATTTAAGAATTGACTGTCATTTTTTCCTGGTTCATCAAGTAATGAACCAGATTTTAAAACTAGCAAATCTGATGAACTGCGAAGCATTTTAGATTTGCTAGTTTTAAAATCTGGTTCATTACTTGATGAACCAGGAAAAAATGACAATCAATTCTTATATTTACAATTTATTCTTTCTTTACGAAAGCAAAATTGCAATGAAATAAATTCCAATGTTTTGAAAAAGAATTTTTAACGGCGGACGTGACCTAGACATGGAACAGCTGTTCAGAAACATTAAGCCCCGCCCATTTAACAAAATAGGTCATCAATCTTGGATAATATTTCAAACAAATTTTATTTCAGTCAATGACAAAAAATTACATATTCATATTTATGGTCAAGTTGCAGTTATTGAAGGTAGAGCTTGTTAAAAAAACAGACTTAATAGACGATAGAGTGCTCGACATCTAAACTTGCGGATTGGTATTCGACTCGGGAGTATTGGTATTCATGCGCGATGTGAAAAACCGATGTTTATGCGAATCTTGAAAGACTGGGTTCAACCTAGAAATTATTTTTCTATTGTAAATATGAAAAATTAGTATAAATATTTAATTGATTAAATACCAAATTTCAATTCAAAAGTTTAAGCGGTTGATTTATTACTGAATTTTAATTTTAAAATTATCTTTTTTTGTGGCCATCTTGGATTTGGCAGCCATATTTTCATTAAACGGAAAACTTACGAGCCTAACCAAGTAAATATATATTAAATACAATGCATTGGTTTAATGTCATAAAATAATGACATCCTTTGTTGTATTTGATTTAAAATACAGCACGATCATTATTCGGTCATCTTGAAAATGGCGACCAAATTGAATTTTACAACTAATAATTATTGATGGAAAATTAGTATAAATATTTAATTGATCAAAGACCAAATTTCAACTTAAAAGGTTAAGTGGTTGATTTGATATTAAATTTCTATACTTAAATTATCTTTTTGGCGTCCATCTTGGATTGGCAGCCATATTTTCATTAAACGGAAAAAGTCAAGGTGGAAACATACCTAGCGTAACTAAGTACATATAGGGCAATAAGGCCCACCATGTACCTGCTTATAACAATAAATTTTAGGGGTATCAATAAAGAGGCTACTTTTTTATATCTGCCCCCTGACTATCGGCCTTGTGTAATTGTATTGATGCAATAAAATATTGCTAATTGCGATTTTTAATAAAGTTTTATACAACATTAATGTTATATAAACCATTATATCTATAAATAGTGTTACTCAGCATTTACAACTGTAATTGTGTCCTACTACAAATTGTTGCAGCCCGTAGCAGCAAATTTAAAGGAGGAAGTGGTTAAAATACACAAAGATTATGAAACAAAAGAAAGTATGAACAACATAACATAACAAACATAACATAACATAACATAACATAACATAACATAACATAACATAACAGCTAACGTATTACAAAAAAAAATAATCTGAAAACCGTATTGGCAACAAATAAAATTAATGTATGTATTTTATATTAAATTTTACTGTGATTTACAGAAATATTTACTTGTTTTTGATAAATTACATGTGTCAGAAATTGAATGGAATTTTAGCAAATTAAAAAAATAACTTACCATTATACCGACTTTTTCGTGAGGTGAAATATTCATGAATTTATGAAACTTACTATAAAATCGAGAATATGATATTTTCGTGTGGTACATATATTTTCTGAGAAAATATGTACCACGTGAAATTAATAAAAGTTAAAACTACACTTATCTTACAGTATATGAAATGGAACCATTTTCTCGTCGAAATTTGTACAAAATTCATTACTTGTTGGCGCTTTGATAGAATATGACTGCTATTAATAACCCCTTCACAAATTGAGAAATGTCCATTTCTCCTCATGACCTTTGATTATTATTATTTCCTCCAGGTCATCTTCTCCTAACATATTCATCCAACAGTGTCCAATATAGCTTCAAACAACATGGATACAGGTGCAAAGTTGCAAACTGTTTTTACCAGCTCATTAAAAATTATCAATAGTTCTATATTCTGATGAAAAAGCAAGGGAATTAATTGTCATTGCCATTTTTTACCGAACACCAAACCGTTCTTCAACATTATTTTGTAAAGGAGTCATTTATTTTCTACAGTCTTTTACTAATGAACCTACCAATTTTGTAGCTCATATTGTAAGGCGCCTGTTTTCTACATGTTTATATGTGAGGTTGATGTTCGAACCCCGTGCAGGTCTGACTGACTTGAAAATACGCACTGACTTTCTTTCGTCAAACACTCAGGATTTGGAAAAATGAGACACAAAGTCTTTCGGAATAGACATGAAAAACAAATGTCCCACGTCATGACAGGCGTGGGACGTTAACAAACGTATATTGCTCTGAACGCTGTCACAAGTTTGTAGCTTCACGCATATCCGGTGGCGGACCTCTCAATATAAGTGAAATATTCTTGACAGGGATGTAAAATCCATTCAATTAATCAATCTACAGATGAAGATGTCTCTCTCTCCCCAGTCCTATATCAATGAGGTAGCTCAGTTGGTAGAGTGCTCGCACCGTAAGTGGGAGGTCGTGGGTTCAAACCCGATCAGGTCTGACGAAAGACTTGAAAGTGGGTAGTGACTGTTCTTTCGCCAAACACTCAGCATTAAGAAAAGAAAGTAACGGTTCTTTCGGATGATAATTTAAATTCTTGTCTGATAAAAAAGTCTAAACTGTACAATATTCGGAATGAAAATGGTCTAAAATTGCTTATAATCTTCATTTACTAACGGGTATATAATTTGTGTATGAACGCAAACCAAATATACTCTTTTGCATATGTGAGTAAATTTAGATGTAGGTATGCAATTCTCGGCGTATAAATGGGAATAAAGGGCAAAGGAATGCATGGAATGACTATGATAGAAATAAAATGTTTTCTGTGAAATTTTACCATAACTTAACTCTTGGAGTAGGACATACAAACACTGAAGATTTTAATCAAATATCCTTTACAAGTAAACCAAAGCCAATACCAATCTATGTCCAAATAGACTTATCCACAATATCGAAACTGGCAAATTATGAAATTAGGTTAAACACGCGACGGGAATTTTCACCAGGCAAGTAAGACCGGGTGACACAGAAGGGTAAATACCTCCTGTTTAGCTAGCTACATCTGCCACATGTGATATAAAATTGAGAATGAAAGGAACATGAACATGTGGACGTCAAAAATATATCCAGGGTAATTTTGGATACAAAGACGTTATACGTATCAACCATAATGTGATGGGGATAATAAAACCTTTTGAGGAATCAATTTGATAAGACTAGGTTTGCAATATCCCTGTGTCATCATTTTTTGTAAGCAACTTGCCTAGTTAAATGTAAAACAGGCTCTATCATAGCGTATTAATTGTGAAACAAATGCACAAAAAGTAGATGCATATACATGTACATTGCTTCATAGAAAAGGAAAATAGACAATAGAAAGTCATCACGTTTGTTATACAGCTGCAAATGTAGTCTTTCGTTTGAGTCATAATTGACATGAAGCGAGGCTCGAAGAATCAGTCGTATCCGTTTTGTTTCAAACTCATCAGGATAGATGACATTCACATAATCTCTAAATTTATTTTTTTGTCACTATATATTTCAAATTGGTGCAATCAGTCATTTGAGAATGTAATTTATCTGAAAAAAAGACTATTGTTATTCTAGAACTTGCTCGCATATGATGTTGGTTATATACACCAGGTAAAACTAAAATATTATCTAGTGTAATTAAATACTAGTCACATTATGCAAAATATGTAAAAGTGAAAACACATTGCTACTAAGAAATACTTTGATTTCTTATTTTGATTAACCTAGAAAACACTTTCCTAGTGCTTACAAAAGGACGATTGATGAGGTAAAATTCAAACCTAGGCTTATCTACGCCCTAAAATGTGCAAAGACATCAGTACAATATATTTAAAATTTGTGCCTCTCTACCAAACTTATACATGATGTATTTGATATTCAAAAGTTCCATATTCCAGTCATTCTCAATTTTGATTACACACTTAGAAGGAAGAGCTCTTTGTTAACATTCACATGTTAACCTTGATTTGTCTGTTTTCAATGTTTTTACTTTGCTTTAGTATTAATATTGGGACATAGATTGGCATGTTTGTTTTTTATACCCATATCTTATTGATTTAACAGTTATATTTAAGAAATAAGGTAATTTTCCAATGTCTTTATGAACTTGCAAAGTATAATGGGCTGTCTCAAATTGCATAAAAGGTAGCCTTTTATGGCAAAAATTGAGACAGCCCATTATACTTTGCAAATTCACAAAGACATTGAATTAAAGCTTATATTTACAATATTTATAAAATTAATTTATTGCCTCCTCAAACTTTCCTTGTAATTTGAAAACAATTTTGAAATACAATTCTGGTGTCCCTTCTCATAACAATAGGTCGGCTCCTGTCAGTCAACGAGAGCATTTAACATCTGACGACAGCGCGTGGAGCATTGTCTCTATAAAGTGGCAAAGTATAGTCGATGTTAAATACTTTATTGAAAAAAAGATATTGAAATTGTAAATATATAATTTTAAAACAACGACGCACCGACTTTCTAGAATTTATATACGTTTTGATACAATTTTTCTCAACTAGTTTCCCTGAGCACCTTCAAGAAATGCATTTAAAGCATTCGTCGTGCAGTAATAATCTTATTTCCTAACGATAACAATGAAAAGACATATTTGTTATTGGAAATAATAGTAGTAGTATTGTATTTCGAGAAATTCTCATTCTATTTTCGGAAAATAGGTGAATGTGAATTTTCTATTGACAAAAACTAGGTTTAACAGTCCAAAAGCTAAATATATCAACACATACATGTATACTATAACATAATTGTCGTTTTTCAGAAATCAAGTATGGTTATAGTGCATCAAGTTTAACCTGGCCTGAACTTGTAATGTCAATACTATTATTAGATTGGTCTTATAGAAGAGTTTTTTGTTTCATTACTATAAACACCCAGTATTTCTATTATCTAGCCTTATATATCAACGTTATATAGCCCATTTTATTATACCATGGATACGTATGTTTTAATATTAGAATTAAAGCTTACGTTATGCAACCCATTTATACACAAAAGATATGTTGGTTTTAATTTTAAAATTACATCTTAAACTACCAGGTCAAACTTGACGTCATATGATATCTTTTTGATAACAATACCGAAGTCGAGGTTCAAACAAGGAAGTAAATATTGTATAACACGTACTTTTCGATCTTATACTTTTAAAAAACCGGAGCATTTTCTGAATATGAAGCATAACGACACGTAGTTTTCGGATGAATTTTGATTGAGAGTATACTCAAAATGAATTATCAATGGGTTACAACTTTACCAGCGGTGCAATCACAGTCATCACAATCTTCACAGGACATTGTACAACCTAATCCAGACTGGCAATATAAAAACACAGTTTTACAAAGCTTATCTACTATTTGTTGCACGGATATATTTTCCGACGTTAACTTTACGTTCCCTAATCATCACAATGCGAGTCCGTTACCTGCACACAAGACTATACTAGCAATGCGGAGTTCTGTGTTCCAAGCCATGTTTTATGGAAGTCTTTGTGAAACAAAAAAGGACGTAGAAATAATCGATGTTACACCAGATGTATTCAAAACATTTTTAAGGTCAGTAGCTCCCTTTCTCTCCCTATCTCTATCTCATCGCAGTATTGAAGATAAGTATGATATCTCTGTGTCCAGAATTGTCCTGCATATATTTAGTATGCCAAAGTTCTATCTTCCCTCCACTCAATTAGGATTACAAACGTGGTGATGTGGTTAGCTAAACAGGGATTACTTACCCTTCCGGAACACCCGACCTCGCTTCCCTGATGGAAGTTTACGTTTAACCTAATTTGTCAATTTCAAAGTTTTTATTTTACTCCTTGATTTGATATCGATGATAACCACTGAACAAAAAGATAAAAAGACAAAATTTGAAATGTTTTTGCATTTAAATTTGAGAAACAGATGAATGTGAATACGGGACAAAAACAAAGTATGTGAATTGAGTTACGGAAGATCGTGTAGAGTGTTAACGTGATGATGTGATAATAAGCATCGTCTAATGACAGATTGCGGCTTTACCAATGAGTCTGGACCATTCCTTTTTATAGCCTTTATATTGTAACAATGTCTTATTCTGAAATCAATTTAATTATTTAATTTGCAGATTTCTGTACACGGATAATGTCTCGATTGATCATCAATCGGCTATCGCATTGCTCTACACAGCTGATAAATATCAGGTATTCAATCTTAAAGAGCAATGCCAGGATTACCTGGAGAATTCCATTGATGCTAACAACGTCTGTGAGATAATGAATGCAGCAGAAATATTCAACATGACGCACCTGGTGAATAAGTCGTCAGAGTCCATTGTGGAAAAGGGTAGATGTGTTTTCCAGTCGGACGGCTTTAAATCATTAACAAATAGCAATTTAAGTATCATTTTGTCTCTTGAGAAATTAAATGTATCTGAAGTAGATTTGTTTTTAGCATGTTTAAAATGGTCAGAACAACAGTGCATCAGTAAAGGTATAGATCCTAATCCAATCAACATGAGGGATGTCCTCGGAACTCTTTTGTACAAAATCCGGATACCTACAATGACATTGGAAGACTTTTCCAAACATGTGGCAACAAGCGGTGTACTTTCCGAATCGGAACAACTCCAGTTTTTTAAGTACTTTACTATTCAGGAAAAAGGCACTTTCATTACCAATTTTTCATTAAGTCCAAGAATGGAACCTGTTTCAGAAGACAGATTTAGAGCAAAATGGGGTCCTAGAAATCGGATGGGTTATTGGTAAGCAATGTCAAAAACACAATGAAGATAATGTCCAACCGGTGATCAAATGCGATGAGGTATCAATGGTTGAGAGTTTGGTGTTTAAAATATCGGGAAAAAGTTGGAATCAAGTTTTCCTCATGTTCCGGTTGTCACAGTAATCCCGTTTGACAATTTTCTGCTTGTACGTTAGCGTTTTTTTCACAATTTGTTAAATTTCATTATGTTGTGCTTGTTGTTTAGAACGGAATACCACGGGATATTTGATACGCAGTGAAATGAAAAGTATTTGTTCGAAATGTGACATGAAGTGAATTATTTTTACTGAGAAATATAAAATATTCATAGTGCATAAATTAAGTCTAAATTTGCAACCGGGCTATAATTTTTCCTGGATTTGCTTATAGAGAATGTTTGTAAGTACAATAGATTTAATTACTTGAACAAATTTGTTTCGTACAAACCCCGACATGTCGTTGAAGAGCCTTCAGTTGTGCCGTGTATATACTGTAATGTTTAGGTCTTTTGAGCTAACTGCATGCAATATAATTTTACTTTCAATTTAATCATGTGTCTGGGAACTACTGCTCCAAATTTCATGCTCTTACCAAGATAAAGATTACCATGCCTAGCAGAATAGCTTTAGGATTTGCACAATCGAGGGAGTTTTGTATCTTTTTAGCTTCATTAGGAGGTTTTAAAACCTTCTTTAATAAACATAAAAGACATATTTTTGATATAAATATAACATTCATTTGGCACACATTTTGAAATTTGCACAAATGTAAGTCGTGGACCAGAAATTGGAAATAGGCAACATAGTGGAAATTGCAAAAGAAAGTGCCTGGAAAGTTATAAACCTTTTTAAAAGTCAAAAACTTTTTGTATAGGTAATCATATTACAATGCAGAATAACCTCGATTCAGCGCCACTGTTCAGTCAAATTTTGGTGTTATAACGGGGTTTGGTGATAAATTGAGAGAAACACAGAAACAAAATGGTTTTTGGACTACAAAATATTGTGGCGATAGGCAAGGTGGCAAAATTGTTAAGGAGCATTATAACGAGGTTTTACTGTATTGTAGGTATTGATGCAGGGATTATTTTGATATCTAAATGTAGGTAATTGATTGAAAGGACAAAGTCATAGATTACATAAATACCGAAAAGCTTATTCATTAGTTTTTTTTATTTTGGATTATTTTTGGCTGCTTATAAAAATATCTTTTAAGGTCAAGCAATTATTGGTTTGCAACTATTCTAGCTTTTTTGCTCAAAATTTGAAAAATGATTATGGTTCCTGTATAAAATGAGTATTGGACTTCAGCAGGAGTCATTGGGCATATCATGAGGTGAGCATAAAAGCTCATGGGTCTCGTGTTTATTTTCAACTGCAAAATCCGAAATTGACGGAAAACCAAGCCATATTCAAAATTATTTTTCAAAAAAGTGTATGCATCTGGATTGGGAGAGTCATACTTATGTCACAATGATCATTACACTTGTGGAAGTTCGGATTTCTATCATCCCATTATCCTCGTTTTTTACGTATTTTATATGTGTGATATTAAGTAGTAGTATGTATGCATTTTATCAAGGTATAAAGTGAACGATTACTTTTCTCTTTGATCTTCACGAATTTATCACATTAGATGAAATCAGGATTTGTCAAATTGCTTTTATATTTAAGTAGTGCTAAGTATGCTAGCCGTTCCTCACATGGTATGGTAGAACAATGTATTTGATTTTGGATGACAACAATAGTGCACATATGTGCATAATGATTTATATGAACCAACATTAATAAATAGAACGCTAAAATATAACTTAATGAAAAAGAGTAATAAATTAATATAGAATTTATCTCTTGTTCATACCTTTAGCAAACTAGAAATATTGTGAGCCACAAGCTCACAAAAATACCTCCCGCTCCCAAAAATCCATCGGATCAAATTTTTTAATAGGAGGTGCACATCTACATTATATCACAAAGATTGTGTGAAAGTTTCATGAAAATCCATTGAAGGATTAGGAGGAGTTGCGGATAAGAGATAGGTACCCTAAGGTGTAACGGAAGGACGGAAACACGGACGGACACCTTTATCACTATATACCACCCACTTTTTAAGAAAGGATTTTCCTGAAGAATGCTTTTAATTTTTTCCTTTGCGAACAGTTTAGTCATAAAAAAATATTAAATTTGACAATCCTTTATCCGGTATAGTTTATTTAAGACATAACTGTGATATTATTTTTTATTGGTGCATAAAAGAAAATACGTTTTGTAAAACACTTTACATAATGCTCTACGCGCATTATTCAGTGTGGAAATCGTGAAAATAATATCACAGTTTTTCCTTATAATTCAATTAATGCACCCCTTCAAGAAATAAGCTATAAGAAAATAAGAAAACACCTTTCAAACGTTCAATGAAAGTTGATAACGCGGAAGAATATATGATAATCAACTCCAATTACGTCATACTTAAGGTTGAACGCTTTCAACTTATAAACATACATTGAAGTAAAGTTTTACAACATTCAATCATAGGTTAACTTGTATTTATATGAAACCTAATCGATTGAATTCTAAAGTTAAACACTATCCATATTTAGACAGATCTACCAGCCTTGTTAATGGTAAAGAAGTTCAAATGTATCAACTATCCTATATCATTATTGTACATCAGCTATGTTTAATGTAATTTGTTTTATTATAATTTTGAATTTAATTTGTATGCCGCTATGTTCATTGTTATTGTATAACGCTTGTTGTTGTTAAAGGGGAGTTCGCGGTAGTTTCTACCGACCTAAAATGATTAATGGCTTTCTTTATGATGACAAGAGGGTGAAGCTAATAATAGCAACACATTGTGTTTGTTAACATTAAGTACATGGGTACACAAACCACTATAAAGGGGTATCCAGATACAGAGCAAGCACTACGAATGGGCTTATTATTATATGACATGATAAAACAAAACAGCCGGATTAAAACTTTTGAAGCAAAGTATAAATAAGTTTTCAAATTCAATTTATTTTAACTGCACTAATTGAAGTGATTAATATCCAGAAAATAATTAAAACATGTTACCTATCTAACCATAATTTTGCCTTCTAGCTGTGGATTGTGTACATTGATTTTTTAAACAAATGAAATAAAATTGATGAATAAATAGAAACAAAAAACTTAGCTTTGGTTTTTATATGTTCTATATGATCTAGAATTTTGTGGATTTTAATGTTTTGTCATAATCCAGTGAGATGGTGGGATGGTCACGTGATAGAAAAAACACCGGGATGACGGAATGAGCTCTGGAAAATTTGCTGTTTTTTGCCACATTTCATAACAGGTGACTTAATTTTTTCTTGACAATTTGAAGTATAAGGTACTAATGTTGAAGTCTGAGGAGTCGAGAAAACGCAAAAAAGCTGAAGGCAGTGATAATTTTGAAAATTCCAGGATGAATGAGATAAACAAAGAGGGTTCAATATCTATACCTGTTGACCAGTCATCCGATACATGTACAGGTAACACATATAGTAATGACATGAATGAAAAAACATTACGTATTGTTACTCAAATGCAAGAGACACTTAATATATTTCTCAAAAAAGTAGAAAATACGTCTGAAGAACTTAAACAGTTACATACAGATATACATGGGGATCAAGGTATAGACGCCCGTCTTGAACAAGTCTGTACTGAAACAGATGACCAAACAGCAATGATAGCTGAATTAAGGGAGCAAAATAAAATCGTAACAACCGAAGTCGATTTACTGAAAGCGTATGTAATAAAGTTAGAGCAAAAGGTCGGGGTAAATGACAGTAGAATAGAAGACTAAACAGCTCGTAGTATGCGAGATAATGTTATTATAACAGGGGTCCAAGAAAGTGAAGGAGAGAAATTAAGTGAAATCGTAAATGAAATCGCCAAAAGTCATTTAAAGTTACCACAAATAAACTTTGATCGAATTCACAGAATTGGTCCAAGGTCTCCAAAAAATGCTAAATTTCCTCGACCAATAATTGCAAAATGTTCAGAGTACCGTAAGAAGGAAGCGCTTCTTAGAAGTATAGACCTGCTTCCAAATGGAATACGAATATTTGCACAATATCCCGAATCGCAACGTGAGAATCGAAGGCGAGCGATTGATGTAAAAGAGAAATTAAAAAACACAGATGCCAATACAAAGTTAGTTGGTGATAAACTTGTGTTTGAATCAAGCGGTCAGGTTCATAGAGAGAAAGTACGCATACCGAAAGCAGATGCAATTTTCACAAAGGATAAATCAAGGAAATTTGAAATAGAACATACTGAAATTTTGGTGGATGGTCAAAATAAATTCCAAGCGCATGCTGTTTGGATTTCGAATGTGTCGGAGGCCAGAGAAGCTACGAAATAAATTCTACAAGTACCAGAAATCGCGCGCGCAACACATAATATACTCGTCTGTAAATACACCGACAAACACGGAAACTCACAGGATTCGATCGATGACGACGGTGAATACGGTGCTAGCAGAAAAATCTTGAACTTATTAAACGAAAAGGAAATCGAAAATGTATTGGTAGTTGTATCGCGTTGGAATCCTAAATCGGAGAGACTCGGCTATAAAAGGTTCACAGATATCAACAACATAGCACTTGATGCTCTTAAACTTGTTGAACTTGATTAAATAATGGTGTTTAATGTGTACATGTACTAAAACTTGTTTTACATTAAGTCCAAATAGAAAAAAATACATTTAGACACATATAATTACTGAAACTGACTATGTGTATATATATGTACGCGTGATTGCATGTGTACATATATATATATTATATATGATTGCATGTGTACATATATATATATATATATATATATATATATATATATATATATATATATATATATATTTAAAACAAAAAAATAACTAAGATAACATTTTTGCTAACGTTTTCATCCTTCTTGGGACTTTTCAAGCATACCATAACAACTGTGATTGTTACGTCATCATATTGTTTATGACGTCATTCGATTGTTTTCAGAGAAGAGTTCTTTTTAAAGAGAGATAACTCATCGTTCGTTGAGTTTTGCTTTGAAAATACTGGTAAAATAAATTTCTTTCTCTATTCTAAAGTTTTGATTGTCATCTATGAATTTGTAAAATGGCATAATTTTAAAGTTACCCCCTGCACAATTGTCCAAGTGTTCACTTAGCGGGATTTGGCGGGTTTCCGGCTGTCGGATCTGTTGTTTATGAATACGAGTTCGTTCACGTAGTGAATTTCCCGTCTGTCCAATATAGTTTTCCCCGCATCCTGCGCATGTGATGCAATACAGGACATTTTTTGTGTCACAGCTCATGTTTGATTTGACTGTGAAAACCATGCCATTTTTGAGATGGAGTTCTTTCCCAGTGGTCAGGAAACCACATGTGCCACATCTCGGGTCTTTACATCTTTCCACTTTCTTTTCTTCGGTAACAGACTCAAACTTTGCTTTTGTTAGGTGTTTCTTTAAAATTAGTTATATCCATATTATTATTAAAAATTAAGCCATATGGTGATTAATATTGACATATTAATATAATATACTACAATCAATTAAATTTATAACAAAACATTAAAATAATCCATATTGCAAATATATAAAACTGAATAATGAGATAGTTTCTCCTTAAATAACAAAGTCACAGTCACATTTTATTAAAATGGATTTACATATATATATATATATATATAATATATATATGTTGAATAAGTTTTTAATCGGTTAAAGGCAAAAACAGCTGTTTTTCCAGAGTATTCATATCGTCGATATCCTGTATTATTTTGATATTATAGATTTGATTAGTCAGTATATAATGATTACGTGATCATTTACTTACGTTATATGTATGTCTTGTATGTTCTGTATATATGGGGTGTGGGAGTGTTTGGTACATGTATAACCATTTTCATTTATACAATGGTTTATATTTTTATCTAAGGGATAATGGGGAAAATTAAAATATTATCTTTAAATTGTCAAGGACTAAGGGATAAGCAAAAAAGACGTGATGTTATAAATTATCTAAAAAATAAGAAATTTAGTATATATTGTTTACAAGATACGCATTTTATAAAATCAGACGAAAACCAAATAAAAACACTTTGGGGATATAAGGTATACATGAGTTATGGGAAAAGCAATGCGAGGGGCGTAGCTATTCTTTTAAATAATAACTTTGAATTTAAAATTTTAAGTGAAAAGTCAGACAAAACGGGGAATTATATTGTATTAGAAATTTTAATAGAAAACAAATATACTTTCACGCTTATTAATAGTTATGCACCAAATAAAGATGAACCAAGTTTCTTTAACAATCTGAAAGGCATTATTGAAGAATTACAAAACGATTTTGTTATTTTAACGGCGATTTTAACATGGTACAAGATCCAAATTTAGATTACTTTCAATATAAAAATGTAAATAATCCAAAAGCCAGACAAGAAGTTTTAAAAATCAAAGAACAGTTTAAATTAATAGATCCATGGAGAGTAAATAATGAAGATAAGAAACATTACACTTGGTTTTCACAATCCTCAGCGAAAAAAGCGCGACTAGATTTTTTTCTCATTTCCGAAGAAATAATGACACTAGTTAGTGACACTGGTATTAAACCCGGTTATCGAACAGATCACTCAATTGTTGAATTAAATTTACGTTTGTCAGATTTTAAAAGGAAAAAGGTTTTTGGAAATTTAATAATAATTTACTACGAGATACCGACTATGTTACTATGATTAAGAACTTGATTGTAGATTTAAAACATGAATATTTAGATTTAGATATTAATAATAATGATTCTGCTCTGAAGATTAAAGATGACCTGCTTCTTGATATGCTTTTGCTTAAAATAAGGGGGGCTTCAATTCAATATAGCGCAAGAAAAAAAAGAGAAAGGGATAAATCCAGAATAAATCTTGAATTGAGAATAATTAAACTTAATGAACTAATATCACAAGAACCAAATAAACTAGAATATACAGAAGAAATGAAAAAACTTAATGAAGAATTAGAAAAATTAAGACAAGTTTATATCAAAGGGTTATTAATTCGAACTAAGGCGAAATGGGTGGAAGAATGGGAAAAACCGACTAAATATTTCTGTGGCTTAGAAAAACGAAACTACTTAAATAAAACAATAACTTGCTTAAAAATAATAATAGATCCTTAATCCAAGGGCAAAAAGAAATTCTCGATGAAATAGAAACATTTTATAAAAATCTATATTTAAGTAGGGACGACTCACTTGAAGAAGTAAATCTCAATGAATGTCTTAACTATGATGATATAAAAAAGTTGAATAAAACCCAAGCGAATTCTCTGGAGGGAGCAATTACAACAGATGAACTACTAAAAGCTCTCAAAAACATGAAAAAGACAAATCTCCTGGACCCGATGGTTTTACTACAGAATTCTTTAAGTTTTTTCTGGATAGATATTAATGATTTTTTAATAAAATCCTATAATTGCAGCCTACAGAAAGGCGAATTGTCTTTAACTCAAAAACAAGGTATAATTTCCATACTACCAAAAGGTGATAAAAGTAGAAATCTCATAAAAAACTGGAGACCAATCTCATTATTAAATGTAACTTATAAACTAATTTCAAGCTGCATTGCTAATAGATTAAAGTCTACGTTAGATTATTTAATTCATGAAAATCAAAGAGGTTTTATAGCTGGACGCTTTATTGGCGAAAATACTAGAATAATTTATGATGTTCTGCAAATTACAAAAGAAAAAAATATCCCAGGTGCTTTACTTCTGATCGATTTTGAAAAGCGTTCGACTCAGTATCGTGGAAATTTATATTTAAAACATTACAATTTTTTAATTTTGGACATGAATTTATAAAATATGTTAAAACTCTTTACAATAATGCTGAATTGTGTGTTATACAGAATGGAATTTTCTCTCAATTCTTTAAAATATCTAGAGGTTGTCGCCAAGGGGATCCCATCTCACCATATCTATTTATTCTTTGTGCAGAGATAAACATGTTCAGACATAACAAGAATATAAAGGGTATAAACATTGACAATACTGAAATTTGCTTATTACAATATGCTGATGACACTTGTATTTTTCTTGATGGAAGTGAAAAAAGTCTTAAGAGTTCGCTAGACCTTTTATTTCAATTTTCAAAATATTCAGGTTTAAAGCCAAATATTGAAAAAACCAAAGCTATATGGATAGGGTCAAAAATAAATAGTAAAGATATGTTGTGTAAAGATACCGGTTTAGAATGGACATCAGAAGCATTTACAGTTCTTGGTATTAAATACACACCAGATTTGGAACATATATCAATCAGTAATTATAGCAACAAGTTATCTGAAATTCAGCGTGATTTAAAATCCTGGTCAAAAAGAAACCTCACCCTGTTTGGTAAAATTACTGTAATAAAAAGCCTACTCCTTCCTAAACTAACACATCTTTTCACTAGTCTCCCGAAACCAGAAAATAATATTATCCAAAAATTAGAAAAAGCATTTTATAACTATTTATGGGAGGGTAAAATAGATAAAGTAAACAGAAAGCTTATTATACAGGATTATGAACGAGGGGGGTGCAGAATGGTTGATATAAAAAGTTTTATCAAAGCACTTAAGTTAAGTTGGCTTCGCCGACTACAGCTTAGGAATGATAATATTTTAAGATTGTTTTCGACAATAGTAAATGTTAAACTAAACATGTTGATGACTTCGGAGACGATTTCTGTCAATTAAAAGCGAACTCTGCTAAAAATGTATTTTGGAAAGAAGTCTTAACATATTTCGCTGAATTCAAAAGAATAACACCAAAGTCAAATAAGCGATTTTCTGTACTTGATCATAGTTTATGGTATATTTCAAAGATAAAAATGGATAAATCCACTATTTTTTGGAAAAAATGGTATGAAAAAGGAATGGTAAAAATTAGAGATTTATTGAATGGAAATAGAAAAATTATGGAATTAAAAGAAATTGAAAATAAATATGACATTAAAATACATTTTACTAATTATGAAGGGATAAAAAGAAGCATAATATCGACTCTTAATATCAAAGAGAATGATCAAAATATTGATAACTCATATATATCCGATTTAAAATTTATTAGTAAGTATTCGAAAGGAACACAACACATATATGATGTATTTATAAAAGAAATGTATATTAAACCAAAAATTGAATCAAAATGGACACAAGAACTCAATTTACCAGAATCTTTTAACTGGAGTAACGTGTACACAAATTTGTATAAAAATGTAAAAGACCCTAAATTAAAATGGTTAAACTTTAGGATAATACATAGAATATATGGTACGAATGTTTTTCTTCAAAAGATAAAATTAAAAAGTTCATCGCTTTGTACCTTTTGTAAAACTTACGAAGAAGACTTATGTATTTTTCTTTGACTGTCCATATGTACGATCTATTTGGTTAATATAGAAGAGTGGATAAGTAATAAAGTGAAAATTACACATAATGTAACAGTAAGAGATGCTATTCTAGGTAAATATGGGAAAAAAGAACAAATTATAAATAAAATAGTAAACACCACAAAACATTATATTACAGTTAAAAGATACAATGATGAATTGATATAATGAATTCAAACACCACATTTTTTATTTATATATAACAGAAAAGAAACAATATCAACTTTCAGATAATTTAAGATTTTTGAAAAAATATGGGGAGATTATAAAAACCTGTTTAATGAGTAAATTATTTTCCTAAGCATTAAAGATTTTTTGGGTTTTTTTCGGACATGTTAAGTTTAAAAGTTTATACATGTACCTGTGTATGTATGAGTGTGTGAATGGTGTACTTAAAATTTTTTGTAATATGTGTTAAAAAATGAAAATAATAAAAAAAATAATCCAGTGACAATATAGGAATGTTTAGGGATGATGTAGATGACAAAACAATAAAAGAGGTCAAGTTATTGTATACTTTGCCACAAGTAGTCATTAAACATGCAATTAAACCAGCATGTGGTTATACTGCTAAGGCACTGGACAGCCTACAACAGGTAATATATGATATCCAGAAATATGTATGGAACAATCACTTTCTAATAAACCTCCAACGAATTTTTACAAAACATAACGTTTGAAACCATTGTACATGTAGATGTCACTGCGAGGATGAACTGAATGTTTCACTATCATAAATTATATACATAATAACCATAAATGGATCTATACATAAAAATCGGATTTCTCATTGATGAGTTGTTATTTATATATTTGTATTATAAATTTAGTATATTGATTCTGTATTTTGGTGAAACTTGATTCAATCAAGTATTGTCTAAAAAGCACATGGTGTTGTTTTGATCACATGACCTAGTTGAAAGTTCACATATCCCATATATGGAAGGGGTTTATTTGGATCATCTCCTACTTCAAATATTTATAGTGTGATTTCATTTTAATTACAAAATTCTCAAGAATAATTTCTTGTCATAATGTGCAACATATTCAGATAAGTTACAAATCAAAAATTAAAAGTAAGGAAAATTTCCGACAACTGTTACTGAAAAAAACTCTAGTCATTAAAGGTGCAAGAATCAGAGACATATTCCAATTAGGCTTCTCCTATTTCCTTTTATACCGCTGTCCCGGCTTTAAATTTTATTGCATCACGGCAATTTTTCAGCTTTTCGCGACGAGAATTACTTTCCTTAATTTCTATGGATTAATCTATGAACAAGTTCGTGTGTGCATGTGAAGTGCCAGTGTGTTTTATGGTCTGTCTTGTACCAACGCGCACTCAGGTCGACTTTAGGGAGTCAGTAAGTCGCAAACAAGAGTGCCGTCCCTAGTCCCTATTCACATTACGGGTGCACCAGTAAACACTAGAAAGTGGTTTCACCGGAATAATTGCAAAAATCCGGAATAATCAGACCAAATCCGGAATAAACCAGGTATATCCGGAATAAACCAGATAAATCCGGAATAATCAGACCGATTCCGGAATAATCAGGGAAAATCCGGAAAAAATTGGACTATTTCTCTAAGTTTTCCGCAATCTAAAAATTCCGGTAAGTGTTTGATTATTCCGGTAAAAGACTAATTATTACGGGAAATTTTCTAAAATATATATTTTTTTTAAATTTACCGTAATAATTGGACATTTGCCGGAATAATCACACAATTTACCGGAATAATCGGACACTTAAAGGAATTTTTAGATTCGGTAAAATTAACCGTAGAAATATTCTAATTATTCCGGATTCTGTCTGATTATTCCGGATTTTGTCTGATTATTTCGGATTTGGTCAAATTTAATAGGTTGTGATGGTTAAAATACACGAAAATCATGAAAGAAGAGAAAGAAAGTAGGGGATACATACTAATCCATGTCCGAATCACAACCCAGAAGCAAAGTAAACACTTTGGAACTGACAAGTTAGGTTAGACACGCGAACTTAAATCAGGGAAGTGAGGAAGGGTGCTCCAGAAGGGTAAGCACCTCCTGTTTAGCTAGCTACCCGCCACGTGTGTAATCAAAATTGTGTGAAAGGAAAATGGGACTGTGGGACGTCAAATATATCCAGGGCAATCCTTGACACAGAGACGTCAAACTTATCAACAATACTGTGATGACGGCCATAAAACATTTTGAGGGCCTTGATAAGCCTAGGCTTGCAATACCCTTGAGTCAACAATTTATTTAAACAGCTTATGTATTACTAAAAGCATTTTCTCAAAACCGTATTGACAACAAATAAAATTAATGTATGTACTTTATATTACATTTTACTGTGATTTACAGAAATATTTACTTGATTTTGATAAATTACATCCGCTAGAAATTGAATGGAATTTTAGCAAATTAAAAAAAAAACTTACCATTATACCGAGCTTTTCGTGAGGTGAAATATTCATGGATTTATGAAACTTACAATAAAATCGAGAATGACATTTTTTCGCTTGGTACTTATTTTCCGACAAAATATGTACACACGTGAAATAAACAAAAGTTAAAACTACCCTTATCTTACATTATATGAAATGGCACATTTTCTCGTCGTAATTTGTACACAATTCATTACTGTGTTGGCGCTTTGATAGAATATGACTGCTATTAATGACCCCTTCACAAATTGAGAAATGTCCATTTCTCCTCATAACCTTTGATTACTTCCTCCAGGTCATCTTCTCCTAACATATTCATCCAACAGTGTCCAATATAGCTTCAAACATCATGGATACAGGTGCAAAGTTGCAAACTGTTTTTACCAGCTCATTAAAAGAAGCAAGGCAATTAATTGTCATTGCCTTCTTTTACTGAACACCAAATCTTTCTTCAACATTATTTTGTAAAGAAGTCATTTATTTTCTACAGTCTTTTACTAATGAACCTACCAATTTTGTAGCTCATATTGTATAAGGCGCCTGTTTTCTACATGTTTATATGTGAGGTTGATGTTCGAACCCCGTGCAGGTCTGACTGAATTGAAAATACACACTGACTTTCTTTCGTCAAACACTCAGGATTTGGAAAAATGAGACACTAAGTCTTTCAGAATAGACGTGAAAAACAAATGTCCCACGTCATGACAGGCGTGGGACGTTAACAAACGTATATTGCTCTAAACACTGTCACAAGTTTGTAGCTTCACGCATATCCGGTGGCGGACCTCTAAATATAAGTGAGATATATTTGACTGGGATGTTAAATCCATTCAATTAATCAATCTACAGATGAAGATGTCTCTCTCTCCCCAATCCTATACCAATGAGGTAGCTCAGTTGGTAGAGTGCTCGCACCGTAAGTGGGAGGTCGTGGGTACGAAACCCGACCAGGTCTGACGAAAGACTTGAAAGTGGGTAGTGACTGTTCTTTCGCCAAACACTCAGCATTAAGAAAAGAAAGTAACGGTTCTTTCGGATGATAATTTAAATTCTTGTCTGATAAAAAAGTCTAAACTGTTCAATATTCGGAATGAAAATGGTCTAAAATTGCTTATAATCTTCATTTACTAACGGGTATATAATTTGTGTATGAACGCAAACCAAATATACTCTTTTGCATATGTGAGTAAATTTAGATGTAGATATGCAATTCTCGCCGTATAAATGTGAATAAAGAGCAAAGAAATGCATGGAATGACTATGATAGAAATAAAATGTTTTCTGTGAAATATTACCATAACTTAACTCTTGGAGTAGGGCATGCAAACACTAAAGCTTTTTTTTTTATTAAAATATCCTTTACAAATAAAACAAAACCAATACCAATCTATGTCCAAATCACAATATCAAAGCTAAGTAAAAACTTTGAAATAGGTAAATTATAAAATTAGGTTAAACACGTGACGCGAATTTTCACTAGACAAGTGAGACCGGGTTCCACGAAAATCTAAACACTTCCTGTTTAGCTACACCTGCCACGTATGATATCAAAATTGAGAATGAAAGTAACATGAAATTGTTTGACGTCCAAAATATATCCAGGGTAATTGTGGATACAGAGACATCATACGTATCAAACATATTATGATGGGGACCATAAGACTTTTTGAAAATCAATTTGATAAGTTTAGGGTTGCAATATCCCTGCGTCAACATTTTTTTGTAAACAGCGTGAGTAGTTGAATGAAGTTTTCTTAGTAGGAAAAAGCTTTATCATAGCGTATTAATGTAAAACAAATGCACCAAAAGTAGGAGAAGCAGGTATATTACTGCATAGAAAATGAAAGTTGACAATAGAAACATTTAAGTCATCACGTTTGCTATGCAGCTTCAAATGAAGTCTTTCGATTGCGTCATCATTGATGTTTAAGTCTTAACATGAAGCGAGGCCCGAAGAATCAGTCGTATCTATTTTGTTTCAAACTCATCAGGATAGATGGCATCACATAATCTCCCAATTTATTTTTCTTGTCACTATATATTTAAAATTGGTTCTATCAGTCATTTAAGAATGTTATTTATCTAAACACCTGTATTATTATTCTAGACAATGCTCGCATGAGAATGTTCGTTATATACACAAGGTAAAAGTAAAACACATTGCTACTAAGAAATACTTTGCTTTCTTATTTTGATCAACCTAGGAAACACTTTGTTGGTGCTTACAAAAGGATTGTTGACGAGGTAAAATTCAAACCTAGACTTATCTACGCCCTAAAATGTGCAAAGACATCAGTGCAATATATTTAAAATTTGTGCCTCTCTATCAAACTTATACATGATGTATTCGGTATTCAAAAGTTCCATATTCCAGTCATTCTCAATTTTCATTACACACTTAGCGGGAAGAGCTAGCTGAACAGGAGGTACTTATGCTTCCGGAACACACAGACTCACCTCTCTTGTTGATGTTCACATGTTGAACTTGATTGGACTGTTTTCAATGTTTTTACTTTGCTTTGGTATTAATATTGGGACATAGATTAGCATGATTGTTTTTTATACCGATATCTTATTGACTTAACAGTTATATTTAAGAAATAAAGTAATTTTCCAATGTCCTTATGAACTTGAAAAGTATAATGGGCTGTCTTAAATTGCAAAAAAGGTAGCCTTTTATGGAAAATTTGAGACAGCCCATTATACTTTGCAAATTCATAAAGACATTGCAAAATTACCTTATTTCTTATATTTACAATATTTATAAAATTAATCTATTGCCGCCTCACACTTTCCTTGTAATGTAAAAACAATTTTGAAATACAATGTTGGTGCCCCTTCTCACAAAATGGGTCGGCTCCTGTCAGTCAACGAGAGCATTTAACATCTGACGTCAGCGCGTGGAGCATTGTCTCTATGAAGTGGCAAAGTATAGTCGAAGTCAAATACTTTATTAAAGGAAAGATATTGCCATTGTAAATATATAATTTTATATACGTTTTGATACATTTATTCTCAACTAGTTTCTCTGAGCACCTTCATAAAATGCATCTAAAGCATTCGTCGTGCGGTAATGATCTAAATACATGTAATAGTACTGGAATTGTATTTCGAGAAATTCACATTTTGTTTTCGGAAAATAGGTGAATGTGAATTTACTATTGACAAAAACTAGGTTTAACAGTTCAAAAGGTATCTATGTCAGCACATACATGTATACATACTATTCGTTTTTCAGAAATCAAGTATGGTTATAGTGCATCAAGTTTAACCTGGCCTGAACTTGTAATGTCAATACTAGTATTAGATTGGTCTTATAGAAGAGTTATTTGTTTCATTACTATAACCCAGTATTTCTATCATCTAGCCTTATATATCAACGTTATATAGCCCCTTTTATTACACAATGTATATGTATGTTTTAATATTAGAATAAAGCTTACGTTATACAGCCCATTTATTACACAAAAGATATGTTGGTTTTAATTTTAAAATTAAAGCTTAAACAAACATGTCAAACTTGACGTAATATAGTATCTTTTTGTTAACATTACCGAAGACGAGGTTCAAACAAGGAAGTAAATATTGTATATCACATACTTTTCGATCTTATTCTTTTAAAAATCCAGAGCATTTTCTGAAAATGAAGCATAACCACTCGTAGTATTCGTATGGTTATTGATTAAGGGTATAATCAAAATGGATTATCAACGGACAAGAACTTTACCAGCGGTGCGACCACAGTCATCACAATCTTCACAGGACATTGTACAACCTAATCCAGACTGGCAATATAAAAACACAGTTTTACAAAGCTTATCTACTATTTGTTGCACAGATATATTTTCCGACGTTAACTTTACGTTCCCTAATCATCACAATGCGATTCCGTTACCTGCACACAAGACTATACTAGCAATGCGGAGTTCTGTGTTTCAAGCCATGTTTTATGGAAGTCTTTGTGAAACAAAAAAGGACGTAGAAATAACCGATGTTACACCAGATGTATTCAAAACATTTTTAAGGTCAGTAGCTCTCTTTCTCTCCCCTATCTCAATCTCATCGCATGAGTATGATATCTCTGTGTCCAGAATTGTCATGCATAAATTTAGTATCCCAAAGTTACATCTTCCTTCCATTCAATTTGGATCACACACGGTGGGGATGTGGCTAGATAAACAGAAGGTACGTACCCTCCCGGAACACCCGGCCTTACTTCCCTGATGGAAGTTGACGTTTAACCTAATTTGTCAATTTCAAAGTTTTCACTTTACTCCTTGATTTGATATCGATGATAACCACTGAACAAAAAAGATAAAAAAGCAACATTTGAAATGTTTTTGCTCTTAAATTTGAGAAACAAGGGAATGCGATTACGAGACAAAAACAAGATATGTGAATTGAGTTACGGAACATCGTGTAGAGTGTTAACGTGATGATGTGATACTAAGCATCCTCTAATGTCAGATTGTGGTTTTACTAATGAGTCTGGACCATTACTTTTTATTGCCTTTATATTGTAACAATGTCTTATTCTGAAATCAATTTAATTATTTAATTTGCAGATTTCTGTACACGGATAATATCTTGATTGATCATACATCGGCTATCGCATTGCTCTACACAGCTGATAAATATCAGGTATTCAATCTTAAAGAGCAATGTCAGAATTACCTGGAGAATTCCATTGATGCTAACAACGTCTGTGAGATTATGAATGCAGCAGAAATGTTCAACATGACGCACCTGGTGAATAAGTCTTCAGAGTACATTGCGGAAAAGGCTAGATGTGTTTTCCAGTCGGATGGCTTTAAGTCCTTAACAAATAGCAATCTAAGTATCATTTTGTCTCTTGAGAAGTTAAATATGTCTGAAGTGGATTTGTTCCTAGCGTGTTTAAAATGGTCAGAACAACAGTGCATCAGTAAAGGCATAGATCCTAATCCAATCAACAAGAAGAATGTCCTCGAAACTCTTTTTTACAAAATCCGGATACCTACAATGACATTGGAAGACTTTTCCAAACATGTGGCAACAAGCGGTGTACTTTCCGAATCGGAACAACTCCAGTTTTTTAAGTACTTTACTATTCAGGAAAAAGGCACTTTCATTACCAAATTTACATCAAGTGCAAGAATGGGATATGAATCAGAAGTAATAGTTAGCCTGAACAAGAATACATATATTGCAACTGGGAAAAAAATGAATAAAAGAGCATTAGAGGAAACTATTTACATCTCTATAATGTCTCATAGTTCGAGAGATAGTACATTGAGCCAGACAGTAAACAAAAAAGACAATGTCGAATTATATTTGAGTGAAATAAAGGTCCATCAATCATTAAGGAACCAGTTGCCGTGCGATAGATGTAAAAGGATGCCAAAATTCAATATATCTGCATCGAATTATGGAGTAAAAAGTCAACAATTTGATTCAGAGAGTGAAGAGAAATCGTCTGATGATGAATACGACATTTATCCGTTTGAAAACGTATCTGAAAAGCATCCTCTATCAAATCAGCAAATTGTATCTGGATATATCACGCAAACAAAAAAGTATCCAGTAAGCACCGAGAATCAAGATCACTTAAGGGATTCATTTATACCGGTTCACTGCCGGATTTCCTGTCCAACAAAAATATCAATAAGCTCAAAACTATGTTACTGCCTCCATAGACGTACTTGTGAGGCTTACTATATTGGTAGACAATGTCAAAAGGTCAACGTAGATAATGTCCAACTGGTAATCGAATGCGAGGGTGTATCAATAGTCGACAGTTTGGTTTTTAAAATATAGGCATAAAAAGTTGAAGTTAAGTTTTCCTCATGTTCCGGTTACCACAGTAGACACGTTTGACAATTTTCTGCTTGTACGTTAGTGTTTATCAATTTTTTCCAATTCCATTATGTTTTGCTTTTTTTAAAGAACGGAATACCACAGGATATTTGAGGCACAGTGGAATAAAAAGTATTTGTTCGAAATGTGACACAAAGTAAATTATTTTGATGGAGGAATATAAAATATTTAAGGTGTATAAATCAAGTCTAAAATTTCAACTGGGGCTATAATTTGGCTCCAACTTGGAAAACGATATGATTCCTGCAATTAATGACTGTTGGACTTCTGCAGGAGTCATTGGGCAAATTCTGAGGTGTGCGTATTAAGTCATGTTAAAAATTATTTTTCAAAATAAGTGTATGCATCTGGATTGGGAGAGTCACACCTATGTCACAATGATCATTACACTTGTGGAAGTTCGAATTTTTATAATCCTATTATGTGTGTTATTAAGCAGTAGTATGTGTGTATTTTATCAAGGTATAGAGTGAGCGATTACTTTTCTTTTTGATCTTCATGAATTTATCACATTAGATTCAATCAGGTTTTGTCAAATTGCTCTTCTTATATGTATACATGTTTATTGTTGTATACTAGCCATTCCACACATGGTATCGTAGGACAAGATATCTCACTTTTGGATGTGAAGTTAAAAACAATAGTGCACGTGGATGTATGTTTGTTTTTAATTATGAGTACAAATATTCTATCTATACAATAGAACGCGAAAATATAATTTAAGGAAAAGAGTAATGAATCAATATAGAGTTAATCTCTTGATGATACCTTTAGCAAAATAAGAAAGGATTTTTCCTGAATATTTAATTAGTTTTGGGATTTTACATGAATGGTTGGATGAGAAATTTTTAAAAACTTTATGATGTTCTGGTAAGGATTTTATATTGTTTAATTAATTGTGTATACGTATTGTGGCTGTATTTAAAAGCTTAAAACTAACGGATAGGACGCACAATTGTTAACGGATCAAAATGGCAACAAATTCTATATTTATCAAACTAGATGTATTGGTAGTAAATTGTCTCTGAATGCTTTAGTTTCATCCTTACATCATATGTATAGAACTGAAAAATTTATATCTTTGAGCGATATCAGTCTATACAGTATGGGGGAAATGCCTTCCTCTATTTTCGTAATTATCCTATGAATTTATAATATACTTACCCGTATTCTCAATTTTAGGAATTACGCACATATACGTCCACAATCAAACTTCTAAGAAAGTCTGATAGTCTTAATTTTGAAAGAGATATAACATCGATTGCTACATATAATATCCACGTGGCTGTAAGTGCGAGCAAAACAGTTATGATCACGGACGTATGTGTGCTTGGTGACCTATCTAAAAACCAGTTTGTCATCGTTAACTATTAAAGTACATGGTCATGACCACAGGTAAAGGCCATCCAGTGTTTTGACAACATAACTATAATGTTGTAGACACTGAACTACCTATACTGGTGTTATATTAACGATTTAAATTTGGTTTAATTGTATATTATGTACTTTATGCCGTATTTTGCTTGTGGTTTTGTAAAATGATATAAATAAATAAAAAATAAAAAAGTATTGTGGCTGTGGTTCTCATGTTTCATCAAAACCACACCACTGAAATTTTATTTCGGTGCTTGTCGAGGACTTTAATTGATAGACAAAGTAAGTGTCTTGTCTTCTGTGGCTGATTTAAATATTGATTTTAATTTTGTCGTGTTCTTGGTTGTTTTGGTTGCTGCAAGGTACATGACTCAGTTAATTAAAAGCCTTCTATGTCACATTGATATCATTAATTGATAAAGTGATCGAAATGAAGTAGTAATGGTCCTTTCTGCATTACATGTATTTTATTCATCCACGATTGACATATAATGTATATCCAGATTGCTTGTATTTTATTCCTTTGACAACAGTTTTGGCATAAAAAGGTATTAAATTGACAATTATGTGTTTGATATAGTTTATTAACATTTATAATGTTTAGCGTAAAATTTTATTTATGACGTCACAGAAATATATCATGTATTCGAAAGACAGGATGTCGCAACTTTATACGAGATGTTTAAACTACAACTTTTAAAATTACAAAAGCTTTGACATCTAAATACTTTGTTCTTATTTTTAGTATATTTGATACTGCGTGACAATGTATATGAATGTATATTGAGACTACATTTATGAATTGTTTTATTTATTATTTACAATTATGCATAACAAGGTTGTGAGTGACATGTGTTTATCATTACTTATATAGTAGATATTCCTTATAAGAATATAGTGGTCTGCTGATCGCACCCTACAGGAACATACATGTACACAACCGATTTATTACTGTTTACGTTAATATAAGTAAAAAAAAAACACACTAATCCATGTCCTTATCACAATCCAGATGCAAATTGACAGTTCTAACATTTTTTATATAAAGTATTCATTCTCACAAAGAGGGAACTGTTTAAGCGTTTTGTTTTTGGTTTATTGTCATATATATGGTCACACGGTTGTATTATTATCTTCCTTGACTCGGACTATTGTTATGCGGAGCGAGCGTCAGTACGAGTGTTGTCATGTTACAATGTATTCATTCACTTAAGAATAAATAATATTGAAACATACAAATCTCAAACGTTTTTATTCTTTTAAAAATAAATGGTTTCACAATATTCAAGTATTATTGATGAGGAATTTTATTCCGAAACGTCCACCCAGTGCTGTAAAGTTAAAACTGGTATAATATGTAAATGTTAATAATCCACCGGCCCAAGGGCATAACGTGGCTTTATTCATCAATAGGAGACAACAAGCAAATATATTTTGAACATCTGTGATGAAACCAGATATTAAAGGTTCTAAATTAGGACGTTGTTCTTGATTATCAAACGAGGATATGATTAAAGTTTTTAGACAATTTGTATTTTGATGTTGTGTGCTACATAGTGGTATATGAGGCGGCCTCGTTAACATTCGTTGTAATCCAATATTTGTTGTTTTTGTAGAAAAAAATTTACGGATTTAGATATCAGACTTTAATAAAACTAAAGTCCATCAATCAATAATCCATCAACTTGTGTGTGATAGATGTAAACTATTACCAAAATTTATTATATCACATAACCCTCCTGTTTATTGATGGAATCAAACGGTGTAATATTTTTCGTATTACACAGGTACCCATGTAATATCACTTGATTGTGACGTAATCAGTTATCACGCTTCTGATTTACGTAGTGGTCGTGCCTAATGACGTCATATAAAAACTGTGTCAGTCTAAAATTTATTTTTAGACTTTTGAAGACTTCCGATTCTTTGAAAAATAATTTTGATGCATTCGGAAAAATATTTTGATTTAAACTTACATACTGATAATGTCTTTTTTCTAGGTGATTAATTTACTTTTACTGTAACCAAATAGAACTATATTCTTACTTGCGCAGTTAATTTGGAGGTGATTTGTCTGACCTAGATAGAAATCGTATGTTTCTATATGGCATCAAATATGTACATGTCATTATCCCACGGTATTTTGAGTTATGTGATATATAGAATCTTAGACTCGTGAGGGTTTAATATGAAATTTATTAAACTCGTTCAATAGTTAAATATGCCAGTCGCCAAGGCTCGTGGCATATTTAATTATTGAACTCGTTTAATAAATTTCATATTAAACCCCCACTCGTCTAAGATCCTCTATATATTAACACCCAGGTAAAACACAGATAGCTACTTAATCGAATATTAACAAGATTATTAATAATCTGAAAAGGTCACAAAATTATAATTATAATTATAATGTCATTAGAAATATGGAAATTCTGATGGTGGATTTAAATATACCAGTTAAAATCAAAATTTCTGATGAAACAGAAATAACAGTTAGACCGAATTAAAGTTTTCCTTGTTGCAATCACCAACGACCGGCTTATCAGCTTAACATGCAATTCCAAAACGTCAGCGCTGGAGACGTACAACTGCAAATCCAATACAGAGGTGGATATTTGGTAGACAGGTTGGTTTTCACACTTTAAACTGTTCAAGATAGATTTTTGTTATGTTCCGTTGACAATGTAACTATCACCGTCAAATTTGTTTTCATCATCATACATTGATACTTTTTCACACGTAACGGGAATGGCTTTATTAATGGACCGAAAAACAAAATTATGACATTAGTATGATGCTCTTTAGTTCTATCATTGTTTTATATCGTTTTATGCAACAGAATACACCTTTGCAATGATAAATGTTTACAAAAATGTAATTTAAATTAAATTAAGTTTAACTTAAAATTAGAATTACTTTATGAAGATATGATCTAGCTCAACATACTTTGAGTCTTTTAATTTTAAAAAATGTAATGTTTACATTTGTACATGAGATATGTGTAATTCAACACATGTCAGGTTGCCTTTCTAAAGACGTCGACTTTAAAGATTTTATCCTTTTAAAATACCCAGACGTGTTCATTCATGCATTAACATGTTTAGTTATATACACTGAGGTCACACCTTTTTGCACACATATACTTGTCTTTTTAAAATATTTAAAATTTGTTTGTTATTATAGGTCCCAAATGTTTATCTCAATCATAAGAATAAATCTAAAGCAATATGCCTGAATTCACCGCAATCGTAACAAATTCGAGAGCGCCTGGGTTTATTTCCTGGTGGAACCTCACTTGTTTAACTAATTTGCAAAATTTCAAAATTTTTAATTTGCCAGATTTAAGTTTTTACTTTTATTTTTGGATCGTGATTTGAACAAATTATGTTTGTTTTTGATTTGTAATGAATCTAAAGATCAGTCACTAATAAGACATATATAATGATTTAAAACAAACATACTGTATTTTGCTTTATTTTCACGGTGTCCAATATTCGCATTTGACGATGACTTGTGGATTAGCGGTGTCGTTTTTTCGCGGTCTTATTTGATTAAAAGAAAATGAATCTACTAAGCTTAATGGGCTGGTGTTTCCCATGTGCTTCAGTTTTATTTTCGCGATGATATAGTTGGCCGATAATATAGCGAAAATAAAACCACAGCGAAATATAAGCATATACAGTACTAATTGATGTGTTGATACAATCATATATTCAAAGATAGCAATTGATGAACTCAATTTATATTAAACCTCAATATACACACAAAAGAAAAAACACACTAAGCACCAAAAACATACCGCAAGACAATTACCATTCAGACATGTCTTACCATGCAAATCTTGGTGACGGTCAAAGTGCTCTAATCACTTTATTGGGGATAGAGTTGAGATTCTTAAACATCATAAATAAATGAACCATCAAAGCATCAAATGTGCATATAGAAGTATTTGCTTTTTTGTATTTTACTATTTTGACTACCAGTTTGGGATACTTTTTATGAAACTCTGACATTTCGCCATTTTATGTCCTGACACCCTTTATTAGTCCCCTACTGGCTAAAGCCGAAGGGGACTTTAGGTTTGCGCTCTGTCTGTCTGTCAGTCCGTCTGTCCGTCCATCCGTCCGTCCGTCCGTCTGTCACACCTCAGTTTTCCACACTTTTTTTCTAAAATCTTGTAGATAATGAACTGATTTTTGGTATATAAGTCTACCATGATGAGTTACAGATCAAGTTTACGTTTCGTTTCCATCTGCTAATTTTTACCGGAGTTATGGCCCTTTGAACTTTGAAATTCACAGAAATTTTAGTTTTCCGCACTTTTTTTCTAAATGCCTTTAGATAATGAACTGATTTTTGGTATATAAGTCTACCATGATGCGTTACAGATCAAGTTTACGTTTCGTTTTCATCTGCTAATTTTTACCGGAGTTATGTCCCTTTGAACTTTGAAAATTCACAGAAATTTTAGTTTTCCGCACTTTTTTTCTAAATGCTTTTAGATAATGAACTGATTTTTGGTATATGAGTCTACCATGGTGAGTTACAGATCAAGTTTACGTTTCGTTTCCATCTGCTAATTTTTACCGGAGTTATGGCCCTTTGATCTTTGAATATTCACAGAAATTTTAGTTTTCCGCACTTTTTTTCTACACGCTTGCAGAAATGGAACTAATGTTTGGTATGTGTCTCTACCATGATGAGTTACAGATCAAGTTAATGTTTCGTTTCCATCTGCTAAATTTTACGGGAGTTATGGCCCTTTGAACTTTGAAAATTCACTGAAATTTCAGTTTTCTGCTCTTTTTTTTCTATTACGCTTGCTGTTAATGAATTGTTTTTTGGTATGCAGGTCAACCATGATGAGTTACAGATCAAGTTTACGTTTCGTTTCATTCCACTAGTTTTTATTGGAGTTATGGCCCTTTGAACTTTGAAAATTCAATGAAATTTCAGTTTTTTGCACTTTTTTTCTACATGCTTGCAGATAATGAATTTTTGAGAACTCCATTGCTGGTTTTTGATTTTACTATGATCAAGTTTTGCTTTCATCTTGAACAACACATATAATTTATAACTATAAATCTTTGTACCATATAATAATGTACATTTTACCTAAAACTTTGGGATTAGTGAAATATGCGACCGGTAGGGGACTATGTATTGTTTTGCAATACTCTCAGAATGCTTGTTTACCATAAAAATGTAAAGGAGCTCCAATGATGCAAATTTTATCTGAATCCATTAGGGGAACCAGAATCGAGTTAAAGTAAAAGTTACATTATACATCCATATGTGATATTCATGTTAATGTAATGGCGTTATGACGTCACGAGTAAGCGTTATGTTTATTTGGTTTTGCATCTTGTTTCATAAGCTAATCTTAAAGTTAGTTTGGAGATCCTTTTTTTTTAAAAAAAGAACTTTTTAGAAAGAAAGGGAAGGTCTTATTCGGTAAAAATAGATATAAAGAGAGATATGTTTGTCTTAAGCAATTGTTTTGCGTCATAGCGATACTTCTTGATCAATTGGTTTGTCACCTATAAATAACAATTAATAATAATCATTGACAAAATGACAAACCTTGTCAAGTTTTTATACTTGACAAACTGGTTTCGATTATAAGCTATATTAAAGGGGATGCATCAATCGTTTGGATTTGACCTGTAAAATTACATGTACGTATGTAAACTTTTCTAATTTTACACAAATGGAATATTACAAACGGTAACAGATGCTAGACCATTTTGTGCTTTGGAGCACTTTTGTGTTTTATGATATAATATATACACACGTGGCGGGTGAAGCTAGCTAAACAGGAGGTGCTTACCCTTCCAGAGCACCCGGCCTCACTTCCCTGGTGGAGGTTCACGTGTCTAACCTAACTTGTCAGTTCCAAAGTTTTTACTTTGCTTCTGGATTGTGATTTGGACATGGATTAGTATGTTTGTTTTTGATATATACATGTATACTTCCCACATAGTAAGAGTAGTATTTCTGGACTGGAACTATGTCGCCTTGTTTGTTTTCAAAATATTTTCAGCATTTCAAGCATATTAACTCTTGTAATTTGTATAACCAATGTGAATAACAAACAACGATAACATGAAAAGTATCTGTATTGCATGTGCAGAAGAAGGACGGCAACATATGAGTATGAGTACAAATGCATACACTGCGGCATACGTCACACTAAATATCACAGAGATTATTTGTTCCACCGTTTTCCGTTATGAGACTAGAGCATTGCACTCTTGACAGAGGTCTTACACACGCATTTGAAATATATCTTTGTTACATATAGTAGGCATTGATTCAGCAAGCACTTTTAACTGTTCTGTCTGATGGTCCAAAATAAGATAAACATAATATGGGTCTGATGCAATATCAATCAATTTATCAACGTCAGTATCCAAATCAACACCAATATTGATCAATGTTACACCTTGTGTTTTTAGCTTATTTGCCTCGTCTTTAGCTGCATTATGATTAATCCATTTAGCGTTTGAGAATATGATAACAATTTTCCTGGTGTCTCCTGATCGTGCGCCATTATTTGCTGTGAATGATGTGACTCTTGCATGATGTAAACCGGAAGCGAGGTCAGACTTTTGCGACACAGGTGATATCGTCTGAATCAGAAGCTTCAGGTGATTATTGTTAGACAATTCAGAAAACGACAAAATTGTTTTTATACTTTCTGCAAATCCTATAAGACTGATTTTTATGTTTTTATTTGTATTGATATCTAAGTAATTTATAAACTCCTCAGCTACATTTTGTAAACTTTGTAATTCCGTTATCCTCTGACTATTTGACATATCAAACATTAACAGCAAATCTGTATCTGTATTTTCAATGCAATCTTAAAGTATAGAAAATAGTGTTATATCAGAACATTGAAGCCAGATGACACACAAACACACACTAGCACACACATACACTCACGTGGTAGAGTAAGAACAAAGTAGAGAAACATAAAAGTAAAATGGAAAAAACTTCCTGAGTACAATGTAAAGTCGACCCTTTTTATGTTTGAAGCAATAGGTTTAACTAATTTTTAATGGAATGAAATTCTATTTGTAGGTGTCCAGGACAGTTTCACAGTTACAAACACGTCTCGTAATCGTTATGGATACAATTTTATAGCAGGCCCAATTTTTGCATTTTCTTTACTGAAATTTTCCTTAACTTGAATCTAGCAAATTTGAAATCCGAATAATTTTCTTAATTTTCAAGATATTCGTGAATTCAAGGTATCATATTAAAGATCACGTTAAGCTTATTACATATTATTTCATTTTACTTTTTAATTTTAGTATAAAAAATATTGGAAAATCTTAGTTGAGAAGTGATTGAGAAATAGCGGCATGTCCTCTCAGCATACCATTTCTAAACCACAGCGGCCAGTTTCATAATAAAATTTGAAAAATACCCATAAGTATATGAAAAAAGAGGAAAGGGGAATAACGAATTAGATCTTTCACTTGTACGTGCTCCGACAAAATTCTACATTACGTTTTTTTAATTTGTGTCCGATCATCGTGTTCTTGGTGTTATTTTGTTCCCAGATAAATATTCTTTAAATTGACATCCAATTTTTGAACATAATTTAAAATCTTAATAAAATTTTCACGCGGAAAACACAGAAAAACGTTGTAATTTTGCCCGATGTAGCTAAGCCCGTCCATGTAAAAGTAGCGTAAAATTCGCATTACGATCATGTTTTTCACTATCAGCGTCCATGTCAACTACACATGCTGATGTGGATCGAAGAACTAAATGAAAAGCAAGAAATTTCAAATGTAACCGTTACTCACTTCAAAATCTACAAGCTATTAATCCAATTTTGTTCCAACACAGACCAACTTTCCTCTATCATGCCTC
The DNA here is from genome assembly GCA_021292105.1 of Anadara kagoshimensis. Taxonomy (NCBI): domain Eukaryota; kingdom Metazoa; phylum Mollusca; class Bivalvia; order Arcoida; family Arcidae; genus Anadara; species Anadara kagoshimensis. The sequence continues at coordinate 17,712,653 of CM037874.1, forward strand.
CATCTTGTTATTATATATGTCGTTATTATAAGCTGCTATTTGATTGGTTAAAAATATTTTACTCCCTCCGTTGTAATTTGTAGAATTTTGTCAATATATCAAATTTTCTATCAAAATAATATTTGTACTTTAAAAAGAAATATAAAAAGTTAATGTATAATCATTTTCTTAAAATTTCATGAAAACAGAGTGGATTAAAATATCTTTAACCAATCGAATAACCGCTTATAACACATGGGCGGTACTTGCTTTATGTATGAGCTTAAAATGGAGGCATGATGGAGGAAAGTTGGTCTGTGTTGTAATGTAGAATTTTGTTGGAGCATGTACAAGTGAAAGATTTGATTCGTTGTTCCCCTTTACTCTTTTTTCATATACTTATGGGTATTTTTTAAATTTTATTATAAAACTGGCCCCTGTTTATAAACATTGAGAAAAAGATATACGTACTGAACTTGAATAAAGCTTGTATATACATGTAATGTAACTAAGAAATAAAATATTAATTAAAATCTACCTTTCTCCTGTTATTTATACAAACGGTAAGCTTAACAGCCATAATCTGACGATTTTTAAAAAAAAAAACAGGGAGTAATGACACAACTATATCATGTGACGTAATTCAAGTTTAATATCAAGTCGCTACCCATCACATTCGCTTTTAAACAAGTCCCTTAATAGTTTGTAGTTTAATTATTTATCTTCATTTACCAGACATTATATGTTTATCTTTTTGCGTGTTTATTATATTGAATTTAGTATTTTAAATTTCAAAATAAAATATAGTTTTTTAATTACCGTCACAATCAAAATGGGATGTCTCTCTCAAAATCGTGTTTATTGCATCATTGTTTATACTTGAGAAGACATGTCTAGATGATGACGATATCCCGGATAATTCGATTTTATCCACTTGCTTTCCTATTCCAACTGAGAGTAAAGATATACCACTTAGACCATAAACTATCTTCTGTCTTGAAACAAATGTTTCTCTCCGATTGGTAGACATCCCATCATACAACAGTATAACGTATTTAGCAACGTTTTGTCTCCATCCTGTTGATGGATCTAGGAGAACATTTCGTGCAAGATCTAGTGCTTTATCTGTGAACGTTGTTAAAGAAGACATATTAATAGAATGGAATGCTTTCCATAATGATGAATTTTCTGCATAATCATCGAAGTCAAATATCAGTTCTGCAGTATTAGAATAAGTAATGGCGGCCATTTGGAAATCATCTGGGCCAATTGGAAGCTTTCTCAAAAAGGTATCGATGAAATTTAAGGTCTTGTTGAATATACTCTTTGCACTGTATGATGTGTCAATAATAAAAAATTTCAGCAGGACCCGGACGACAATCTACAAAATAAATAAAAAGAACATTTGAGAAAATCATACTAGTTACAAAGATACTGACATATGGTAAATAAAGAATTGTATGTTTCATTCAACAATTGCAACTCGGGAAGATGAGGCTTAGTATGAAATAAAAAATTAAGAATGAAAAGAAATTAATACTATGCGGCGTCAAACATATGTGAATCTAAATTGGAATGAAAATAACATGGAACTATGGTACGTCAATTATATCAAAGTGAATTTTGGATATATAGCGGAGGGAAATCATCCTTATCAACGATATTTTGGTTACGACCATAAAAGTTTTAGAGGGCCTTGATTAGCCTAGGCCTGCAATATCGTTGCGTCAACAATTTATTTGTAAGCAGCTTTCGTCGTTGTATAAAGACAGAAAATGATATAATCAAAATCAAAAATACTAATCTATGTCCGAATCAAAATCCAGAAACAAAGTAAAAACTTTGGAACTGACAAGTTAGGTTAGACACGTAAACTTTCACCAGGGAAGTGAGGCCTGGTGCTCCGAAAGGGTAAGCACCTCCTGTTGAGCTAGCTGCACCCACAACGTGTGTAATCAAAATTGTGTGAAAGGAACATAAAACTATGAGACGTCACATATATCCAGGGCAATCCTGGACACAAGACATCAAACTTATCAACAATACTGTGATGACGGCCATAAAACTTTTTGAGGGCCTTGATAAGCCTAGGCTTGCAATATGCCTTTTGCAATAAGCCTACTTCGTTGTACAAAGTCTCCATAGTGCGAACACGCTCTACCATAGCGTATTAATTGGGAAACAAACACACCATAAGCAGAGAAGCAGATATATTGCTGCATAAAAAGGAAAGTTGACATTATAAAAATTAAAGTCATCACGTTTGTCATAAAGGTTCAAATGTAGCCTTTCGTGTGCGTCAAAATTCAGGTATAAGTCTAAATATGAAGCTGAACTCGAGAAATCAGTCGTGCCTTTTATTTCAAGCTAACTAGGATAGATGACGTTTACATAATCTCCAAATTTAGGATTGTTAAGAGACAGAACGGCATCTGTATATTTGTATGTTGAGTTGAATGATTTGGCGACAGTCTTCTCTCCAGATTTAACAAGGTTCTGCATAAATTCTGCTTCATAAGAATAAGGAAACAGACCAGCAAGCAATGGTGCACAGTTTGTACCCACTGGTATACCGATTGTTTGCTGAAAAACTATATTACCAAACACAACAAATATGTTGAATAATAGAATAATGTAACAATTAGCTTACCTTTCTCACAAGTTGTTCCATTGTATCTGGCAGAGCAATCACACGTGTATTTGTTTAACAAATTATTACAAGTGCTTTGATGCTGACATGGGGAACTAGCACATTCATCTACATCTGAAAATGAACACAAGCATTTCGAAAACAATCAAAAATATAGTTTTTTTAACATCGTATACCCAACTGACACAACTGAATCATATAAAATATTTATATTTTATTAGAAAATTGAATTACAATTGAAGTGATGAAATGCCTTAATTTGTGTTATAATTTAACTCCTAAAAATAATTAAATATTCGTTTCCTATCAAAAACAAATATACTTATCCATTTCCGAATCACAATCCAGAAGCAAAGTAAAAACTTTGGAACTGACAAGTTAGGTTAGACACATGAACTTCCACCAGGGAAGTTCTAATAAGATAGATTATATGTAACATAACAAGATTCAACACATGATAAGTAAAGCATTTACTATAAACAAATTTTTATTAACGGGTATCAACTTTCCCGATTCTCTTACCAAAACCATTTCGAGACTATTTACTTTTGTGATATCGACAATAGCTGGATATTTTGTATAAATAAAAGCATTTTCGGAAACAAGTTCACAACAATTTACTTTTTTGATTATTTTGTAATTGCAAACCACGCAAAAAACAATCTCAGGTGAATAAAAGTTGGTTTACCGTACAAAATGATCTTAAAATGTAGTTTTTAAGCGAAAAAAGTGCAATTACAAATCGATAATTACTTTTTTAAAATTCCTACTTGGATTTTGTGCGATTTTTGAAATTAATTTCGTTTTCGTATTGTGGCATTGAATTTCTGCAAAAAATTATTTGCCTTATTTAAAAATACCACAGTTTGACCGAGTACTTCAATATTGATGATTACAACAAAAATTCAAACTAGAGCAATCCATTGAGAGACAAATGTACCACATGGAACATACGGAGCGGACACAATATTGCAAAGGACAACCGGACGGGCAACTTAATTATTTTAAATAGAGCTAAAAGACGATACCAGTTTCGCAGTTAGTCCCCGCATATCCTGGTATACAGTTACATCGATAACTATTGAATAAATCATCACAGGATCCTCCATTTTGACATGGATTACTCAGACATTCGTTAGTCTCTGAAATAAAACAATATGGAACATTATGGAACCTTATATCAATGAAACGGTATAAAGATTTCGAAGCTTATCATAATCTGTCTGCTTTACATTATATAAAAAGTCCATTTCCAAATTTAAATCTCAAAGCAAAGCAAAATCATTGCAACTGACAAATTAAGATAAAAGAATAAACGTCCACCAGGGAAATGAGGCAGGATGCCCTGAAAAGGTTAATCATACCCTGTTTAGTCAGCAAAAACTGTCAAGTGTGAAACCGAATATGAGAATGAAAGGAACATGGAGCTGAGCTACGGCACGTACAAGGTAGTTGTAGATACAGAGACATAATGCTTATTAACAGTATTGTGATGATGGGCATAAACTTTTTAAGGGGCTTCATAAGACTGAAGCAGCAATGTCCCTGTGCCAACATTTTATTTGTAAGCAGATAATTTCGTTGTATAAAGTTCCAATGGTGGGAAAAAGCTATATCATAGCATATTAACTGTGAAACAAACACACCATAAGCAAGAGAAGCAGGCATATTGCTGCATAGAAATGGAAAAATGATAAAGAAAAAATGAAGTGACACCATGTTTGTCACACAATTTCAATTGCAGCCTTTTGTGAGCTCATAATCAAGACACACGGCTAAATATGAAGCAGAACTTGAAAAACATTTTTTTCCTAGCAAAGTAGAAAAGTCTTAATATTAGGTAGATCAAAATGTCTATTTGCAATAGTTAAATAATTCTGATGTTAAGTAAAACAATATGAAACAATAAGCATTCACTATTAGATATTTGATTTTTTATGTTGACACTGTTAAAACAACTAAAGTATTTTCAACGTTCATATTCTACAAAGTATCACAGTTGTTCAAATTTAAAAGTCATTGTTTAGGACATACCTGCTTCACAGTGGGTTCCTGTATACGCTGGTATACATGTACAGGTATACCTATTGACGAGATCATTACAAACTCCTCCATTTTGACAAGGGTTACTGTCACATTCATTGATGTCTATAACAGAAAATAGAAATAGTCGTTAAATTAATCCCCATAATGAGTTAATCAAATTGTATTGCATGTACCATCAAAACGACTAAAACATAAAGATAGTAATTGTGGCATATTTACAGATGGTTAATAATAATTTTTATCGTAGGCAAAACAATTGTTTAAATGTTAGCGTAAGCTAGGGTTAAAATAGGGTACTGTATAATGCGTAAATTTTGATGTAGTTTTATTTTGACCTTTCGCGGTTCGATGTATTTCCACAAAAATAAAACCGCCGCTAAAATACAGTATTTTAAAGCATTTATGAAACGTTTCAGTTTCTCAAGTACTTTTTTTAAATAATAGAATACCGCGAAAAATTGACAACATGAATATACTAGGCATCATCAAACCCCAAAAAATTGACACAGCGAAAATAAAGCAATATACAGTACTAGTACTGAACTTCTGGTAGACTTTACGGTGGTATTACATTTTGCCTTTGTGATTAATCCCGTACACAATTTCAACATTACTATTTTTAACTTAAAATCAAAGGTGGTTATATAATCAAGTGTCTTTAGCTTTTATCCGTTTTTGTTTTTGTTAACTCTATTGTTAGCAAGCATTTTCTATATACAAATGTTAAATAAATACGCAAAACCACAAAGCTTTCTTTGGTTTAATCTGTCAATGATCGGCTTCTAATTATAACCAATGAATGACGTTATATTATTGTCGTCGGAAAAGGGAATTCACCTAAAAGTAGTTTCGGCTACTATGGTGATACGGAATATTGTTTTGCACTTGTGCGGTACGGACCTTTGTATCACATGGCAAGAACATGTAATGCATCGCTATAGTAAGATTCAATGGGTATGCGATATAACATTGATCTCTTTATCAATTTTTGCTTTCCTTGTCAGACATACATAACCAAAAACAAACAATACAAATCAACTTCCGAATTAAAATTCACAAGCAAAGTAAAAACTGAAAAAAAGTTTACACTAGTCACCTCCCACCTGGGAAGTAAAGTCGGGTGCTCTGGAAGGGTAAGGCACCTCCCGTTAAGCTAGCTACAACCGCCACGTGTGTAACGTAGAATGTGAATTAGAGTCAGAATTCATATTGGTGAGCGGGTAATCATGCATGCATGGTGGAGTTATAAATGGAGATCAGGAATTATCCCATTTAAAGAAAATTTCCATGTGGAAAAAGTGAGTGTATCTAATGAGATAATTAAATACATACCGGTCTCACAATTAGTCCCTCTGTATCCGGGTACACACAAACAATTATATCTATTTAATAGGTCTTCACATTGTGCTCCATGGTGGCATGGATTACTTTGACATTCATTTATGTCTGAAACATATATAACGCATAATAATTGTAACAACGTGTTGATATTTCGTGGTAAGTACGGTACATGTTTAAACAGGGAAAATATGCCCAGTTTAGTTATCTGTCAATTCAAACTTGAGAACAAGAAATGAAAGGAAAACGTTTTTAGATTTTTTGTTCGATGTCTTCTAAATCTACAGAAGTTCATCATTGTAGGAATCTTCATTATAATATGGTGTATATATTTGTTGTGGGACGCTAATATATTGTGAGCGCGCTTTATTGCAATGTGACAAAAACGGTTGTATTCATATCATATTTACATACCTGTTTCACAGTTGGTCCCAGTATATCCTGGTATACACGAACATGTATACGCATTAATCAAATTGTTACAAGATCCGCCATATTGACAAGGATTACTTTGACATTCGTCAATATCTGAAAAATCAAGAAAGTAAAAACTATTTAAAAGACTTGAATGCTGATGAATTAGACAAAACAAACAATACCAATCCAAGTCTAAATAGCAACCCCAAAGCAAAGTAAAACATAATGAAACTTGCCACTTAAGTTAAACATATGAACTTCCGCCAAGGAAATGGTGCTGCTGAAGGGCAAGCATAAAGAACATTGGTTGGAAAAATGCAATGTCCCCGAGTTATTCCCGAAATGCCGATTTAATGACGCGGTTTGCTTTTTCTAATCTCGAGGAATTAAACAATTTTACATTTAAACTTAAGAGTTATGAATTATTCTTATATTTTAGTTCAGTATCATTCTTTAAGATTTTCTTAATGGTAAAATACGAATACACCCCTATTGTTTCATTAATATTTACGATGAAATTTCTGTAATAAATGACGCTGTCGTTTTTTACAGCAACGCATTTAGGCTATGAAAATATTGTCAATCGAAATTAGGATAATTCGATCGAAAAGAACTAACATACCTGTCTCACAGTTTGTTCCAAGATACCCTGCCTTGCATTTACAAGTATATTTATTGATCTGATTCTCACATGTTGCCTGATTCTGACATGGGTTACTTTGGCATTCGTCTATGTCTGAAAGTAAGTAAACTGTTTCAGTTAAACGTTCAGATTCAACATGCATCTAAAATTCGAAAAAGGTGATATAGATCCGTATTGGAAATGATTATCATTATATAGAATGATTGGTACGGATCACTATCTCTCGTTTCTTAGGCTTGGAAGACATTTAATTGATTCTACAGAGAAAAATGTAAAATATTGTCAGCACGGAGTACATGTAATACAAGGACGGGGATAAATATAACACAGTGAAAGGGATATCACCTGTTATCTATTCATCTTAGTAGTGTGTGTCCAACTTTAATTTTAACTGATTTATTGTTAATTTAAAAAACAACATGATATCCTTAAAATAAATCAGGAGTGTTTTATCCAAAACCCTTATTGTCTATTTAATATTATATATGACATTAATATGCTTTGCATAGTGCGGTAAATAAAATATTCTGAATTATTTAATATTTATTTTTTGTATTCATATCGTTTTTTTTAATTTATAAATTTATGTTACCTGTTTGACAGTTTGTGCTTACATATCCCGGTTGACAGTTGCAGCTATAACTATTGATATTGTCTACACATTGTGCTCCATTTTGACAAGGGTTACTCTGACATTCATTAATATCTGAAAATATTTTTTTGTTAAAAATTGAAACTACATGTACAGGTATTTATATACCAGATGTACTAAATGAACAAAAGACGCGAAAATTTGTCTCAGATATTTAAATTAACATCGGGTTCCTTTAGCAAATTATGTGATTTTCGATACCATTTAAATGGCTTTAGATGTTCTGTCAATTGAGAAGGAGGGATTATGGTGTTATGTAAGGAACATGGAAGGTTGACATTTAAACAGCTCTGTCCGCGGTATACCATATTTCGTAAAAATATGTCCATTAATAAATGTTCCATATTTAATGTTTAAACCGTATGTTTTACATATTATATACATGTTAATTCTATCAGCTTTTCTATCTATTTAAGATATTTTTTTACAATTTTTTCACAATTTTGGTCCTACCAATACTTAAAAGAAATTTTATCTCGGAACAGCTGCCTAATTCTACAAAATAAAATCGGGTTTAGTAATAATTCCATACCTGTTTCACAGTTGGTCCCAGTATATCCCGGAATACACGAACATGTATATGCATTGATTAAATTGTTACAGGAACCGCCATTTTGACAAGGATTACTTTGACATTCGTCAACATCTTAAAAACAAGGAAGTATAACACTTAAAAGTATCAAGTCTTGTTTAATGTCCAAAACACAATGCCAAGGAAAGTAAAAAAATTGAACCTGGCACCTTTTGTTAAACATATGCACTACGATCAGGGAAATGAGGCTTTATCTAGTGGAGGGTAAACACCTCTTGTTTGGCCAGCTGTAACCGCCATTTTATAACGAAGACCAACGGCTGGAAACATGCAATACTCGAGTGATTCCCGAAATGAAGATTATGTTATTGGTCTACTAATGGCACTTTTTTTCTAATCACGAGAAATTAAAACCTTAAAATTTGAATTTTAAGTTAATAATTAACCTACCTATTCTAACTAATTATTCAAGATCAGTATCATCCTTCAACAATATTTTTAACGGTGATATAGAAATATGCCTTATAATGTGTATGACGTAACTTTTGTAATAATTGACATTTGTGTTTGTTTTACAGTAGGCTAACAAATTTAGGCATATACATTAATGTCAATCGAAGTAAGAGTAATTCGTAAAAATATACCTGTCTCACAGTTTGTTCCAAGATACCCTGCCTTGCATTTACAAGTATATTTATTGATCTGATTCTTACATGTTGCCTGATTCTGACATGGGTTACTTTGGCATTCGTCTATATCTAAAAGTAGTTAAAATGTTTCAATAAAACTTTATGATTCACCATTCATCTAATATCTTAGAAGGTAATATAGTTCCATATTGGAGTGAGTGAGCGGGTGATGGGGTTTAACGTCCCAGTCAAGAATATTTCACTTATATCGAGACGTCTCCAGCTATAGGCGAAGATGCAGAAGATTTGCCTGTGCGTTGCGCTGATGGCATTATACAGCAGGGTTCTTTAGCGTGCCAAGCCCACCATGACACGGGACCCCGTTTATTTTAAGTTCCCATCCGAAAGAACCGTGACTTTCATTTCGTAATGCCGAGTGCTTGGCGAAAGAACAGTCACTACCCACTTTCAAGTCTTGGGTCAGACCCGGTCCATGTTCGAACCCACAACTTTTTACTTACGGAGCGAGCACTCTATTAACTAACCTACCGCAGTGGTTAGTTCCATATTGGAAAAGATTAGTATAACGTAGAAGGGTACGTAAGGATCACTTTCCTCTCTGTATGGCGTTGGACGGAACTAGTGAAACAATAATAAAGTGTGTTATAAAATGTGTCATAGAGGATTTTTTCTTAATTATGAGGATCGTCTACATAGATGATTTGTTGATTCTTTATTTGATGTAATTATAAATACTTCAATGTAGTATATTTGAATTTTGGAAAGCTGTCTGTGAAATGGATGTTTGACGCCCTCTTATAGTACTGTAATATCACCTCTAGGTATGAACACAGAAGTTTAACAATCGGTGACCCAGATGTTTGCGTTTGTAATTTCATTTAGACTGATATATATGTAGATGTATTACCACACCACCTGATACCAGTGGTAATATAATTTTTCATTTCTTATGGTCATTTACACTTTTATCAGCTACATATTATTTTCTTTAATGTAAACATAAAACATTGTACAAATATTTTCCACGATATTCATCTGTAATTTTTTTTTCAAACTTATGAAATGAAATATATGTCAGGGCTTAAAAGAAACCTAAATGACTTTTCAAAAAATACATTGAAATTGATACTATTAGCATGGGATACATCAAACACAAGAACAGGAATAATTATTAATGTGTAAAAGTGATGATGCTTGTTATTTCATTATCTTGTACATATATTTTGGTAGTGTGTTCGAAATTAATTTGTTCAATTGATTGTATTTGGAATAAGAAACAAATTGTGCTTTAAATTAATATCGGCAGTTGTTTATTAGAACAAAACTTATTATATATGAAATATTATTATATATGAACATTTACTGTAAAGGGGGATTTTTGAGAGGGTGAAATTTTCTCTTATTTCGCGTTAGAAAATTACCGCGAAAATTTTACCAATGCAAAAAAAATCTACTATACAGGTTAATATAATATAATATAATATAATATAATATAATATAATATAATATAATATATAAAGAAGATACACCCAGTTATATTTTACGCGAAAATAACACCCCTGCGATATACACAGATTTCCACCCGCGAAACTAATTCACTTTACAGTGGTTGCTTTGTGTAGTGTTCGAAACAAAATATTCTGAATCATTAAAATATGTGTTGTATTTATATCGCAATATTTTACCTGTTTGGCAGTTTGTGCCTACATAACCCGGTTGACAGTTGCAGCTATAACTATTTATATTGTCAACACATTGTGCTCCATTTTGACATGGGTTACTCTGACATTCATTAATATCTGAAATGAATTATGATTTTTTAAATTGAAATTACGCGTATCGTGCACTAGAAAAGCAACTATTTCAACATCTCAGAGATATGAACAGTAATTGGGCTAGATTAAGTTGATTACGTGATACCGGACGTTTACACAGAATAGTTAGAGTCACTGCATATGGAATAGCATTATTTGATGTTTACCTGTAAAACATAACACGGGAAAGACTTTGGCCAAATATATTTCTAAAGCATTGACATCATGTTCTCATTTAAACAAATGATGCTATGAAATTTGTTAACAAAGCGTTCTAAAATATTGGTTCGTCTAATACATTCTTTGCAGTTCGTTTCCTTTTAATTTTAGTGGTATTAATCAATACTCTAACCTGACCCGTGTTTTCCTTCATATAAATCACGAAGAGAGCAAGTTGTGGTATAACAAACGATAAACCAATGGCTGTTCCGTTTTACTGACGTACCCCTTGCTTATTTTATGACGTGGTATTATGTGCTGCGAACAATGTTAGTGACGTAATTGTCATTCATAAATAATTTATTTCAATGGAGGTAATCTTAACAGTCGAATTGTTTCAATTGACATTTTTGCAAAAGAATAGCTAAATGTACTTAAGAATAAAGAATTTGCAATGACTTTTTAAATCCTTTTTTATCAAAGTCATGTTACAATGAAGTGAAATGATCAACAATTTCCTGTGTTATATCGTCGAATGATACTCGGGCGATTTTACCACTTGGTGGCAAGGCAACAGCTTGCTATATTATTCCGCATTTGAATTCGAGCCCGTGTATTATTCGACGATATACCAAGGGTAAATGTTGATTATTTCTTAATATAATGATGTATACCTGTTTCACAGTTGGTTCCAGAATATCCCGAAACACAATTACATTCATATCTGTTGACCAAGTTATCACAGGAACCGCCATTTTGGCATGGGATACTTTGACATTCGTTGATATCTACAAGCGAATTTAAACTATATAACCAATTTATTTACTTAGATGAAGACAGAAATTACTCTGCAATATGAATAAAATATATATTGAATTTTTAATACATTTATTGGTTGAAGTGTATCATTTAAATTTCAGTATCTGTGATATTTTGTCGAAAGATTTTCTTTCTTGCTAGAATTTTAGATCAATTTTAGATATGCACGTTGGATAAAGTAATGATAAGAATTTAATTTATAATTATTTCTGTTGTTAATCGCATTTTTTGCTTTAATTTTTTGTTGTTGTTTATACTGTTTAACATTTTTAAATGTCCATTTAACAATAAAATACATTAAAATCAAAATGGTTTAGCTGATATAATGTCATTTATATTTAGACTTATACCTGAATTATGACGCACATGAAAGGCTATTTTTGAAACTTTATAAAAAACTTGATGCCTTCAATTTTTCTATTGTCAACTTTTCTTTTTTTATGCAGCAATATACCTGCTTCTCCTGCTTATGGTGTATTTGTTTCCCAATTAATACGCTATGGTAGAGCTTGTTCCTACTACGGGGACTTTGTACAACGAAGTAGGCTGCATGCAAATAAATTGTTGACTCAGGGATATTGCAAGCCTAGGCTTATCAAGGCCCTCAAAAAGTTTTATGGCCTACATCACAGTATTGTTGATAAGTTTGATGTCTCATTTGTCCAGGATTTCCCTGGATATATTTGACGTTTCATAATTCCATGTTCCTTTCAAACAATTTTGATTACACACGTGGCGGATGTAGCTAGCTAAACAGGAGGTGCTTACCCTTCCGGAGCACCCAGACTCACTTACCTGGTGGAAGTTCACGTGTCTAACCTAACTTGTCAGTTCCAAAGTTTCTACTTTGCTTCTGGAGTTTTATTCGGACATGAAATAGTATGTTTGTTTTTTATTATCGATAGTTATATATATATATGTATACGTACCTGTTTCACAGTTTGTTCCGAGATACCCTGCTTTGCAGTTACAAGTATATTTGTTTATCTCATTCACGCATGAGGCCTGATTCTGGCACGGGTTGCTTTGGCATTCATCAATATCTGAAATGTTTACGATTCTTAAAATATATTCACGTTTTCAGTGTCATCACAAAATAAACATTGTAAATATTTATAAAAGCCATATAGGATTTGTACTTACCTTTGATCATATAACTTCTTTATTATTTCTTTATTTATAGAATAATAGAATTTAGAATAATAGGATTAGTCATTGGACGTTTTAACTTTTCTATGTATGTTTTAATTGTTGAAAAAACAATATTGTTAGCAAAAAATTAGTTTAGTGTGGTAATGAGTGATTTCCTTTTACCTGTTTCACAGTTTGTTCCTACATATCCTCCATTACAACTGCATGAGTAACTATTTAGATGATCTTGGCATTGTGCTCCATTTTGACAGGGATTACTCTGACATTCGTCTATTTCTGAAAAAAGTTAAATCGTTATATCTTATTGTGTGATGATTTTGTATTTAAAAAATAAAAAAGGTTGATTTTATTTTCCGGAAGTTGAAAGGTGTTAACTAAAAGGAAATTCAACACGAAAGATTCGGCATTCTGGATAGTTCAATAGGAAAACTATAGCATGATCTTTTAGGCAATGTGTTTCATTAGAATGTCAATTTATGCTATAAAAATGAATACAAAATACACATCAATGGACATTTAAACACGTTTTATTGTTACTTAAACTTCAATCATAAAATTATAGGGGTATTATAAGAATACAAAAGCGTTCATATGGCTTTAGAACAGTATTGTAAAATATAGGAAAATATCGTTTATATCGTATATATATATATATATATATATATATATATATATATATATATATATATATTAAGTGTAATAAGGCTTGCTGTTGTAATTTAAAACATGGGGTTATATCAAACACACTTATACTATTATATATTTTTGGAACGTATACGGAAGCTGTTGATTGAAGTTTCCTAATTGAAACAAAAAGAAATAAAATACAAACGTTCATGTCCAAATCACAGTCCAACAGCATCGTAAAACGTTAAAACTGGAAAATAAAGTTAAAAACGTGAATTCCACCAGTGAAGCCATGAGCCTCGAAAGGGTTAAGGCACATCCAGAGTAACTATCTACTCCCGTCACATGTGAAATCAAATTGAAAATAAAAAGAACAATGAACTATAGGACGTCCTATATATTCAGGGTAATTTTTGGATACAGAGACGTCATGCTTATCACCAATATTGTGATAACGGCAATGAACTTTTTGAAGACACTTATGCTTGCAATATTGCTACATCAACAATCTATATAGTTTAAACAATATTTATTCATCAATAAATACAAATAATACAACATATAACAAACTGTAAACTGGATTCAGGAACAAGTGCTAGCTTATTTAAACCTGTCTCCACTCTATCTGTAAACTTTGCTGTAAAGGTTATATGTCCAATGTACATGCAATTTTGTTTCACGTAGACACCATTTTGCAACGTTTGAAAAATATTTACCTAGCTGTTTATCATATACACAAAATATTAAGTGATTTTATTTCGAAAAAATTCTACATGACTACATCTTGCATCTAAATGTGTTATAAACTTTGCATGATAAATGAGACACCTAGAACCTATTTTTTCAAAAGTTATGCTTAGAAACAAAACTCACAATAGTCATTTATGACGTCACGCCATATAACGCTTCAAGATTATAAAGTATTGTGACAAAACGCTTAGTATTCGTTTCAAATGGATTGTCACACACACACACACATATATATATATATATATATATATATATATATATATATATATTATATATATATATATATATATATATATATATATTATATATATATATATGTTTTCCTTGAGTCCACGATTGGTCTGGATATATTTGACGAACCACAGTTCCATGTTCCTTTCACTCAATTTTGATTACACGTGACGGGTGTGGCTTGCTAAACAGGAGGTGCTTATCTTGCCGGAGCACCCGGTCTCACTTCCCTAGTGGCAGTTCAGGCGTTTAACCTAACTTATCAGTATCACAGTTTTTACTTTTTTCTGGATTGTGATTTGGACATAGATGTGTATGTTTGGATTGTAACTTAGCCCCTAGCAGCCAAAAATAAAGTATAAGAGAAAATTGACTATAAAATTATACTTGCAAGACACTGAATATGATGACTCTCGTATACAGAGTTCTGATACAAGTGTCAAGTTTTAAGCAAAACTTTTCATAAATATGACGTCCTTTTTGTTTATCTTTAAAGAACTTTGTCTATTATACTGAGACTTTGATGTTTTATGTACAACAACTCGTCCACCAAATAAAAAAAACCAATACTGTAAATTTCAAACCAAGTATTAGCTTTTTTTTGTCGTATACATTACCTGTCTCACAGTTTGTTCCCGTAAAGCCTGGTTGACATGTGCAGTTATAACGGTTTATTAAATCTTGACATATTCCTCCATTTTGACAAGGATTGCTCTGACATTCGTTTACCTCTGGTGAAAGTAAAAATGATAAAAATATAAAAATGAATGAATTGAGATACACTGTCTCAAATTTTATTTTACTCGTGTTTCAGGGTGAAAATACCTCTAATTTTTTCATAGTGCAAAATAGTGTCATGTTATTAAATTGCAACATCATATATTTTACGAATAAATATTAAATGTTAAATCATATAATTCTTAAAAGGATAGTTTTATTTACCTGTTTGACAATTTGTTCCAACGTATCCTGCATTGCAATTACAAACGTAACTATTAATGTTATCCTGACATTGTCCTCCATTCAGACATGGATTGCTCTGGCATTCATTTATCTCTAAAAGAATGTGATATGAAAATTCAAAAGAAAGTTACAATACATAATTCGAGTTGATATGAAAGGTACTGATCTGAAACTGATACCTTCTAACGTTAGATTAAGACAATTAATAGTTGAAAAACATATGCATATTATATTAATAAATTATTCAAAGCATGTGCTAGAATATACATTTGTGAGTATTTGGATATTATTTAGACGTCGGAATCTTATTTCTTTCCTTAAAGAGGCAGTTTCCTTCTGGTGTATGGCAATGTAAGTGATTTTAATTAAAAGTGATATTACGCTGAACAAATTTATATACTAAGCCAGTAAATGGCCGTTTGTATTTTCCCTTAAAAGCTTGTAGCTTAGTTCATATGATAGTGTCGGGACTTCAGAGGTCACAGGTCGATGATTCCAGTGTTGAAACCTCAAGCAAGCTAGTATAATTCCCGTTGCTGCTGACGTAACCCATGGCAGAATAATATACCGATGGGTCAGCAAACTTTAGTGCTGTCATCGTGGTCTAGCTACTAAAATCCACTCTTCGTTCTTGACAGCACAAAGCAGACATAATAATGATGTACGTTGTAAGTCATTTATACATTCGGATAATCGCGCTTCAGTGAAGGTTAAATACGCCTACATGAACCTTTAGCTTAATAAACGTCTCTTTTATAGCGAACGGTAAGTTTTAAATACTTTCACGTTACGATGTTGCCGAATTGTCACATAAATATATACATACCAGTTTGACAATTTGTTCCCGTATAACCAGCATTGCAATTACAAGTATAGTTATTTATTTGGTCCTGGCACTGTCCGCCATTTTGACATGGATTACTTTGACATTCGTCAATCTCTGAAAAAAAAAACATGAAAATCATTTTTTATGTATTTATGTTCTCCGATTCAATGTGACAAACCCTTCCGTAAAATAAAAAGGTCTTTAGTAATAACAGACTGCACATTGGCCAGTAAGCAAGATGTAGACGTCACGCTCTGTCAATCTGATTGAGTTATACTACCTATAAGTGTCGACATATGACCAGCTTGACAAGACCAATAGGTGTGATACCCTGCACCAAATGACGTCACAAAAGAATCTCACCTAATGTAACTAACAGCAACGTCTGTTCGATGACGCAAAAATCCGTTAACAATTTGATTTACACACAAGACTTACTGACCCTACTGGATATTAATATTTATGACACTTCTCGGAATTTGTTTTTTAGTACATGTAGTACACGTGTTAAGATAATGAGTTTTAGGTTCTGTTTGTTTGCTAACGGTTATAGTTAAAATTTGGTATTTGTGCGACCGATGCCCAAAACAATAACATATACTACAAAAGTAATTTAAAATTAACATATATTGGATATGTATTTATCGTAGTTCAGAAAAATCCTAGGTCATCGTTTTGGGTTTAAAAATGCGTTTCTATTCATTAGCAGAAATTGTTTATTTATTCATTGTTATTTTATAATACTTTTAATAATATTTTTATTATGTTATCTCGCGCGTTATATCCCTTGTACCGGGTTATAACAGGGTGAAAATAGTCACATTGTGGTGCCTCTCTCTTAGAGGTTGCTACACGCTGACATTATTTTTGTGGGAAAAAATTATTACATTTTACGTTGAAAGCATTAAATAAATGAGTTATATATATGAGGTCTAATAAACAAATATAAAAATACATGTAATTTCTGCATAAATGCAGCTATAAAATAAATAATTTTGATATATATATATATACTATTTTTTCAAAATATTGTTGAAACGATAGAATTTAGGCAAATTTCCTATCAGTGACAATGAATAACTATGCTTACCTGTTTCGCAATTAGTTCCCGTATACCCTGGTTGACATGTACAATTATAACGGTTTATTAAATCTTGACACTGTCCTCCATTTTGACATGGATTGCTCTGGCATTCGTTAGTTTCTGTACCAAAATATTATAATTTTATACATAATACAAAAGAAGGACATTACCATAAATTGAAATCAAATTATAGGTAAATACAAATAGAATGACAAAGACAAAACCATAAATTGATCTAAAATATTAAATGCACTAGATACAAATTATTACGTACCGTATATTCATTCACATACATACATGGGGTTCATTGTTTAAGAATTTGTAATCTGAAAAAGTCTTTGTGAAAAAATTCTATTGACTCTTGCAGTTTAACATTTCGTCTACATTATCCTTTGCTATAAACCATCTAAAATATTATACTAATCTACGTCCAAATCGAAATTAAATCTTTGAACCTGACAAATTAGGTTAAACATGTGAAATTCCTTATGAGAAGTGAATTCGGATGCTCCCCGAAAGGATAAGCACCTCCTATTTAGCTAGCTACATCCTCTACATGTGTAGTCAAAAATTTTTCAAAGGAACATGCAGCTATGGGACGTCAAATATATCCATAACTATCCTGGACAGAAACATCATACCTATCAACAATACTGTGATGATGGCTATAAACACTTTTGGGGCCTTGATAAGCTTAGGCTTGCAATATCTCTGAGTCTACAATTTATTTGCAGTCAGCCAGCTTCGTAAAAGACAAGCTCTACCATAGCGTATTGCAATTGATTGTGAAAGAAATGCACCATAAGCAAGAGAAGCATATATAGAGAAGAAATGCAGATCTTTTACTGCATAGAAAAGGAAAGTTGCCATTAGAAATTTCATCACATTTGTAAGTTTTTGTTGACCTCATAATTAAAGCATAACTCTAAATATGAATCAGAACGTGAAAAATCAGTCTTATCTGTCATGTTTAAAAAGCAAAAACACCGTTAAATATACTAAGTACCATGGACTTATGTCTCTAAAGTAACTTTTCGGAACAAAGGTTATCCAACAGCATTAACACAAAAGGATGTATTGTATACAAATCCAACTGACGTATCACTGGCCATGCCTTTTTATGTTTCGACACTGGCCGCCATCACAGTACCAAAGGAGCGCCATGTGACGCCAGTTGATGGCACAATTTAGGACGAGTTTTCATTCTTTATGTGTGTAAATCAAGCATATCGGCCCTTTCTCGGAACATTGTGAGCGTGACTGGTGATATGTCAAATGTAGTACCTGTTTGGCAGTTTGTGCCTTCATATCCGGGAGCACAGTTACAAGTATAACTGTTTACGTTATCAACACATTGACCTCCATTTTGACATGGAGCACTCTGGCATTCGTTAATATCTGAAAATAAAAAAAAAACGATAATAAACATTTGTGTTCGTGATATAGCAACGATTTTGTAAGCTATATTTCATGAAATTCTAAAGGCCATTTCAACAGTTTCTAGAAAGCCAATGAAAGCCGAAAGCACCAAATTTCGCCTTCTTTAAAAGCAAGAGCGTGTGCTATGTATTCAATACAAGACTTTTGTTGATATCATTGCGTATTTTGTTTTTTAAGATCTATACAGTAAAGCCATGTAATAAAATTCATATGAGATATGTATAGTATCGCGCATGTTTCTTTTGTTAGTGACGGCATACCTGTAGTTTAGTTGTTCTATTCTAGCTGAGAAAAAACCATTAAGGTACAAAAAATTGAGTTTTCCTATATTATTATATATAAACAGAATATTACATTTATGCTTATGTAATATTGAATTTAATAATCTCGTTAAATAAAATATTTATGCAACTCGTGCAAATCTCGTTGCAAAAGTTTTATTTAACCCGTTTAAATTCAAAATTACAAAAACACTCGTGTAAGATCCTCTATTAATGTTTAATACTTTGTATTTCTGCATGTAGTTAAGATGAAGAGTTAAAGATTTAATGCGTGAATGGGATGTTATTGCGTGCTATTTGCTTTGCCATTAACAGTTCTTTAAAAAATTCCGGAATCAACGAAATCAGATGAAGTTTTATGAAATTTAATGCTTGAATGAGGTGCTACTGGGGTTTATTTGCCAATCACAGTTCTTTTAAAGTCCCAGATTTATCGAAAAAAGATGAAGTATTATAAAATTTAATGCGTGAGTGGGATGTTAATTGGTGTTATTTGCCTATTATAGCTAATTAAAAAATTCAGGAATCACCGAAATCAGATGGAGTATTATAAAATTTAACGTGTAAAGGGGTTTATTTGGTGTTATTTGCCAATCACAATTCTTTAAAACATTTCTGTGTCACCGAAATTCATAAGTTCACACAACGCTTGCATTGAGTAGTAAGAACTCTTGTCAAGGTTGTCAAAAGAACCCTGTTGTGAAGTAAAAACTTTCGCAGGGCGAACAGAAAAGATGTCTTGAATTGAACTTACAAAAGTGTTACAAACAACGATCTTTAATTTACAATAAGCATACTTGTTTCACATGTACTGCCAGTGTATCCCGCCTGACAGGCGCAAGTAAAAGAACTAGTTGTCTTGGTACAAGTTCCTCCATTCCTACATGGTTTTGTTTTACACTGATCATCTGAAAAAATAAATTGACAAAATGAAATTAAATTTTGTATTTAAAATGATATTTTACCATATATACCCTTCTGGAGCACTCGGTCTCACTTCCTTGGTAGAAGTTCACGTATTTATATTTATTTACCAGTTCCAAAAGTTTTGACATTGGTTTTGGGTTGTGATTTTAACATTTGAATCATTCTGGTAAATAGGTTTGTGAATTTGCGCAATATTAGACGAAAGGTACAACTCACATAATAAAACAAACCGAAAAGCTTATGTCTACGTACACACAGTTTTTGACTAAAATTATAAAAAATAATTTATATAAGCAGACTTTATGCAGAATCTGGAAAGAATATTTTATCAAGAATTTTATTAAATATGGAGAAAAGGATGCCGCTATATCATTCAACTTCACATAGATGACACTCTGGTTCTTAACAGTCCTAAGTTTGGAGAGTATGTGACTACCATCAAACATAGAGAGCTTGAAATAAACGACACGACTGATTCGTAAAGTTTTGCTTTATATTTAGACTTATACATTAATTATGATGCCCACGAAAGGCTAAATTTGGAACTGTATGACAAACCTGATCTTAAATTTTTCTTTTGTCAACTTTCCTTTTCAGAGCACCAGTATTTTTGCTTCTACTGCTGATGGTGTATTTGTTTCCCAATTAATACGCTATGGAAAAAATTTCATTATGAGAACTTGATACAACGAAGCAAGTTCCTTACAAATAAATTGTTGACCCAGGGATATTGCAAGCTAAGACTTATTAGGACCCTCAAAAAGTGTTATGGTAGTCATCTTGTATTGCTGGTAAGTATGGTGTCTCTGTGTCCAAGATTGCCCTGCATGTAATTGTTCCATATTCCTTTCACTAAATTTACATTACACGCGTAGCGTGTGTAGCTAGCTAAACAGGAGGTGCTTACCCTTCCGGTACACCAAGCCCCACTTCCATGGAGAAAGTCCGCGTGTTTAACATTATTTAAGATTTGAAATTTTGCAAGATTTCGTAGTTAAGGAATGATTGTGAAACTTGGGTCAGTTAACTTACTTATACAGCTTGTTATAAAATGACATGGACAAGGTGTAGAAAGGTAGCATGTTAGTCCAGGACTACAGGTGGTTGTTGAACAGTACGTCTCACGATCTTCTTCTCTCTATAATAATAATAATAATAATAATATAGGCAAATAAAACTGTCAGCTTGACCTTTGATTTAAATAATCATTATGAACGAGTTAGTTTTAGAATATGGATCGCGCGTGTAAACTTCGTCTATATGATGTGAACACTAATCATGGGCAATCTGTATATATGTATTAACTGCGAATCCTAACACTACCCATGTATTGAGTGGATCGTCCTTTATGAATATTCCTAATAAAAGGTCAAACGGACAGGTCAATGCTGTTTACCGATACCGATAATATATATCGGCAAACAACATAGACGTTTCCACTTGACCTTTCATCGGGAATATCCATATCCGATGATCCATTAAATACATGGACGGTGCTAGGATTCGCAGTTAATATTTACACAATTCATGTTATAAAAAAATGAAGAGAAATAAACACCTGTGTTCCCTATACATAAATTTACTGGTCCATGATAAATATTATTATTAAAGGTCAATAGTGTAGGTCAATGTCGTTTGCCTACACATGACTTTAGTGCGTAATGGTATGCGTGTTTTGTACAAATTAATGAGTAAAAGAGATCTGTGATTAAATCTAATTCATATTATCCATATTTCATTGTTGTTTTAATATTCCATGCTATTTATATCAATGTTAGTCAATTAAAATTCTTTTGTCAATGGAGTACATATTATATACATCAATATGCATATTTACTTCTATTATAATTTTATTTTATTGTTGTATACTACTGTATTTGAGTGCGCATGGAAAATGCAAGAATAAAATCGTATTCACAAAAAATTACCAGATCTTGATACAAAATATACTGACCTAATAGGAAACATATTTCTCATTCATTCAAAAATGAATTTATTTCTGTATATAGAGCAATTTTTAAAGGTTTTAACAAAACAACAAATATAACTATGTCAAAATTATCCCTTCTGTACCTTATTACTCGGGACAACATTAAATGTTATGTCATAATTGGAATAATCATGATGATCACGCCTGGAAAAAAACCCGAACAACAATGATCTACCTGGTCTAAATACCCTGATGTAACTTTGAATGAGGCCCACTTTGTGAATATTCGATCGAATTTCCTCAATTTTACCAAAATTTCTCTATGCACAGGAGAAGTGAATAGCGCTGTTTTCATTAAAAATATAATTCAGTTAGGTCAGTGTGTTTTAAATTCATTTTAATGATAGTTTAATTGACACATTTTCGATTGAAATAAATAAATAAAAAACCATGTGCACTTAATTTATGGATTTACAGTACTATATGACAAGACTTAAAAAAACATTTGTATATACATGTACGAATAAACCTATATCCTAAACGGGGTGTAAGTATTAACGTCCTATACATTACAATATTTTTGCATCAATAAAGTATTTTACATTGACTATACTTTGCAACGTTATACGCGCTGACGTAATGGCGTCAGATATCAAATGTTATCGTTGACTGACAGGAGACGAGCCATTTTATAAAGTACACCATCAGCGCATTTCAAACTGTATTCAAATTAACATAGAAAATGTGAGACGACAATAAAATTAATTTCAAAATTTTGCACAAAAGGCTTCGCCTTTTCTGCAATTTGAGACAGCCCATTATACTTTGCAAGATCATAAAGACATTTGAAAATTACCTTATTTTTTAAATATGATATGAATATGATCAATTACAAAATGCACTTATCAATGACCGTGACATTTTTAAGTCACGTTATATGCAGTATTTAAATAAAAAACACGCACAAAATGATTTTGTAATGTAATTTTAGATTGTATCCAGCTATAAATTTGAAACAAATCGAAACATGTAATAAAATAACAAGCCAATTTATCTGCTCATACTATTTACCGAAAAAAAAAGAAATGGAATGTCGTAATCTATGAATAAATTGTAATAATAAGTTCCTTAAATCAATGATATTACTAGGATTCCTAAAAAAACTAAGGTATACTTCCTCATGCAAAGTATTTCCATAGCTGGTTAAATATATTTGGTCCTTAGGGTATCTTTTCAACATCTTGAAAAAAATTTTGGTTTCACAATTTTAGCCAAAGCACTACTGATGAGGAATTGTTTTCCGAAACGGTCGTCTAGTGCTGTAAAATTAACACTGGTATAATATGCAATCTAATGTAAGACACATCGTGGTAAGATATGTCGCTATGACGTAATACACTTATACATGTGCAAAAGGCGCCGTGTGTCACTCTGAAACTTTTTCAGAGATTGCCGTGCGTAATTCTGAAATTTACACAAAGAACGATGTGGGTAACTCAGAAAAAAAACGCGCGTAACGTGGAAACTTATACAAAGAACGTCGTGCGTAACGTGGAAACTTATACAAAGAACGTCGTGTGTAACGCGGAAACTTACGAAAGAAACGTCGTGCGTAACTCGGAAACTTATACAAAGAACGTCGTGCGTAACTCGGAAACTTATACAAGGAACGTCGTGCGTAACGCGGAAACTTACGAAAAGAACGTCGTGCGTAACTCGGAGCTTATACAAAGAACGTCGTGCGTAACGCGGAAACTTACGAAAAGAACGCTGTGGGTAACTCAGATAAAAAACGCGCGTAACTAGGAAACTTGAGCAAAGTATCCCGTGCGTTACTCGGAAACGTGCGCAGAAGAAGCAGTGTGTACCTCGAAAGCATGCGTAGAACACGCCATGGATAACTCGAAAACTTGTACAGAGAACGCCGTGTATAACTCGGGTTTATGAAATATCCAGTTTTGCTCTACATTGATTAGATGAATATAAGTAAGAAATTCAAATATACACACAAATGTACATGTATATCAATACAGGTACGTACCGTGCATTCGTTTTTATTGTTTTCACAATACACTTCAAAACTACAGTCATTTCCAGCAGCAGTGTTACACGTGTGTCTTTTTGTACGGAGAAATGTAACGGCCGCATTCTTGTTCAAAAATGAATTTCCTTCATTTGCATGAGACTGGACGCCTGCAAATATATTGTAGATGGAAGCAAAAACTGTGTAAGTTGAAATTTTCAATACTGTGTACAGCTTGACAAGTTTGTAATTTATATTACATTAGAATGTGTGTTGCCCGTATTTCCGGTCAGGATATTAATGGCTGGTAATAAATGCGATAATGAAGAAAGTTTTTTTTTATATCATCGTCTGTTGTTATTTACTTTTGCTTTAAATCAGAATGACAAAATCTTATTGCTGTGTCATTTTACATTTTCATTTCTATGACTTTTTTTCAATTTCTCTTAACTGTTCAAGTCCACGGGGATCGCATCTTGATGTTGGGTCGCTCGGGACCCCTCAACCCAGATAACTCGAACATTTGATCGAAGTCCCACGGGTTTCGAGCTATCTAGGTGTTATTGTATCTGGACAATTTTGCGATTAATTATCGTCATTTCAAAAAATAATTTACATTTAAATTTAATCATTGATATAATTTTGTCGACATAACTACTAGTAAGTAAAGTTGAGTAAAAAATAATAACTAAAATCTCTCTCTCCTCTCTCTCTCTCTCTCTCTCTCTCTCTCTCTCACACACACACACACACACACATACACACACACACACACGTGTGCATATTTTCTTTGTAGATTGGATTACTCATATAATGTATTCCCTTTAAAATTAAGAGTATTAAAAAATTTAAATAAAATACACAAGTAGGCCTACGTTGTATTATGTTAAAATCGTAGTTAGTTTTATCAACCGCGACATAGACACAGGCGGAGTTTAAAATATTTTCGATGGTAAATACGCGACAGACAGTCAATGAGAATGAGAGAGAGAGAGAGAGAGAGAGAGAGAGAGAGAGAGAGAGAGAGCACCAGAATAGACAGAAGCATTGAGTGTAAGACATGTACACTGTATACACATCATCAGAATTGATACTGATATGATGATACGAGACTTATTGAGAGAGAGAGAGAGAGAGAGGAGAGAGAGAGAGAGAGAGTACCGTGAATGCATAGCACCAGAAAAGACATTGATATTAAAATCATTTCCTCGTCTCAATAGAGTTTGGCTGCTGTAAATAAAAAAATACCGTAATTAATCGATATATTCCTACATGAAGAGAAAACCTATCTGTGATTGCTGAAGAAGTGGTGTGTGTGTGTGTGTGTGTGTGTGTGTGTGTCAGAGAGAGAGAGAGAGAGAGAGAGAGGAGAGAGAGAGAGAGTTTATTGAGAGATATGGTCCAGTCGTTGATCTTGTAAAAAGTATTAGCTCCATTTCTTCTTAATCGGAACTGTTACCACCGTTAATGTGGTGACAAAATTAGTGTCCCTAGATCTAAAGTATGTTAGTTGACATGTTCTAAAACACTTTTTACGATAGAGAATGGTTAGATGTGGACATGTTATTGTCCCTACAAAAAATTTCCATTTAAATACGGAAACATAACCTTACAGCTCAGAGAAAGAGAGAGAGAGAGAGAGAGAGAGAGAGAGAGAGAGAGAGAGAGAGAGATATAATATATATATATTTATATATATATATATATATAATGATACTTACTTGTTGATATGTATATACAGATCTGTGATTATGGAATGTAAGATTTTGGAATTATTTAATTTAAACCCGGAAGAAATCATGGAATTCCTAATCTGACTCGAGCATTGAAATCCGGATTAGATGAGAATTCATTTTAAAATGTATTTGTCAGGTCTAGTTCCATAGTGAAGTATTAAAATAATAAACCCTTTCATATAATAGATTTTATGTTACGTACTACTATTGTATCATTTTACGGAAAATATTGGTAATAATTACCATGATTCATTTATAAAACCAATTACTATACCTGAAAGATTTTTTGTACAATTTTGTGTTATTTTAACTCATTTTGTAAATAAACGTGTAGTGTCATTCATGTCAATTTTTTTGTAGAGACCGAAAGATTTATGTTATGATTTGAAGAAAACATTTTAAACTAATTATCACAAATTATTGAATTTTCTAGATCTCATTACCAAATGAAGATACTATAACGAATATTTGCATGATCATATACCTGTTAAAATATTCTTTATATACAAGTGTAAACAAGTATACAACTATTTAAATCATTTTTACAAAATATACATATTTAAGTTATTTAGAACACGCAAAATTTTGTTTGAAATATTTTATAATAATAATAATTACATATTATACCAGTTTTATATTTACAGCACTAGACGACCGTTTAGGAATATTGTTCTCTTACGCGACTTATTATTGAAACCCTAAGTGGGTCTAATGCTCTCCCTTACGGATCACAGCCCCTCCCGCCACTCAAATCACACGTGGCGGATCCTAGTTTTTTTTCAGTTCGCTTGCCGAAGGTTGTTGGTTTTTTCCGGGCAATTCGGTTTCATCCACCATCTCAGAACTAACCGTCTCGATATAAGTGAAAAAATCTTGACTGGAACTTAAACAACATAACTCCACTCATAATTAGTCTGCATAGAGACGCATATACGAGTTTTTGCATGAATGTCGCAATGAAGACAAATACATACATGTAAGTAACCTGAAGAATTAAATAATCCAAACCATTGTCGAAAGTTTAACACTGAGCTAACGAAAAGGTGTCACCGAGTGCCCGAAAGATGGATATCTAGTGACCAAAAAGCTGTTAATTAAAGATAGCAGTTGCTGAAAAGATATCAAGATACACGACAGACCTGTCGAAATTTTAACACTTAAATTAACAGAAAATTGCCAAAGGTCGGTTGTCTCAGTGGCTCAGGTATGAATATCAAGTGACATTAAAGGTGTCAAGAGATACAAAACACCTGCAGAAAAACTGTCGTGATATAGCCAAGACGAGATGTTCATTTGATACTAATTTGTCAGCTCAGTGTCAAACTTTCGACAGGTCCGTACTGTATACATGTCGGTAACGAAGAGAAGAGATGACCTGTCGATTTTGGTACTAATTTGTCAGCTCCGTGTCAAACTTTAGACAGGTCCGTACTGTATACACGTCGGTAACGAAATGAAGAGATGACCTGTCGATTTTGGTACTAATTTGTCAGCTCCGTGTCAAACTTTAGACAGTTCCGTACTGTATACATGTCGGTAACGAAGAGAAGAGATGACCTGTCGATTTTGGTACTAATTTGTCAGCTCCGTGTCAAACTTTAGACAGGTCCGCACTGTATACATGTCGGTAACGAAGAGAAGAGATGACCTGTCGATTTTGGTACTAATTTGTCAGCTCCGTGTCAAACTTTAGACAGGTCCGTACTGTATACATGTCGGTAACGAAGAGAAGAGATTACCTGTCGATTTTGGTACTAATTTGTCAGCTCCGTGTCAAACTTTAGACAGGTCCGTACTGTATACATGTCGGTAACGAAGAGAAGAGATGACCTGTCGATTTTGGTACTAATTTGTCAGCTCCGTGTCAAACTTTAGACAGGTCCGTACTGTATACATGTCGGTAACGAAGAGAAGAGATTACCTGTCGATTTTGGTACTAATTTGTTAGATGAGTGTTTAACTTTAGACAGATCCGTACTGTATACATGTCGGTAAGAGAAGAGATGACATGTCGATTTTGGTACTAATTTGTCAGCTCCGTGTCAAACTTTAGACAGGTCCGTACTGTATACATGTCGGTAAGAGAAGAGATGACATGTCGATTTTGGTACTAATTTGTCAGCTCCGTGTCAAACTTTAGACAGGTCCGTACTGTATACATGTCGGTAAGAGAAGAGATGACCTGTCGATTTTGGTACTAATTTGTCAGCTCCGTGTCAAACTTTCGACAGGTCCGCACTGTATGTTTACTATTAGAAACGAACAAATATATCTGACTCATAATCGAGACAATGTTTTACAAGAAGGCCAATGAAAAAAATTGATGATACGCATTCTCTCTACAGTCGACCCAACACAATGTCAAACATTTCTGTAATGACAAGCAATCTGTGAGCTTCTGCTCGCTAAGTATGTACCCTTGCTGGATTTTAAATCGATACATGCGGTATTGGACCTCATACTGAACTGACATACAAAATTTCAAGTGACTGTGATTAGTAGTTGCTGAGAAAACTGTTACGAAGATCTTTGTTTCGGACAGACGGACGGACGGACGGATAGAGGTAAAGTAGTATACCTCCTTCATCTTCAAAGCGGGGTATAAAAATTAGTAAACATTTTCATGTATCTCTTTTGAGAATTTTTAATTTTTTTGAATATAAAAAAGTGTATATGACACGCCGTATTGCATAGGTTTGTGGTATTTTCTGGGAATTTTGTATTTATTCTTCATATTTTATTATGTCCAAATATACTCAAACAAAAGGGTGAAGATTAGATAAATCGTTAGCTAAGCGTTAACCAACCCGGGATTCGAACCCAGGGCATCCCGCTCCCGAGGCAAAACCACCGCGGTAGCTCAGGTAATAGAGTGCTCTCTCCGTAAGTGGGGATCGTGGATTCTATCCCAGGCAGTGTCTGACGTAAGACTTGAAATTGGGTAGTGATTGTTCTCTTTCCAAGCACTCGGCATTACGAAATGACGGTTCCTTCGGATGGGAACTTAAAATAAACGAGGTTCCGTGTCACAGTAGGCTTGGCACGCTAAGGAACCCTCCCATCAGCGCAACGCACAAAAAATTTCTGCACCTTCGTCTATAGCTGGCGACGTCTAGATTTAAGTGAAATATTCTTGACTGGGACGTAAAACACCGTTACTAAACTCAACTCTGCTCCCGAGGCGGACTCCCATATCAGTGAAATACGTGTAATTTTAAGATTGAAATTGACCAACACAAAGAACATATTTATTGAATTTAGTGCAAATTTTACTACATAAAATGTAATTATGAATACAATCTTAATTAATATTTCAACATTATTGGATATCCAAATCCATTACCTGCTGAGAATCCGTAGATTACTGCTCCAAATGGAACCGACGTGTCGTTACAAGACAGGATATGATAGCCAGAAGATTTGATTTTTGTAGTGATTATGTTATAATTCTTGTCATCAACTGTTAGAGTTTGCATGGTAGCGTTTAAATACGGGTAAACCCCATCCAAACGCAAACATGAAACCTGGTCCGTTTGAATCGTAATGGCAATGTAGTTGTAAAGTTTATCTCGGAAATCCGGTGACCAGTTCGGCAAGGTGAAATGATACGTACCCTTTTGATATTGTTCTATTGCCGGGACTGGCATCATTACATTACCCCCGTCTTTTTCTGATTTCGTCCTGTAATTTGTGGACAGTGTAAACTGAACAACAGACACGGGTTGATCGCTTAAAACATAAATCGGTACACTTTGATTTACTTCAATGTCATAAAAGTCTCCTGCCTTCTTGATGACAACACTTGGTTCAGACGTAATCTCGAGTTTAGTATTATCTAAAGAAGCGGTTACTCGTACCAGATATCCAGATTGATTGAGAAATGGCATAACAATAAACCGTTTTTGCCACATGCTTGTTGAAAACACCGAGGAAATTACATTCTGTTGCCTCCAGTCATAATTGGAATTGTCTCTCTTGGGTATGACAACATTGCTAGAGCCGGATGTGACGTAAACATTGTTACTACTATCTATCAATGTTCCTGTTAGATCGCCATTGAAAGCAAAATTAAGGACTTCGTTCTTGTTTAATTCGGCCGTAACAAGTTGTCGATCTGCGTTTGCTACATCCTTTATGATTGGCCAAACTGTTTTGCTCGCGTTTATTGGCGGCAAAGTCAGATTAACATGTGTGTTGTCTTCTATTGCTGTAACAGTTACATAACTCTGGGATCCGTCAGGCGAATTGCCAGTTGGAACAAATGTAGTGGCAATGTATGAATTGGATAGAGAGTGAACCGGAAGTACGAGGAAGCTGTAATCGCTTACGTACTCCACCTGGAGAGCATGAAGAGAAATATCCACCGTTGATGTAATGTGTATAGCTTTCTTGCGTATTGCAAGCCTATCAGAAGCCAAAACTGAAGACATATTCAAGAATGTGCTTCCCATTCTAAGCTGATATTGAGAGTTACTGTTTAAGTAAGGTATTTCAATGGTCATCATACCCGCTCCTGGTGCGGTGACAGCAATGGCAAATTGATCAGAGTAACCATAGTCTGGGAAGGAAAATACAAATTCTTTTCCTGTTGTATCTTAAAAAATGAAAAATAGCCATGTATCACTAATTTCCTAAAATATTGAAGAAATAATCTTATAATAATAATGATACACATCATCTGAATCGGCAGATACGCGTTTGATAAAAATTGGTTTTATTTGATTTTTAGACTTAATTTCAGAAATTTAACCATTGTTTAACACATGTTGTATAAATGCCAGGTTTACATGTAGCATTCATCAAAGTAATCCACGATCTTTTTAATGCCACAGCGGTATGTCTCACTGAACAGGTAATGGAACTATAACAGCACCTGTTGGAAGTTTAACACTAAGCTGAAAAAGGAGTCAAAGCAACTAATAAACAATTAAATCTGTTTAAAACCTAATTTGTCGTAGGAGTTTTAATTTTGTAACTTGGAACTATATATAATATAATAGTATGATGCCTACCTGCACAGGCTCGACTTGACAACAGCAAAACCAATAGAATGAATGCCACCTCGTTATCTACAATGTTCATTTTAAAGTAACTTTTATCTTCAATTAACACACACACACACACACACACACACACACACACACACACACACACGATCGACAATTAGTATAATGGACCGCCAGTGCAATCATTATGTGACTTTGCGAGCAAATATACACTGCCCTCCATATCATCATCATTTTTAATACTGAACTCAAAATCTTGTTGAAAACATCATAAAACATCATAATGATTACATGATTACTCATAATGAGTAGTTTTCAGCCAAAATAGTGTTATTTATCTTGAAAAATTTCCTCAAAAATTTCCTCAGTTTTTTTACCATATTGTCTAAATCTTGCGTTTATGGATCACAGTGCATTGTTTAGGCAGATCATATTGTGAGAGAGTTCGTCAATGTTCCGGCAGATCATATTGTAAGAGAGTTCGTCATTGTTCTGGCAGATCATATTGCGAGAGAGTTCGTCAATGTTCCGGCAGATCATATTGTGAGAGAGTTCGTCAATGTTCCGGCAGATCATATTGCGAGAGAGTTCGTCAATGTTCCGGCAGATCATATTGCGAGAGAGTTCGTCAATGTTCCGGCAGATCATATTGCGAGAGAGTTCGTCAATGTTCCGGCAGATCATATTGTGAGAGAGTTCGTCATTGTTCCGGCAGATCATATTGTGAGAGAGTTCGTCATTGTTCCGGCAGATTATACTGCGAAAGAGTTCGTCATTGTTCCGGCAGATCATATTGCGAAAGAGTTCGTCATTGTTCCGGCAGATCATATTGCGAAAGAGTTCGTCATTGTTCCGGCTGATCATATTGCGAAAGAGTTCGTCATTGTTCCGGCAGATCATATTGTGAGAGAGTTCGTCATTGTTCCGGCAGATCATATTGCGAAAGAGTTCGTCATTGTTCCGGCAGATC
This sequence comes from Anadara kagoshimensis, assembly GCA_021292105.1. Lineage (NCBI taxonomy): Eukaryota > Metazoa > Mollusca > Bivalvia > Arcoida > Arcidae > Anadara > Anadara kagoshimensis. Next base: position 17,744,298 of record CM037874.1, read on the forward strand.
ATATTGCGAGAGAGTTCGTCATTTCGCTTGTCGAAGGTTGATGGTTTTCTTCGGGTTCTCCAGTTTCGTCTATCTTTCATGAGTTGAGTTGAGTAATGGTGTTTAATGTCCCAGTCAAGAATATTTCACTTGATATGAGTAAAATAATCTTGGCTTGGACGTAAAACACCATTACACTACACCGCTACAAACTTGTTTTATGTTTGTTGTTACTCTAGAGTAAACAGAAAATTCTTCGGGTTTTTTGTTAAATATTGGAGAATCGAGAAACGATGTAGTTTAACTTACCCATCAGACTGTTCATCATTTTCATTTATGGAATATAAATCATAGGTGTTGAATGCCTAAATGGTTATATTTCCATCTTTAAACCGTTGCAATATACACGTTTTACATGCAAAACATTTACTGAATGTATACTTGCTAACTAAGATGACGTCACAACAGAGAAACACAGATAACATAAGACAGCTGGATTTATAAACAGGCTGTCTTTTGAGATAGTTCCTTGCTTACCAAAACTTGACACCAGACAATAGAAAACCTCAGAATTGGGGATGTAGTAGTTAATGTTTTATTTTGTGTTTGACATACCCATGCAAAATGAACAAATAATATTACATGTAAATTGAAAATTGTATCATTAACTCAAAAGTTTAATTATAGAGGTCATGGAATGGTAACAAGTGTTTAAACTTTTAAATCTTATCTTAAAACTTAACCATAAGTATAGATACATGTACAGTACAGACCTGTCGAAAATTAAGCACTAAGTCTTAGCTAACGTACAGTATAGACCCGTGGCTAGTAGCTAACGAGGTCCAGCGGATCAACACAAAAAGCTACGCATATAACCACCTCTTTATACATGTGTGAGTTATATTGAAACATAAACTCAGTAGCCAATACTTTTGTATTGTCAAAACTACATAATTGTATACTACTGTCTAAGTTTGCTGTTAGTTAAAATTTGAAAGAGTATACTCCCTAATGCAAAGTATTTCCTTAAATGTATTTTGGTCCTTTAGATAGTTTTTAGCGGCTTGAAAAATGTAGGTTTCACAATTTGGTTCAATCAAAGCTGATGAAAAGGAATTGAATTTCGAAATGGCCGTCTAGTGCTGTAAAAATATATTATTAAAACAAGGGGAGATAATTTCAATATGGCTTAATTTTTTAATGTTTTTATACATAGCAATAATAATTGTACTAACATTTTCACTTGTAATATGGTATATCGGGTATAGTGCGTCAAGTTTGGCATGGCCGTTCAACCTTTAATTAGAATATTATATTGGGCTAAAAGACTGTGTGGTTTAGGTAAGACAGCAAGTTTCATTTCGATAAACACCTGGTACCCAGTATTACTATAACATATCTTTTTATGTGTAAACAATATTCAGCCCCTTAATTACATGATGTAATTATTATGTCTGTATTGAATATTCAAATTAAAGGTCAAATGACCAGGTGAAACTTGATTCACTTTAATCGAAATGTTCATGCCAAGCGTAGATGTGAAAACAGATTCCATTGATTAATGTTGTTTTGTCACCTTGAGACGCAAAATTGACCCACACACCTGTTGAAAATGTATCACCTAGCTAACAAAAAGTAGTCTAAGCTCAGCTATCGAGTCGCTGAGATATGAATAGTTAGTGATCGAAAAACTGTCGAGAGATAAATAACAGCTGCCAAACAACCTGTGGAAATGTAGCTATCGAGGGACCAAAGTTAAGAGTACTAATTAGTTATCTTAATGTTAAACTTTCGGCAGCTCTGTACTATAATTTACACACAGTGTCTAACATTGTAATGAGTGCGATAAACTATAATGTTTTAAGGTATTCATAATTCAGTAATAACTTTGCAGTGATAATCTGCCCTTTTATTTAAAAAACGAATCACTTTTTAATGTTGGTTATTAGATGTAATACTAGTAGCAACTATCACAGTTTATCTTAGTCGTGAAAGTTGGTTGAGGCCGCGGTGGCCTAATGGATAAGTCGTTTAGTCTACAAATCTAGGGTTTCTCACCGCTGTGAGTTCGAGTGTCGCTCAGACCACAATTGGGAAAGTGAATTTTCTTTGCCATTGACCTTTGCTGCTTCACCGTTGTCAGTATAATGTGACTTGGGGAATGGTACGCTTGTCTGCGGTGTACTGACTCGGTGAACTAGCATCTTAAAGTCGCCCTGAGTTGGGGTTGGTAAAAGGTAGACCTTACAACACACTCGCACTTCACAGGCATACACGAATTTGTTCATAGATTAAGCCATAGAGATTAAAAAATTAGTTCTCGTCGGGAATAACCGAAAAATTGCTGATGCAACGTTGAGCAGCGTTCAACAACAACAACAACAACAACAACAACAACAACATATGTCATTTTTAAGCTTCTATAAGTACAATAACAACCTGTCAAATCAAACACCGGGCAAAAGAAAAGGACTCGAGTCGAGTGGGTCCAAATATAGATAGCAAGTGACCGAAAAATTGCCGAGAAAAACGGTACAGACCTGTCGAAAATTTAACACCAACTGAGTCGAAGCTTGGCTGTCGTATGGCTTAAAAATATATAGCTAGTGGCCGAAAAGATGCCGATTACAGTGATCGAAAAGATGCTAATTATAGTGACCGAAAAGATGCCATTTATAGTGACCGAAAAGATGCTAATTATAGTGACCGAAAAGATGCCATTTATAGTAGTGACCGAAAAGATGCTAATTATAGTAGTGACCGAAAAGATGCCAATTATAGTGACCGAAAAGATGCCAATTATAGTGACCGAAAAGATGCCATTTATAGTAGTGACCGAAAAGATGCCAATTATAGTGACCGAAAAGATGCCATTTATAGTAGTGACCGAAAAGATGCCAATTATAGTGACCGAAAAGATGCCAATTATAGTGACCGAAAAGATGCCAATTAAAGTGACCGAAAAGATGCAAATTATAGTGACCGAAAAGATGCCAATTATAGTGACCGAAAGATGCCAATTATAGTGACCGAAAGATGCCAATTATAGTGACCGAAAAGATGCCGATAGATAGTGTTAGCAGCTGCCGAAAAGCTGTCGGGATAAATCTAACAAGGGACCGAGATGAATTGCCGAATCAGCACTAATTCGTTACGTTAGTGTTATAGCTTCGACAGGTCTGCACTGTATAAAGCAGTCCTTGAAAAGTAGAAGAGCTTCAAGAAGTTATAGCTCTAAAGTTTGAGCTTTGTTTTGAAATCAAAAACAAATATACCGATCCATGTCTAAATGACAACCCCAAAGCTAAGTGAAAAATTTTAAACTGCAAATTACGTTAAAGATTTGAATCAGGGAACTGAGGTCGGGTCGTTCGGAAGGATAAGCACTTCTTGTTGAGCTATCATCGCACGACACATCAGAATTGAGAATGAACTATATAGAACTATATATATGTATATATCCAAGGTAATTTTGGATACAGAGACATCAAACTTATCAACAATATTGTGATGACGGACATAAGACTTTTTGAGGGCCTTGTTAAAAATGATATGTAATAGAAAACATATATAAGAATCGTAATTAGAAATTATTGTAACATTTTATTGCATTGCTATGACAAAAGCAAGGCGATGAAAATGTCTACACTCAGCATCATGTACCGATAACCTTACAATGGCGTTACATATCCTGTAGCATCTTTTCAAACTTTTGATTATTGCTAATCATTTTTCACGCCTCGTTATAACACAGTTTCCTTTTTTGAAAATACAATAACAACATTCATTCAACCGTTTCTATATATTATAAAGACTCCATTTGATACCGAGTGTTTATCTCTTCCTTGCGACAACTCTCTTGGATTTCATCGTCAAAATTCAACATGCTGATTAGTCTATTTTTTCTCTATCTAATGTACTGTTGTGGTCTGTCAAATTCCAAAGCAGGGATTGTTGACCTAAATTGGACGCCTTGTGTTCTACCAAAATGATGTTTCACCATTTCCGATCTCCTATCTGTGTCGTCGTCGCTGTAGTCAAAATTTCTATTTATAAGTTGATCGAATGAATTAGTACGTTTTCCGAAATTCGGTCCACCACCGAAAACAAAGGGACGTTTTTCAAAGTCCATGTCATGTGCTCTTTTATCCATCGTAAAGTCATTAACATAATCAGATAATTCGTCGTTATTGAAAATAGGAGTATCTCTCTTTCCGATTTGATACTGGCTAACGGGCGTATTGGGTCGCTTTTTAAATAAGAATCCACCACCCCCTAATACAAATGGGCGTTTCTGTGTATGTATTTCTTCGTCGTCGTCTCTGTCTCTCCCGTTCATTAATGTGTCTAGCCCACTGCGTTTACCAAATTGATATTGGGTACTAATTCTATTTGGACTACTCAACACAAATGGGCGTTTAAAGATACCATTAGCGTATTCTCTGGTATTGCCTCTTTTTCCAAATTCGTAAACTTTTCCAAAAGTGTATGGTCCACCCAATATAAAAGGTCGTTTTTGCAAATCAGTTCTGAAAGTGTCTGTTCCGTAAGTCTCCGCTACATAGTCACTATTCTTTCTGGTATTTTTACTAAGAGTATTTCTTCTACCCTCGTCCCCTCGGTGGGTTTTACTATAAACATACTCCAAGTTTTGTAGGACTGACTCTAAATCAGCATTAGAAGGTTCTGATAGAGATCGCTTACCAAAACTCCATCCATGAGAAAACGGTCTTTTCTTTACATGACCTTTAGAAACAACGTCTCGTTTACCGAATTTTCCAAAAACAAAAGGTCTTTTTCCAGCCTCACCATCCCGTTTACCATAACCACCTAACACAAATGGTCTTTTATAAACCCCATCGTCCCGTTTACCATAACCACCTAACACAAATGGTCTTTTGTCGACATCGCTGTGAGCCATGTAAATGTCATGCAAAATCCCGTCCAATAGGTGCTTTCTTTCGCTGTCATCATCGGAATGATGATCTTCATCATGTTCGCTTTGAAATTCGTCGAGAACAAAAGGGTCATCCGTTTTTGTGTTTTCTGAACTCTTTTCTCTTTTTCCATAATTGCCAAGTACAAATGGCCGTTTCTCAGCATTATCGTTATCAGTCTTATCTCGCTTGCCATAACTGCCCAAAACAAATGGTCTTTTTATCACCTCGGAATTTTCTCGTTTTCCATAACCACCAAGTACAAATGGTCTCTTATTAACCATACTGTTTTGGTCATCACTGGCTCGTTTTCCATAGCTACCTAAAACAAATGGTCTTTTTGCCATCGAGTAATCATGAGAAAATCGTTTTCCGTATCCACTTCCACTGCCTAACACAAAGGGTCGCTTATCAACATGGTTATGACCAGAACGTTTTCCGTATCTAAATCCACCTCCTAAAACAAACGGTCGTTTTTCCATGTCATATCCTTCATTTCTGTTTCTTTTTCCAAAATTGTACCCTCCGCTTAAAACAAATGGCCTTTTTGCAATATATACTTGGTCTTGGTCGTCATATTTGGGAATGTAACTGTTAAGAAAATATTTAGCAATATCTCGTTTTCCGAATTTGAAGCCGCTCCCTAAAACAAACGGTCGTTTGACTATGTCTCCATAATCATCATAAATATCCGGTCTCGTCTCAAGATCTGACTGCGATCGTTTTCCAAAGGTATATCCACCACCGATAACAAAAGGACGTTTGTCTCTACTGTCATCAAATGGTCGTTTTCCAAAACCTCCAGTGCGAAAAACAAATGGTCTTTTATTGACATATTGTGCGGTTTTACCATCGCCAGATTCTAAATCTGCATCTGGACCTCCTTCGTTTTCATCTACATATGAGCTTTTTGCGTCAGTAGTGTCCGTTGATCTTTTTGGTCTTTCCAGATTCCCTACCCTGTCTTCATAATGTCCTGAAATGTCATCTGAAATAAAGAAATGAAATCTTTTTAAAATAAAAGAAATAGAAAATTTAAACTGAATAGTATCTGTTGGGTACCAGACAAATGCATTAAAAGTCAGTTATAACAACTCGACTATGGAATCAAAAAACAAACATACCAACATACAAACCAATGTCCAAATCACAATCTCAAAGCAAAGTGAAAACCCTGGTAAATTAAGTTAAACACATGAACTCAGGGAAGTTAGGCATTGGGTTTCTGCAGGGATTGTTCCTCCAGTTTAGCTAGCTACATTCGCCGCATGTTAATCAAAACCGAAAATATATCCAGGGTAAGTTTGAAAACAGAGACATAATACTTATCAGCAATATTATGATGACGACTATAAAACTTTTTGAGATGACCAAAACACGATAAGATAAAAACACATTTTTAAAAATCTGAAAATGTTGTTTCAATTTGTAAAATGGAAGTGACAAGCATGCACTTGGACTACAGGCAACGCAACCAAAAACATTTTAAATGTATTTAATGATTAAATTAAAATATTGGTATATGATAGAACCATAACAAAACACACGGGTTGTACAACCGGTGGGTCCCTATAACATGCAAATCTTTGTCATAAGATATGGTGCAAAAAAACTTCACTGTGAAAGGAAGACACGGTTAATCACTGAATACTACATAGATAACGTGTCCAAGCTTAAACATTTTTATCCTTGTTCAACTTGCAATGCTTTTGGCGTCTAGTTGCTTGGTATGACCGGAATGTTTAAACGTTTATTGACAATTTCTACAGTGAACGATTGGATGAACATCTCCAATCATAGTGGAGATTGCAATGTATTTTTGTAACAATACCGTACAGATCTTTAGAAAGCTGAATACTGAGTTAGCAAACATTCTGACTCCCGAGGGGCCGCTCGGATCGAAAAACTATCGAGAGATAGATAGCAACTGCAGAAAACCTTTCGAGTTATAGCTAATTATTAGTGACCGAAATGAGATGTCGATTTGACATTAATTCGTTTATTATCGTATATTAATATGTGTTAATCATTCGAAAGGTGTGCACTTTCCAGAGCCGGATCTTTCTAGCAAAGTCAGACGAACAAGTGACCCCCGAGCAAGCCATATGAAGTCTGGTGCTCTGGCAGGACCTCCTGTTTAGCTAGCTAAAACCGTCACGTTTTACAAAAAAATTCATAAAACTATAACAACCTATATTAATAGTATATTCTGTAGGTACAGTACAGACCTGTCGAAAGTTTAGCACCTAAGCTAACGAATTAGTGTCGAATCGGAATTGCATCTGTGTGCAATATTTTGGCAGATTTTCGGCAAGATCTACCAATCTCTTGTCACCAGCTATCCATATATCGACCACTTGGCTACTGGCAATTGATTCATTTTCGTTAGTTCAGTGTTAAATGTTCGACAGGTCTGTACTACATGGGTGACAGATGACTCATATTTCAGAAATATCAATTTGTCTTTGTTAATGATCATAACTGTAATTCCTGTACCATCTACTACGATATGTTAACTGTCAACGTTACACATTAAATGAACATGGAATGGATAAAAAGACAAACGAGATGTTGCATTAATCTGTCTGTATACATAACATTATATATACCATCTTCCTATTGTAGCTTCTGTAAATTGTTACTGAAAAAAATCAACTGATTCTTCTTTTTCTGTTATTATTATTTTTTTATTTTTAAACTGTATCAAATAAGAAGAAACAGAAACAAAATATATACTTAATTCATCACCATTATTTGGCGATTCCACTTCATGCGTATGTGAATTATTATTTTTTTATTTTATATGTCTTTTACTGAAATATTTCGTGTGTGTGTGTGTGTGTGTATGTGTGTGTGTGTGTGTGTGTTTAATTTTGTTGTGAATTTCAGACAATATTATTATTGCGCACAGTTTGAATGGAAAAACCTATAATTTTTAGGAATGATCCGGGATGATCATCAAACATTTTATACGTAGCTTATTTCTTTACTGAACACTAGTATGTACAGTCAAACCTGTCTATAAAGGCTACCAAAAGGAACTAGTAAAATTGGCCTTTATGGGCAGGTGGTCATACAAGTTCAAATAATATGTGTATAGAACAATTTGGATACAATTCTACTGGCCTTTATAAGCAGGTGGCTCTTATATAGAGGTGGTCTTTAAGGCAGGTTGGACTGTACATAAAATTCTTTACAAATGTCTATTTGTACAGTAAAGTGAATACATGACGAGTACAAAGTCTTAAAATATCAACATCCGCGTGCATAAAAATGTCTTTGATACTAGGCCAAGAGATCATGTAATAACAGTTATCAACGAGTCCAGTTTCTTATAGGAAAATGAATCTAGTTGTTGAAAACTAATTCTTGCGTGTTCACTCGTTTTCAGTTTTTCAATCGCAAACAGTTTTTATTATAGAAAAGTGTAAATTTTAATTTTTAAAAAATATATAACTAGATACATATCTTACAAGAATCAATCTTCAGACCTTTTGGTCTGATTCACGCGGGTTTTATTCCATTCTCTCTTGGACTACACTTATCACTATCGCGTACTTGGTGCTCTGCGCCGGTTTATCAGTACACCGTGCCGATGTTTAGACATGTCAGATGCAATCAGTCAATTACTGTAAATGTATTTATTTTCGCAGTGTAATAATTTTCGCTTATTTCGCGTTCGTTTGTGTTGTGCAAACATTAATACAAAACAAAAATTATGTTATACGTATTTTGTTATAGAGAATATTTCAAAAACGTGAAAACTTAACTATGCGGATATGTCTAAATATCCTATACCGCGAAAAAAATACACGCGAAATTAAATACCTTTAAAGTATTTTTAAGACAAAGGAATTTCCGTCTTATAATATACATTTGGCTACAGCAAGTCATCATTCTTTTTTTCTTCTTTTTTTTAGCGGATGGTACCTATGGAACTCCTTCCATTTACTCGATAGAATAAATGGGACACTATTCAGTAAAGTTGTATTCGAATAGTTTCAAAAGGTTGATTGATTCAATAGGGTTGAACGTCCAAGTCAAGAATATTCCACAAGCTACAGGTGCTGTGGCAGAAATTTTGACCTTTAATTGCAGCGCGATCAGGGCAATGCGCAGGGAGAGTCTACTGTAAAACAGGACATCGGTTTAAAAAAATCTCGTCCGAAGGACCCTGTGACTTTCATTTCTAAATGCCGAGTGTTTGGCAAAAGAACAGTCACTACCCATTTTCGGTCTTGGTCGGGTTTGAACCTACATGTACGACCTCACTCATACGAACCGAGAATCCTACCAACTGAGTTACCGTACTTGTATAGGGATTATATATTCACGCACAGAAAACGTGAATGACTAATGTTCAGACGGATATTCACACTGTTTCATTGAGGTTTAGGTGAGGCAGCTTTCTTCCTACGTTAATTGTCACGAGTAGGTTACCGCTCCTTCTGGACATGTCCGCCAAGGATTTCCTCAAACACAGACAACCAAGCCTTTAATGTTAATGTTGTTAATTGATGAATCATATTAAGGTGGATGCAAGTCGATACACCCACATTCAAATTAAAACCTAAAACGTGTTTTCGAATGCGATCCTAAGTACTTTGAGCTTTTGCGTTTTACGAACATATCTTCTGTCTATCACGAGGGAAAAAAGAAACAAATTATAGGAACACCCCGTGCATTTAAAGATTAACCTGTCCTTTAAGGGGAGTTACGAATATTTCTAAATTAATGACGGTTTCGTGAACGTTTTCCTAAGAATGATTCGTGAAACGCGCCCCTGAAGTATACATGTATATAAGGCAATGTTTAATATTATAAATATACATGTAACATATTAAATTAGTTGTTATTAATATTCGGTTGTCCCTATAGTTATAGAGTGGACACAAGAGGCATGTAGAAATAACCATTGACCATTCAAATTGAAGTATGCTCATAAATTACGGACAGATTGTGTTAAATATCAAACTTAATTTTGTTCTTGTCCAGTAGTTTCAACTGGATCGCCTAAAAACTAATGAAGCGGAATACCCTCCAAAAAACTTACCAATTAGAATTTTGCGAAAGACCATGACATATGTTATAATTTTACATCTACCCTCTTTTTAACTAAATTTGAATTGAAATCAGTATGATCTTTTGGTTGTCTCTTTTGGTTTTGTCTAAACATGAACTATGGTGCCACATGAGGACATTCTACGCCAAATTGGAAATGTATTTTTCCAGTAGTTTTTCAATGAAACAGCTTAATATGGCTTATTAGAATATTCCGCAAATTAAAATATTGGGGATAAAGGACCATATATGTTAAATGACTCTTCGTCTGCCTTTTTATTATTCCAATAGTTTCAGAGGAGTTCTAGAAAAAAAGTATGTACTGGCATGCGCCTCACAATGCCAATAAACTCAGCTGGCTATTACTATTTTAGTAGTAGCTAAAGGGACACTAGCCAATTATTGCTATATTATACTCTAAAACCATCAAATTATCATATTGATGTACAATAATTTATATTTTAAGTGAGTCAAATCTCTTCCCTTCCTTTATTGACAAATCGTTACTAAGTTACCACTCTTCTTGTCTGCTAACAGTTTTCCAAAAACAAAAGACTATCCCTATCAGAAATTAAATGACTTATAGTACGTCAGAAGCAAATATGCAAACGTAATTCATGGAGGATTTGATGACACATTTTCCATTAACCCCAGCTTAGCTGTTGTATTACGTAAGGATGTACTCTTAACACCTAAAGATTTCGCTCCCTAATTAAATAAACTAGTTATTGGATATTACACATGTCATTTTCGTAAAATCTGCTTTAAATGAATAATTAGTAATACTGAAGATTTTTTTACATCTGTATATTTCATCTTTCCATTTCCACAATGGATTCCTCAGAAAGTTCATGGGGATTTACAGGCCAGCTAAGATCACTAATGTGGATCTCCATTAAAAAGCAAATACAGATGATATGAGAACTGTTCTGACAAGATTAAGATGGCGATGGAAAGGCCATGTGCTAAAAAAAAGCCAATTAGAAAAATCATTAGAGTAGCTCTCAGATGGACGCCTGAAGGAAAAAGGAAGCAAGGCAGATCCAAAAGCACCTGGAGAACTGTGGGGTTAGAAATGAAAGAAAACCAATTAACTTGAACAATCTAAACTAAAACGATTGTATAGATTTATATACGATCTTCTATAATGTTGATCTGAAGGCCCCATCACTTGTAATTGACATAATGTGTCAGATTGATTGAATCGGTTTTTACATCCAAGTCAAGAATATTATATCGTGACTTCACCAGTTATAGGTGAAGTGGCAGAAATGTTTACCTTTGCGGTGTGCTAAGTGCAACGTACAGGGAGTATTCTCTAATAATGTGGTACGCCTGTCGTGACACAGGGCGTCGATTTTAAGTTCTCCTTCGAAAGACTTTGTGTCATTCATTTCTAAATTTCGAGTGCTTGGCGAAGGAACAATCAATGCCCAGAATCAAGTCTTGGTCAGAACCCTGCCGGAGTTTGAACCCACGACCTCCCACATACACATTCGGACTCTATTAACTGTACTATCATATTGGTTCACCTATGCCCGACCATTAATGAACTGACCATTGGACTGTCTAGAAATGACGTTTATAGGGGTGTCAAGTGCTGATTTTGAATGCTTCACGTTAATAAAAACTCAAAATCACCACATGGTATTGATATTCATAATATCCAATACCGTAAAAAACAAACTGCATAACGCGTGCTTCTGCGTTATTGCTAGACAATGAAACTAAAAACATAAAGACTGGCGGATACCTATAACATTGCTGGCTAGCAGGATAGCTTCAAACCTGTGCATTATTAATGCATATGGCAGCAGTTCAATGGTATTTCCATTTCGCATTTTTAACCAAAAATAAAAAATGCAGGTCGCATGAACAATTAAATTAAATGGTAATTGTAACTCGTATAAACGCAATTGGACACAAAAGAAATTAAAAATTATTTCATTGCAGATGTAGATATAGACAGGATAACGTGTAATATTAAGTCATTTGATCAACTGGCCGTGAGACATTTGAGCAATCGTTCGTGTACCCGGAAATCCTACTAGTTGCATTATGTAATGCACTTGCAATGTGATCAAAGGTCATTTTAAGATGTTGGCTTTGATGAAAGGTAATTTGTAGCTACCTAAATTGAATCAGGAAGGATGATATGTGGCTGTTACAGAACGTCATGCACGTTTAGAAACATCATCTATTAATGTTTTAGTGATATCATGGATGATAAATTGAAACAAAAAACAAGCATGCTGTTTATACGAATAAGATGTATGATCATTGAATTATTTATGATTTCGTTTCTTTTGTTCCTTTCATTTTTCACGTCCTTGCTCAAGTCATATAAAGTTATATATCGTCGAATGATTGAACAAGATTTCCTGTCCAAGTCAGGTATCTCACTTATATCGAGACATGATTGATTGATTGGTTGATTGATCAAATGGGGTTTCATGTCCAAGTCAAAAAGACTTCTTATATTTTGGCATAACCAGCTATGAGTGAAGTGACAGAAATGTTAACATTGCATTGCGCTCAGGGCTATGTGTAGGGGTGGGTGGGTTAACGTACCATGCCTACCGTGACACAGGGCGTCGGTTTTATTATGTCCCTCCTGTCGGACCCAATGACTTTCATTTCGATATGCCGAGATTGGCGAAAGAACAGTTCCTACATTTTTTCAAGTCTTGGCGAGACCCGACGAGATTTGAACCAATGACCTCCAACATAGAAAGATAGCACTCTGCGCTACCATTTGAAATTAAGACTTGAAGCTAGTTGCAACCTCCAAGATGTACATCTCTAAACAAACCTGACTTGACGTCTGTTTGGTTTACACATCAATTATATTTCAATTTTCGGACATTTTATTTTTTAAAAATTACTTTGTATTAATAACCAGAATCCACAGTTTCACAATCACCTCAACTAAGATATTCCTTGATTTAATCTGAACAATTTACTTGGTTTTAATTTAAAGATATTATTTAAATTAAGGTTTCCTGTTGAAGATGGGTTCGTGTGTGTTTATGTGAAATTTGAGGTGAGTAGTTTAAAATTTCGGTGTGTTTATGTGGAAACTGGGGGCAGTGGTTTAAAATTTCAACGTGTGTTTATTTTGTGTTTCACTGCTTTGTTGTGGCAGGTTCTGGATTCGTCTAAGTCCTTTTTTTCAAAACAAAATCATTAAAAGCCAAATATCCAAAATCTGTAAAAGTATATTACTTTTTGCAGTAAGTTTATTTTTTTATGAATAGGGTTATGTTTCAAAAACAAATTCTGAAATATCAGTACCCAATGTCGATTTTTGGCTACTTTGAAAGGAACAAAAGCTTTTTATCACCTAGTCATTGATATCCATATTTCACATTGACAACTATCGAGCAAATAGTACATTTATAAACATGGACACAGTACATTTGAGCGAAAAAAAAAAAACAAACTACTAGTGGACATTTGAGCGGCAGATTTTAGTGGACATTTGAGCGACAATTTTAGTGGACATTTGAGCGACAGATTTTAGTGGACATTTGAGCGACAGATTTTGAATTTTACTTGTTTTTTATGATGGACATTTGAGCGAAACTGTTAACCTAATAATCTGTGCACTTGGTTAGTAATGATATCAGTTATTCAGTTCTAGCCTGACCGTCAGTAAACCAAGATGGATATGCGAATTGGTTGAAAACAAACAAATGTCGAAAGAGTATTTTATGGGATGGGTACCGCTGTATAATTGAAGTTGAATAGAAGTCTAGTAAAATAGCTTGAAGATGTGCTTCTAAGGGGAGTTTTAGGAAACGACGGATTCTGTCTAGCAATCAGCAAATTCAGTACATTTTCTGTCGTCAGATGCATTGTGGCATGTAGTCTTCATAATCAGCATAAGACGCAGAAAAGCAATACCAAATAATGACTTTAGCCAGTTTCATTCTTCAGACTGCGGATTTTTATATTCGGTATTTAGTCCGATTTTCTGAATTTTCTGAGCAAGATGGAGTTTGCATCACTTAAAACATTGTTATGGCGTATTGCTTTGTCTTTGTATGTTTATTAACTAGCCTAATCGCCAGTTTGTTCCTGTAAGTATCCACTAAGTTGATACAACTGTACATTAACTAACCAAATGGACAGTAAGAATGTACAGCTAGATTAACTTATTAGACAGTTACAGATGAACTGATCATTAATCCGAAACAGCTAAAGTGTCAAATAGCAACAGAAAAACAGAACAGAAACTAAAATTAAAATGGTAGATTGTCACATTTATGTCACATTTCACTGTTTTAACATCATACTGAATAGTCACTGTTAACTCATGACTTGTGCATTATTTTATTGTTCTTTAAATTCCAGAAGAACTCCCTTCACAGACTTATTTCACTTTTGGATTTAGAAATCAAATAGTGTCTTCACTTAAACTTTCCACCATTGCAGAAACATTCACTGTTTCACTTTGTACTACATGTGGCTTAACTTTTAACTCCAACATTAAGAGATTCGCATAGTGAAATATTCCTTACATTTATAAAAAATAAATAAAACACATCTATATTACGGTCGTGCGGCATCAGCCCGATGCTCTGTTGTTTTAGCAATATTTTGTTTATTTAAACCTGTATTTAAAACTTTAGTTGCTCTTGTTGTACACAGTAATAAGTATAAAATCAAAGAATCCAGCATTTTCACATACATTAGAATCATATTTTTAATACATCCGTAATTATAATTTGAATAGGTACGCAACCCAGATCGAGATAAAAAGAGCCTTCACTATTTGATGACATTTTTTAAATTGATATGAGCAGATGTAATATTTAGTTATCTTGTCAGTACAACTCACACGATTCATGAGTTTTACTTCACTCTGTATGACGAATACTCTTCACTGTTACCTACCATCCAATAAGTTGTGAATTGTGATCCCCATTAATTATAACATGTAGACCAAAATGATGGTCACTTCAACTGTCCATTATTAAATGAATGAGGATTTAAAGCTTATTTTATTTACACAAAGAAGTACAATGTTTTAAGTTAGAGAGAAGCCTCAATCTGTTCATTCTGAATGAACATGTACAGTTTTCGGCTTCTCTCTATAACTTAATGGTTGTATGTCAGGAAAGAATTCTTATAAGAAACCTTATTTTTATAAGAAAAAAAAACTGTCGCTCAAATGTCTACCATATATTTGGTATTTCGCTCAATTGGTTAAAATTCTGTCGCTCAAATGTCTATCATATATTTGGAATTTCGCCCAAATGGGTTAAAATTCTGTCGCTAAAATGTCCATTACTTCGTCGCTCAAGCGATGTCCAACGCCGACAAATGTTACATGTATAATTATGCTTATGACCTTCGATTACCCATCACTTTTAATACTAATATCGACTTTTTGTAATAGTACTAGCTATGTAAATGCTATATCGTAATAAAAATAATATCAATGACTAAGAATCCGAAATTACCACTTTAAAATGAAGTTGGCCTGGCATCAAATTTCCGATACACATTGAATTGTACACTGTGATAAATCTGTGTATGCATGGTTAATTGATTATACAGAAAAACCTGCTTTATGCAAGACTGATAATACTTTGACCCTCAGATACGCGTATTCCATTATAGCTCCGTCACATATCAATTTCATTTTAAAAGAAATAGCATACAACTTTTTCATTTTTAATGTATTGAATGATAACAAAAAAAAAACAAAAAAACAAAAAAACAAAACAAAAAAACAAAAAAACCGTACATGTATATGGCTGCCCTGAGAAATCTTTCGTTGACATTCATAATTTGTTTTTAGTCTTTCAGAATATAAAAAGAAATTAATGGGTCGGACTTCTACATATTTTCCCATAATATTGAATTTCAGTACATGTGTACTAAAATCAGTAACAGTAAGTGATGTCGACAATGGTTACGGAAAATTACGGGTACTGAGTAGGCTTAGTATGACAATGTTCTGCTATATCATCATTAAACGATATCATTGATCCAGAACGCTTAATGATGATTTAGAAGTGATTAATCCGACATTAAAATCAAATGGTCAAAAACGGTTCTACCAAAGTTCATTCAATATTGAGACATTCATACCAATCTGCATACAACCTCACTCCGATTTAGTCATAAATCGAACATTTTCTTTAGAAACCATATGTCATTGTAATTTTGTCGTAAGCTGTACAAATATTCCTGAAATATTATAATGCATTTTTGATTCGAATTTAAATAAATCATGAGAAAATATAACTAGTTTATTGTAATTTTGTCAAGAATAATTGAAGGCGATTTAGTAAATGAGTTATAGTTACCAGTTGCATCAGCATTGATGCAGCTATTGTACAAATGTCTCAATTCAGTGAAACATTAATATAAATTTAATAGAATTAAAGAATCTAAAAACAGTTTGTAAGAAATATGCTTCTAAAATAAATGTTTTGCAGTTTAGTATCAAGGAAAACACTTTTATCACGCGCACGAATCCAAGAAATTGCTATAGAGCAATTAAAATATATTGTCATATACTATTTTTTAATGTATTTTATGATGAAATTAAAAAAAGATATATGACACATGTATACACAGCCAAATTTTGTTCACGCGAATTTCATATGAACAGAATTTGGCTGTGTATGTATTAAACGCCTTTTATCTAGAATGATAATTTTGCGAAGTTTTACTATCTTTGTTGAAACAATTTAATTTCTATTATGAATATGCATTTAATTTGAATTGTTGCAACGCTTTCACGTGTTTCTTTTGAAAATTTAATTTCGATACAGAATCTTTACAAGTTAAAAGCGTTTTAATGTTGCATGATGAATTTACTTTCATTTACTTTCATTTACTTTACTTTATTAAGATTACAGCAACCACTACGGCAATTCGGTTGGTAGAGTGCTCGCCTCGTATGCGGGAGGTCGTGGTTTGAACTCGGGTCGCGGCCTGACTAAGACTTGAAAATGAATAATGAATGTTCTCTTGCCAAGAAATACATGTATGAATTATACATGAAAGTCACAGGGTTCTTCGAATTCGAATGTCACATGTCACGACAGACACCCTGCACACTGCTTCATACACTTTACCTATATATACAGGTAGGTCGGTGAAATATTTTTGACTGTGACGTAAAAATCAATCAATCAATCAATCAATCAATCAATCAATCAATCAATCAATCAATCAATCAATCAATCAATCAATCAATCAATCAATCAATCAATCAATCAATCAATCAATCAATCAAGCACATAATCTATAGCTAAGAAACAGACGTTTATCAAGCTTCGGTTTACATCTCGCCTGAGAGTGTACTTGCCCTGTAAATGTTTTAAAAATACATTGTACTATGATTGGCAAACAGCATGACCTGTCCGTTTGACCTTTAATTTCAATATCCATTATGGACGAATACATTAATGCAGTGTGGAGTGAGTGAGTGAATTATTGTTTAAAGCCGCATCAGCAATATTGCAGCTATTCGCGGCTAGAAAAAGTAAAAGATACAGTAGTATCAATAGCACAAACTATTAAAATGAAAGCTAAGAATAACCAAGAAAACAATTATATTTTACTATACAAGTTAATTTCCCGAAGGAAGTTTAAAATTTGATGTCCACTGACATTACTAAAAAGATCTTGCATTGATATTGCTGAATAAAAATTATCCCTTGTAGGTGCAAAGTCAACACAATCCAGCAAAATGTGCTGAACAGATTGTTGACCTTGACATGGGACACACTGAGGAGGTTGTTCTCCTTTTAATATAAATGAATGTGTAAAATAGCTATGGCCGATTCTACAGCGCCGAAGAACAATACTTTCAATCCTATTGTACTGGGATAAAGGTGTAAATCCCAGACAAGGCTGAATTGAAAATAATTTATGTTATGACTTGACCATTGATCATTTATATAATTGCATACCAGTATGTGGAATTAAGCAAGACGTTACATTTTAAGACAATGCTGCTTTAGCAGCTGAATCGGCTTTTGCGTTGCCTTTAATGCCAACATGGCTAGGCAACCAACAATAATGTATTATTTTATCTAAATCTGAAACTGCATATGTTACTGAACTATGCAATTCCAGAATTTCACAAATGAGAGGGTGATCAAACTTTCTGCTCTTTATTGCCCGAAGGACAGTGTGGACACTGGGTTTCTATTTCGTCTACTTAAAGAGAAAAAGAAAACAAGTTCATTGTGTATGTATCAACTGTGAATCCTAACACTACCCATGTATTGGTGGGGTCTTCCTATATGAATATTCCTAACAAAAGGTCAAACGAACAGGTCAAATTGTTTGTTTCTACCAATACATACCCGTATTTTTGACAGTTCCACTTGTTATTGCATTCAGTGATAAACACAGGGTAATGGTAATCAAGAACATGCTAAAGCTCAAAGTCTGGAAAAAAGAGAAGAAAAAAACCAATATCACCCGTTATGATTCGAAAACATTCATAAATACACAAAAATACATACATAAGGAATTGGAGCTCAACAAAATCAATACGAGAGACACACACACACACAGAGAGAGAGAGAGAGAGAGAGAGAGAGAGAGAGAGGAAAAATTATTCTGTAGATAATGAAATGGACAAATAATAAATTCGTCTTGATTGGCAAACTGTGAGCAATAGTAGCGTAAATGTGACCAAACATATTAATACAAAAGTGTGGAGAATATGTCAGTTTAATCATGTCATATAAATGTAGAGATTCTAATTCCGAGACGAAGATAGAAAAATCTCAGACCTATAAAAATGGAAATACGAACGACGGTTTAATTGTATTTTGTTGTCAGGTTTCCATAATGAATCATACAACAATAATTAGTGTAGTCACTGCGGTCTGATAAAATTATACTTATAATTTTGTAATTCAAATTATGAAAATATAGAACTCTCTCTCTCTCTCTCTCTCTCTCTCTCTCTCTCTCTCTCTCTCAGCTTCTTCAAAAGTTATAAAAGTAGAAAAGACCCTCTCATTGTATTCCGTGCTTCATTTTTTAAATATGACTTTTATGATTATGACAAATTTAAGATATGAGATCAAATAATGATGGAAAATATCAGTCAATTTTCGTTTATTATTTCCTAGTGTGAATGTAACAGATGTACATTTGCCATTTTCTCAATCTAGACACTATTTTGTATCATTTTATGAGAGAGAGAGAGAGAGAGAGAGAGAGAGAGAGAGAGAGAGTTAGTTTCTATATTTTTCTACTATTATTACTCTTAAAGGACCTAGTAGAGAAAGAAAAAGAAACGTTTTAACTTTAAATGGTTCCAATTTAAAAAAAAAAAATTCCTGTTTTCTGAAAAAAATATTAAGTTGTAGTATGAATATATTTGAAATATAAATTCATTATTCTTTCTTTTAATAGAATCATAACCAGAATTCACGTTGTCTATACACAATAATGCCATAAATTAATTGTTTTACACGAAAACGGGAAAACGAATTTGTTGCAGGTTCATTAACGCTTATTTTCTCTGATAGAACAGCGAAGTCTCACAAATGCGATATTTTAATGCTGTTAAATTTTCTAAAAGCTCCAAAGTACTAAAATTAAATCAATCCATATCACCACAAAAATACAAAAAAAGAACGAATGCGTCAAATTCTACAACAATGTAAATGTTCAATAGTTGTTTTATTATCAGAAATTTTAAATATAATAATAGTTTACTTAACAAAATATCATCATCATCATCATCATCATCATCATCATCATCATCATCATCATCATCATCATCATCATCAAACTACAATTCCCCCCCCCCCCGATCATCTCTCTATCTTATGTTCAATAATAATAATAATAATAATAATTATTATTAATATTATTATAATATTTTAAAGGTTTAGATAATCATTTAATTCAATATTTTTATCGTAGCAAGCCACAGATTTTATTTTGATTAAACTTGAAAAACAAACTTAAGTCACATATCATGAACAATGAAGACGGGAAGAGATAATCGCAGACACACTGTCACACATTAATTATTACACGTTTAAAACTGATTTTATCATTACAGATTGAAAATCTTCATACACTTTAATGGTTGAAAACATCGTTCTGCTAAAGCGTGGTGTTTTCCAGCAAAAATATTTTCTTTTTTCTTGGAAAACATAAATTTTCACACATTTTTATATTTTTTCTCCAAAATTAAAAAAAAACAACCTAAAATTTTATTTAGGAAAAAACAAATTCTCCTGCTTACATTTAGACCATAATTTTAAGATATCGCTTTCAAATACTACAAAAAGTCCGATACAGAAGTATTAAAATTATATGACTGAAATTTGACATGTATATAAATTTGTACAGAAGTTACATGTTGTAGACGACAGTAAAGTATTCTTTTAATATACATGTAAACTAAATGTACAATATAGATTCTATGTTAAGCATAACATTTGCCTTTTTAACTAAAAAAATTAAGCACTTACCTCTGTCAGGGAAAATATTCTTCTTCAAAAACGAAATGACATCTTCACTTATTTTGGGTTGACTGTGACAATCCTATAGACCACGTTTATGGGATTTCAAAGACACTGTATTTTGTATTGTCTATCAATCAGAACTGACCAATCACAGCTTGATCTGGTTACCTGGGTAATTCACAGTTTGTGGGAGCGTGTTAATTTTCATTTGTCGTCATTTGAGGATGAATTTACTTGAATTCGTGTAACTTTCATTATTTTTATACGTGTAGAAGGTAGGTATTGTCTCAGTAATATATTGTATAACATTCAAATGAGCTCTAGGTGCCTATGTTCGTTTCTACACGTTGCATTTGCGTAGATTTCAATATAGTATAACTATTATTATAGTTATCAGTATTATTATTAATAACACAAATTCATATCAATATGAATAATAATAATAATAATAATAATAATAATGATGAAACAAACAAACAAACAAACAATAAATAAATAAATAAATAAATAAATAAATAAATCAGGATTTAAAAAGTTTTATATCCTGCCATGTATGACCAACTAGACGCTACAAAAATACCGTGAAATTTACATATTTTGTCAATAAAATCACATAAATATAGTCCTTAATTAAATCAGATCAGGATTTTAAAAAATAACATGTAGCAATAACAAAAATTAAATGCAGAAAAATAAAAAAAAACTTCATAATTTTTTGGAAAAATAAATTCCAGCTAAGTAGAGAAAATGGCATTTTGACCACAAAGGTAACGATTTGTACACAGTATGCAAATTAATTGTTACAGGGAGTACAATGTGGTTAAGTATCGTTGGTTCAATGCAAAGTCAAAAATTAAAAAAAAATATTCTTTTGAAACTCAAAACAGCATACAAAAGGTAAAAACTATTGTACTCCGTCGTTTTTTATTCAGATTTCAGGTTGATGCTGCTCTTGCCATGTATCTTATCAACACAACCTGGTTTATGGGTAGGGTTTGATGATCATTGTCACCTGTTAATTTTCGGAAACGACGTTGGACATTTAAGCACACGCACTGGACAAAAATGCGAGAAAAAACGTTTGAGCGACGAAGTAATGGACACTTGAGCGACAGAATTTTAACCCACTTGAGCGAAATTCCAAATACATGGTTGACATTTGAGCGACATTTTTCTTAACCTTTTCTGTTAGTCAGACTAAAATCTGTTGTCCTCTGCTCACCCTCTCTCTACTAAACCCACACCTTCCATTGTTTATCAACTAAGCCGGTGGAAGAGGTAATAATTGTCCCCAGACCAACGGCTAGAGCATCTCTCTATCTTTCTTTCTCTCTCTCTCTCTCTCTCTCTCTCTCTCAGGGACAAATCACGTCCGAGTACATCAGAACAAATAATTAACCCTCTATGTATATATAATCGCGAATCGATTTGTGTATATGCGCATTATCGAACAGAACATCAAATAAATCTGTCTACTCTGTCCCTTCTCGTTTAATTGTAACATGAAATGCCTGTTTATGTAACCATGTATATTGGAATTGAAGCAGTATCTTCAGCTTGGCTAATCCCCAAACAGTAAAAGAGATTTACTTTTCATGTTTAAGAAATGAGATGATATTTTTATAACTGCATGTTATGATCAAACTTTACGTTGTTATAGCTATTTGTACTGTGATTTGATGAGACATATTCTTTATTGAATTAGTGACGGTGTAATGAGTTAAAACATTTATTGTATGAACGCTCCACACACACACACACACACACACACACACACACACGCAGAGAGAGAGAGAGAGAGAGAGAGAGAGAGAGAGAGAGAGAGAGAGATTTTAATTGTCTTCAATCGTTACAGATAAATGAATACAGATTCTGCATATTCCAATAAACATCCAACAAATGAAAAGAACACAAACTGATAACATTGATGGCTTTGAACGAGTGCCATATCTTTCATGTCTTATATACATGTATATATCTTACATTAGGTAAAAAATAATGCCAACATTACAAAACATCTGTAAATCTGGTAACTTTGATTAAATAAACATCCGCCATTTTAAATTATATGTGTAGAAATTTTGACTTTAAGAGTCCTATGGTAATAAATAAATAAATAAATAAAATAAAGGAGAGAGCTCAATTTAACTGCAATAATTATTGTTATATTGAGAAAACATTTTTTTCATGATTTGGCAGATTTTATAGAATAGATTGAATGGGAGTAGAATATATATTATCAATAAAAGAATTGCATTTTCTAAAATTTGTGAATTCCATAGAGGTCAATTCTACTTTTATTTCAAGGGACCTGATTTGGTACGGAGCTCGCGAAGGGACATTGAAAAAATACATGTTTGCGTTCCCATATAATGAAAATTCGTTCTCATGTAAAAGTTATGCGTTCTCACGTAGTAGTATTGCGTCTTTTTGCAATGATATTTTATCTCCATGCAATAGTAATTCGCACCCACGCAAAAGTATCTCGTTCTTACGCAATATTGTTTCGTTCTAACCCAATAGTATCTCGTTCCCGCGCAATGTTATTTCTTTCTCAAGGATTAGTATTTTGTTCCCGTGCAAAGGTATCTCGTTTGAACGCAATGCCATGTTACATTGCAAACAAAACTCTAATCAGTGACTTATGTGTTTTCATATGGTAACGGTAGACGTATAAGTAAGTAAGTAAGTAAGTAAGTAAGTAAGTAAGTAAGTAAGTAAGTAAGTAAGTAAGTAAGTAAGTAAGTAAGTAAGTAAGTAAGTAAGTAAGTAAGTAAGTAAGTAAGTAAGTAAGTAAGTAAGTAAGTAAGTAAGTAAGTAAGTAAGTAAGTAAGTAAGTAAGTAAGTAAGTAAGTAAGTAAGTAAGTAAGTAAGTAAGTAAGTAAGTAAGTAAGTAAGTAAGTAAGTAAGTAAGTAAGTAAGTAAGTAAGTAAGTAAGTAAGTAAGTAAGTAAGTAAGTAAGTAAGTTTTTTATTAAAGTGACTTGTGCATAACATCTAATACAAATGTCATAAACAATAATACATTATATTACACCTGGCCCATTGGGCCTATAAGTCACTATTCATTCTATGGACATCAAATTTATAAATTTACAAATACATGGATTGGTTGGTAATATTTACAGGTTAGGGTTTTTCATCACTGCCTCTCGTCTTTTTGTGAAACATCTCACTAAATATTTAGATAGTTTTCTGGGTTTTGTGTTTAAAATGGAGGTAAATGTCTCATTCATGTTGTTATTAATTATTTCAGGGAACAGTTCATTTCGGATATTACGATATAAGTCGCATTGAAGCAGAAAATGGATCTCTGATTCAACCTCGTTTTGGTTGCAGAATTTGTGGGGCTTCACCAATATAACGTCCAGTTTCTAAGCGTAATGGAAGAATCCCACATCGAAACTGTGCTAAGTGCGACCTTTCACTTTTGTTCAAATTCAATAAGACATACTGTTCTTGGTTGAATTCAGTTTTAAATGTAACATATGTACGAAGCTTGGAAACGTGTTGTATGTCTCTTTTCCATAAGTCACTGAAGTATCCGATAACTTTTTCTTCTGCCAAATCAATATCGATAACTGATTTGTTCTGAAAATAATGTAACAAATTTAATCTTGATAATATATTTTTGAGGTCACTACACCAATTATTTTTGCATTTGTCAAAATCCACGTATATTTATTTCGCGGGCTTCGTAGAAACTTTATTTGTTTTTATATGAAAACACTTGGTCTTGCCGCCATTTTGCCATGGTCATGGAAAACTCCAACGGTAATATGTATTTCTTCACCATAGAGATGTTTCTTTTTACTTACAGAGGAGTGCCGTTGTAAAATTATCAACTTTCCTGAGCAGCTGTTTTTACAAATTGAAAAAAAAGCAAATAATGTTACCGAGTAAAATGTCCAATTCTTTCATTTGTCTATAACAAGAAGAAATGAAAAACCATTGATTATATTGGAAGAATGCAGCTCAGTTGATATAGCGTCGGACTATAGTTCATAGGTTCGGATCCCGAGGGGGGTGTGTTGTGACCTCAAGTAAGTTACTTCAAATCACATTGCTTTTGATTTACCCGGTGTCATCAGATTATGGACGGGTAAGACAGTCACCTCTGAGCTAGCCCCTAAACATGTGCGCTTGTACAAAACAGACACACGCTTCACTTCCAGTCATGGTCACACAAAATATATCGTATTGCGACCTGACTGACACTAGCACCATTCTGCAAAATTTAAGAATGCGCCCGTCTAATGCTTAATAAAGGTGACTTACATACATGCATATGTTGTGTATATAATATGAAAAAGGTTTCAGACGAGAACCACCTTTAACTAGTATGTCATGTGTTACTTTTGAACTTTTATGAAATAATACATTCAAAAGTAGCACTGACTAGGATAATCTATAACGAGTTTCAGACGGAGATAAGGAAATTCTAGTCGAGTTGTCAGATATTTTTTTTTATCTCAAACGAGGCTCCGACTACAAATTTTGAAATGAGTAATCGATTATTTTTTTCGCATATATATTCTAATTGTAGCCTAAAGGCATTCAAAGCAAAGATTTTGCTAGCGGATGGATACATGTAATACGTAATGTTGTAACGTCACGTCAATAATAACGTGTCGCTCAGAAAAAATTATGGAAAAAATATCCTATCCCTTGAGATTAATCTGTTACATATGGGAGAAAATTGTGTCCAGCATATCGTTAAATACGTTCAGAAGTGTTACCAAAATATTTTAATAGGACCATCATTATATAAATGTTTGTTATTGAAATTATCAATATTGCCTTCATTCAGCTTAGACCCAGAGAACAGAGCCTTTGCTAATTGTTTTGCTTTGCTTTTATGCTTACACGACCTCTATATTTGTTCTGTGATTGGCCGCTATCATTTTTGTTATGTTTATGTGTAGGGCTATGAACTCGTTTTTCCTTTTGTTAATAAATTTTGTTAGATAGACAATGTTGCTTTTGAATTTCCGCCGATCAGACTTCAAAGTCAGATGATCAGACTTCAAAGTCAGATGATCAGACTTCAAAGTCAGATGATCAAACTTCAAAATCATCACATTGCATCTTTTTGAACACCTTTACACCGTTCAATTATCTCTATGAATATTGACGAAAGAGTTATGCTTATTACTCTGTGACGTCAATGAAATGAAAAATACAAAGCTATATTAATAGCTAGTGACGCCATAGATAGATCGTATATATTCATACATAGTCATGTGATCATTGACATTTACAATGTATATAAAGAAAGCATTGGAATATAAAAAACGTGATCACTCGAATTTATCTATTATCAACTTTCCTTTTTTATATACATCAACATACTTACTTTTTTCCAAACATGAATTGCTTATCCTTACGGAGCACACGGCCTCACTTCAATGTTAAGTTCAGACGTGTTACTTAAATTTACCCGATTTTGGAATTATGATTTGAACATAATATTACATTGGTATGTTTATTTTTGAAGTAGATGGAGCCCGTGTGTATAAAATACATACCACGTACGTGATTCTTTCTTACGTTCGTGGGAAACTCTGCTTCTTACTTTTACATATAAATACCAAATCGTAAATTCTCACAACAATGCATTTTAAGAGAAAACGTCAAATTACATCGCGTTAAACGAACATACATATGTTATAGTTTTTTTCCAAATTCTGTAAATTAAACGCGTGATTTGTTCCAAACAGATTATGCAACATTGTTAAGTCAGTTGACAGAGATTTTTAATCCAAACCAGTTTAAATAGTTGCATTCAATATCGTAGAAAAATCTATTAGCTTCAAAACAGAAAATGTCTGTAGAATGGTTTGTTTTTGTAATTACAGAATAAAAAACTTAGGGAATGATGTCAACCGGAAAATTCGCCAATCACTGAATGATCAACCGTCTCATTACTATGCTTAGGTTATCATCGCACAAACTGTGTATTTAAGTGTTGTCCTGTAAATGTCTCATTTGAATAAGAGTTTTATTCTGAATAAACATGCTCTCTCTCTTCTTAATCTTCAGATTTGAAACAAAACATTATTATGTGCATTATTAAAGATGGCCGTTGAAGCTATATGCGCCATTTATAGGAAAAAGTGCAAAATCGTGAATTTATTTGTTTATTGATAACACACACACACACACACACACACACACACACACACACACTGTGATAAAAGACGATTTTGGATTACTCTGATGTGTATAACATATAAAATTTATAGTAATGCAGTGAAAGAAGATAGATCTAAATTCTCAAAAAGATCAGATGGAAAAACTGGTGTTGAACAGCCGAGGCAATGGAACTAGATATGGCTTTTAGAATTTTGAAAGAACTAAAAGATCAAGATTGTAAATCCATCATGGACAATCACACCATTGTATAAAGAAGAGCAAGGAGCATGTTTGATCCTCGTCTGAAAAAAATCTGAGTGTAACTGTCACAGGAAAAACTGGAATTCAAGAAAATCTAGGAGTTTACTAGTTATAAAATGTAGATTTCTAGTTTTGCTAGTTCTAGTTTTTACTGGATTTAATTCAGTAAAAGGATTTAATTCAGTAACAATATAAATTTCCGCTTTTTACTGGTAAAAAGAACCAGAAATCTAAATTTTATTAGTTTCAATCTAGTAAAATACAAAATACTGCTTTTTACTAGGAAAAATCAAAAACAAACATACTAATCCATGTCCGAATCACAATCTAGAAGCAAAGTGAAAACTTTGGAACTGACAAGTTAGGTTAGACACGTGAACTTCCACCAGGGAAGTGAGGCCTGGTGCTCCGGAAGGGTAAGCGACTCCTGTTTAGCTAGCTACACCCGCTACGTGTGATAATCAAAATTGTGTGAAAGGAACATGGAACTATGAGACGTCAAATATATCCAGGGCAATCCTGGACATAGAGACATCAAACTTATCAACAATACTGTGATGACGGCCATAAAACTTTTTGAGGGCCTTGATAAGCCTAGACTTTCATATTCTTGAGTCAACAATTTATTTATAAGCAGCCTTCCTCGTTGTACAAGGTCCCCGTAGTGGGAACAAGATCTACCATAGCGTATTAATTGGGAAACAAATACATCATAAGCAGGAGAAGCAGGTATATTGCTGCATAAAAAAGGAAAGATGACAATAGAAAAATTGAAGTCATCACGTTTGTCCTAGGAAAACCTAAGATTTCACTGAATTTTAGAATTAGTAAAATCCTTGATCCACTTTTAAATTAAAATCACTTTAATTTAAAACATTACTTTCTTGTTATTAGAAATCACTAAAACTCGGTAATCACTTTCTGGCCGACTAGACATATCAATAAGATCCACTTGAACCCTAGTCATGAATCCCAACGAGATTATAGACTTTCCAGCTTTTGCCAACTTGTTTTTCTAGTAGAACATGTTGGACAAGTTTCCAAGAACAAATTAACTAACTGCATAATTTATTTTAGTTACAAGTTTTACAAATCAACCGTCTCCATGTTCGAAAGTTCAGCTAATTAATCAAGTAACAAAACAAGTACTATGGAATTACATTGGCATGTCCAAGATCCTGAGAACGATGTTAAACTTGTGGTTAGGGTTAGTTATTCCATTATATTTAGTAATATTAGGTATATTTCATAAAATATTAATGACCATCACTTTTCTGTAAAATCATTTGTTTCGATATATTCAACTGTACTATTTTCTACAATGTGATGATTAATCTTTTTGTATACATTATACAATAATGTTCACTTTTATAACAGAAGTTTATGGTAAACAAATAAAAATAAATTTGGCAGGAATTTAAGTATTTTGTATTAAGTTTCCAAGAGTTAAACGGAATATTTCTAGAATTTTATATGACATCTATTGTAGTATTCATTTTTAATACGCTTTGTTGTAATGGTATTTGTGAGCAATCAACGTTTTTGTAAATAGAAAAATATCAAATACTTTTGTAAAGTGATGTTATTCCAAAAATTAAATTATTTATTGTTATTTTAGCAAAATAATCCAATGCCTATCAAAAGTGAGAGTGTGTTATATAGTTGCAACTCAGTTCAGGTGATTTTTTTCTAGGCACATCTGCTTCATCAACTAATCTTCAAAGCTGGACTGAAGTAACTGCCAACGGTCACTTTCTTTTTGATGCCTTTAAACTACATCAAGGACAACATGTTCGTGCTATGATCAAATAATCCATTTACAGCCAGTCACAATCCCGATATAAATGACGCTGAGGTGACTTCGCAGGCAATATCCGCCGAGTGCAATTCCAAACCCAACATCCAAACAAATCATTCGTCAGTACAGGTTGTGGGTATTGTGGGAAGATTTCACAGATTAGGCAGAAATCGCATCTTATCAGTGTAGGATTCGTACAGAAAACAAAATGTTTGTTGATTGGTTGGATATGAACATATGTACGCGAGCAGAAATTATATATACAATCTAAATATGTTGTTGACTGTAATCCAATTGTGTAAAACAAGAAGCTCCCACAGTATAATAACCCAAATTAGAAATACTAATAAACAGAATGCAATATCAAAATACACATAAAAACTTCTCAAAGTGTCTTTATAGTTTCACACAAAAATTTCAATGTATATTTCAACAATACCAGTCACATGACTAATACATAACAACACATTAGTTCTAGAATTTCTAGATAAATCAAAATTCAAAACATAAACAATATTCTATAATAAAGAACTCTACTATATTTTTAAATAAGATAACATCTTAGCGTTTAATAAGTACATATAGGAAAACGCCATTGACCTGTCCGTTTGACCTTTCATTAGGAATATTCATATAGGAGGGTCCATCCAATACATAGGTAGCATTAGGATTCGCAGTTTACACATATACACATTGCCAGTGATTAGTGTTCATATTATAAAGACGAAGATTACACGCGTGATCTCTATTCTTAAATCTCTATTAACTCGTCCATAATGAATATTTAAATCAAAGGTCAAACGAACAGGTCAGTGTTGTTTACCTATACTTTAAGCTATACAGCAATAACAATCACCCCAGGGAACCTTAATCTTGAAAGGTTCTATTTACAACATTAACTTTATTTACACTATATGTGTATATAACAGAGAACATTGGTTCTAAGGTAAAAACACAATTACAAAAGTTACTGAAATGGTTAACTAACGAGAAAACTGTAAATTTTGTAGAGTCGTATATATTTGAATAATGTAAGCAATCATCATGATCGTGATAATGCCAGTCAGACGGATCAGATCAAAATAAACCATTAATAAGTTACCACTGTACAAATCAACTCTATAGGAATTTAATGGATTGCTTAGCACCAATACAATAGCGTGTTTCGACTCTTCTTTAAATGCCTGTGCCAAGCCATGCGCAAATTTTATGGTATACAGTTCCTCATATTTTTATCGATTGTACAAGTACAAGTACTGATTTTCCATTTTCAGCGTTGTGGCATCAAACCAAACCATTATTTGAATATGGTATGGAAAAGATAATTATTTTATCGTGCCGCTTCTTTAAGATTAAATCATAGGAAACGATGACACGTATATTTTGGCCGATATATTATACTATGTGATGTAATAGGCTCTTTTACAGGTGTTGTGTAGCATGATTTTATGAATGATTTGTATTACATATTATACCAGTGTAACTTATCAGCACTATGCGTGATTTCGGAACATAATCCGTCACCAGCAGTGATTGGACCAACAACATGAAATTAATTTTTTTCAAGAGATTTGAAATATTCAAAGGGCCAAATATATTTAATAATTTTAAATTATGTTATAGTGTGTATTTCCAGGCAATAAGATAACTACAACGAAGGTTACGGAAACAAAAATAGCTTTACAATGGAACGGAATGTTTCACTTAGACGAATCTTTGTTTTACAAATTCATCCTCACTGTTGGATCAAATAAAGGCTATTGTGACCTTATACGCCACGAGAGTCTATCGGCTAAACAGTATGCAGTAGAAATAGATTCTGATACTAAAGAAATCTACGTCACTCTTACGGCATATTACTGTACAGGAAAATATACAACTAGCTTTTAAAGGTATTTCCAGTTTAGATTAAAGTTAAGAGGTTATAAATACACATGCTTTGTGTGATTTATAACATTTTAATAATATTTATATATTTTTTTTAGCATTTTGAAATGTGATTCCTTTTATACCACCATGACTTTTAATCCTTCACACTATACATTAATAAGTACCACAATACATTATGCTTATTAAATGAATTAGAATTAATGTTATATTCAATGTTTGATTTGCTTCAATAAACAAATTCAGATTTTGTCGAAATAATCTATTCTCTATCATTGAAAATTTCTAATCAATGTTTTGATTCATGAGTTCACATTATAACTAACAATTTAAATATTTTCTCAATAGTAAAAATACAGTGAAACCTCCCTAAACCGGACACTCTCTAAACCGGACAACTCTCTATTCCGGACAAAATATTTGGTCCTGAATTTATCCTTCTTTATTTCAATTACCAAGAACCTCTCTAAACCGGACACTCTCTATTCTGGACACCGGACAAACTTCTTAGTCCCAAGTTGCTTATATCCTTAAAATTGAACCTCTCTAAACCGGACAACATTTTGATTTTTTGTTACTTGTTTTTTCCTGTTTTAAATATATTAGTTTTAAACAGATCTATAAAAATATTCAATTATGAACACTTAAAAATCATAAGTTTTTTAATGCTTTTTTATTCTCATTTAAAATATTTGATATTTAATTCAATCATTTATTTATTTATTTATTAAAATTTTTATCTAAATATATATATGTATTTCTATTCTTTCTGATTGTGATTTTTTTTATAATCTAAATTTGTTTATTAATTAATCTATTTATTAATTGACACAATAACTTAAGATAAGCACTTCTATACAGTCTTATCTTATTATCTATAGTTGCTACAGCTGTTTTGTTAATTATTATCTAGTAACATCTTATGTATCAAAGGGACTGGAAAAGTGTCAACACTATTGTTGTCCTGTCAGGGATTAATAAAGGTAGTGTCTTTGCCTTAAGTACCCTAATTAAAATCTTCTGAAGGAAGTGAATTAAAGGTGATTTTAAACCAATTAGTGCTTTTACACATAGTATATCGTATAATGAGATGTGTACTTAGCAGTTGTTGATTGTGGCTTCTCTGACATGTATTATATCTTTCTAAATTTAAAGGGAGATAAGCCAGGTTAAAATTTCAAAACCTCTCTAAACCGGACACCTCACTAAACCGGACAAAATCTATGGTCCGGAGCTTGTCCGGTTTAGAGAGGTTTTACTGTATATCATTTTAAAGATGATGACTAATCAAAAGCTAAATTAAGAGAAAAAGTGTTTCGCACAATGGCCGACATATCAACAATTTTAAAAAAAGTGTATAAATATAAGAAACATTTTGTTTTAGGTATTGGAAATTGAACTATTTGCCCTTATAAACTTCGATTCTGAAGTCGTTTTAATATTTTTAGAAAAATAGATCTTATATAGCTCATTACGCTTGACTGCCAAATTTTAAAAGCAATGTTGACAAGCTCAATGAAATTAACATTGTGTGAATGTCCTTTTGATGCAGATTCGTCTCCAGAAATATCTATTAATATTAACGTCACGTTATGTACAGGACATAATAAAAAACAAACATATTAATCCATGTTCGAATCATAACGGGCAGATTGTTAATGCTCTGCTAAAGATTGATGTCAAGATCTATCATAGCATTATAATTATATTGTGAAACCTTTATCATCTACATAAATGTGTCCATCTAACATATGTGTGTATTTTAAGAGAGTTAAATTACATCACATGGCAAAAAAAAAAAAATAATCCCTAACTCCATCGCAGGTAATACACTCCAAGAACATGACAACAGTTCAGCATAGGTAATCTTAACCGAATGATAATGTCACCTGTCACAGCCTTTTCGTAACATATAATCAAAAACAAACATACCGATCCATATCCGAATCACAATCCAGAAGCAAAATAAAAACTTTGGAACTGACAATTTAGGTTAGACATGTTAACTTCCACTAGGGAAATGAGTCCGGGTGCTCCGGAGGGGTAAGCATCTCCTGTATAGTTAGCTACATCTGCTACGTGTGTAATCAAAATTATGTGAAAGGAACATGGAACTATTGGACGTCAAATATATCTAGGGAAATCCTCGACACAGAGACATCAAACTAATCAACGACCATAGAATTTTTTGTGCCCCTGATAAGCCCAGGCTTGCAACAATTTATTTGCAAGCAGCCTGCTTCGTTGTACAAAGTCCCTTTTTCTTCTTATGCCCAACGTAGTTTGTGTCTCGACTCAAAATATTCCTTTTTAAAATCGATCGATCTACACCATGTCAGACTCTTGAAACGATTTACATAAGACCTGTTATTTTAAATCTGTTTAACCCAAGATGTATTTTAACTGTCGAACCATTTAATTTTACCTGTGCTTTGTTAAGAAAAAGACTATTTGTAATGCCACCTATGTAGAATTTTCTCCGATATTTGTTCGTAGGGATTGTAAGCTGTCTGGCAGAACTATCACTATACTCCATTACAAGGTTCCTTTTTACACCGACTCCTAGCCTATTATATCAAACCTCTGTGTACAGTAGAACAATTCAATTGCAAACATTCTGAATTTTCTGTCATTTAATCAGTTTTCTTTTAATCTTGACTTTGTTTTCGTTTTTACCAATCCCTTGATTAGTCCACCACAGAAGCTATAAGCACAAAAGCGGGATAATTCTTATACCTTTTGATTACTGGTGCCACAAGTACATCCCAGTTAATACCCGTGTAATCTTTGTCTGCCCATTTAACAAAATTGTCAAAGGACAGCCATTCATCGGAATCAATTTTGACTTGTGTTGTATACTATGAAACTAAATAATCGGCATATATGGATCTGTATATTTCAAACGTTTTATGGTTATATTGGGCATGTGATCGTTTAGGAAAACTACTTATCCGTCGCATTTGTTATATATTTTTATTACGCTTTATATTTTCTAAAAAATCTCAAATTCCTCTCATTACTTATTCTTTTTAGAAAAAAATTATGAAATATTTGATTCAGATTGATTGTAAAGTACATTGATATTAAAATATAGGTGTATGTTTAGTTCTATTGATACGTAAAAACTTACTAATACTTAAGACCAATAGAGTCACTGTGTATTTTATTTTATTATAGTGCCTATTGATACTGCTTTTAATAAATTTAAAGTTAAACACCATCTGTTTCCCCTACTTTTAGCTATTATCGTATCATATAGTTGAGTTAATAAGACTATAGAACCTAGGAAATGTAAGTAATCAAAAACAAACATATTAATCCATGTCAGAATCACAATCCAGAATCAAAGTAAAAACGTTGGAACTGACAAGTCAGGTTAGACATGTGAACATCCACCAGGGAAGTGTGTGGCCGGTTGCTCCGGAAGGGTAAGAACCTCCTGTTTATGTAGCTACACCCGCCACGTGTGTGAAAGGAACATGCAACTATGGGACGTCAAATATATCCAGGGTAATCCTGGACACAGAGACATGAATCTTATCAGCAATACTGTGATGACAACCTATATTAGTTGAAAGGAATGTGACATATACTTATCATTTAAAATATACAAGAAAACTATAAATACAAGAAAAACGATAAATACCATTCTGTAATGCTGTTACGTTAATGTAATTTCTAAATTTTATCATTGATTTAATGTTATAAGTAATCGATGCACTCATCTGGTATACGTTTTGTTGATAAACTTCTACGTTTTGTTGATAAACTTCTTAAAGGTACTGTTGAATTTAAGATATACTGATAGAAATGTAAAATGTTATCATACTTAAATAGTCCTTTGAATAACGCTTCCGAAATATTGATAATATTCTACCCAATGATAAAAGGGTGACTATCTCGTCATCATACTGACCAATGGTATTAAAAGAAAAGAAAAACAAATAAAGAATTTACTTCCGGTGTCCTTACTGTAAGGAGTATACACTCGGGTAGCAAGTACTACAGTTTATAGTGAAACTGTTGGTATCATTAAACAAGGTAAGTAGCATTTATACTTTTATAAACATAGAAAACACTTAAAGAAAACTTAAGACGATTATTTTTTAATCAACTAATCAAGTTGACGATTGCATGTGATTTTATAAGAAAACAAAATGGGATAAAATCACTTTAGAATATCAACTGTGATTATATAATACAATTTATAAATATAAAGCCGTAGACAACACAATTTTTTTTGTAACCGGGTGTATTAGAGATGTTTGGAAAATCGCATGATTCATTAACTTACGATAACTTTCGACTATAAATGTTGTTTAAAATCTATAATAATGTCCTCTCCCTTCAAGCTGAATGGGTCGATAACCGGTCTGTAGTAAACTATGTCCAAATTTAAACGTGTTAAAATTTCATGGTTTTGTGCAGATGGTATAAATGATATGAAAATTTATTTATTTATTTATTTATTTATTTATTTATTTATTTATTTATTATTTTTAAGATTTATCTTAATCTAGTCTACATTTGACTAAAACAATTAAATCAATCCGTTTTTCTTCATTTACGCAAGAAATGCGTGTGATATCTTGTTATGGATATCATATACTTACAGTTATGTCAATGATTATTTTTTTGTGTTTTAAAATATTAAAGTACTATACACACCCAATTACACTAGATCACAGAGAGAAAGAGAGAGAGAGAGAGAGAGGCGCACGCACAAATGTAAGATTTGTAATGTAAATGTTGTTTCTGCAGCATATATATGTTTCAAAACATTAATGGACTTACATATCACATACTCTCTCTCTGTCTCTCTTTCTCTCTCTCTCAGTGTTCGGTCTAGTACATGTGGTTTTGTTTTTTTTTTAAATTGAAATCATTTGCCCGTTCAACTGTAAAATTATATTAAATGCTACATATTTATGATTTTCTATGAATAAATAACACATCTAGAGATATATATTATAACCGGTTTGAATATGAAAAGTAAACCTTTCCTCTTGTTGAAACCCTTATTTTATTCACCTTAAAATTATGACGAATAAAAGAAGTAAAATAATACAGAAAGTAAAATAGTGTGTATTTATCAACGATTTGTAGGAATTATTTAAATTACAGGAACCAAAAAGGAAACCGAAAGTTGACACGGCTGTTAAAAAAAGATGTCTACGTGTGTAAATGTATCTGTAGTTGATATATCTTTTCTATGTGTCAAATAAAGTGGTATATAAATGAGTAAAAACCGTTATTAGTTAAGAGTAAGAACTGGTAATTGTTTGTATTTTTAAAAAATAAATAAACCACTCACTTGCCATAGTAGACATTTTCCTCGATAGGCCGCGAATAGCTGCCCGATTTACAGTAATTAGATTATGAAGGAACGTGAATAAAATAGTTGAAAAAGTCATTTTTACCATTAAACCATCAAGTTTGTTATCCTCAATTATAAAAGATCGAAATAATCCCATGCCTATGGTGTAAAAATTATTTTTATATCTAATGTCTGTCCTTCTATTTTTGTTTAAAAATTGCTTTTATTTCACCCTTTTCCCCTATAGTATCCAGAATCTTGATTATGGTTGCTTTTTTCGACATTTGTTGTTTCTCAGGATATTTTTTACATTTTTTTATGAATGACTTTTTGCTTCCATTTTGCGTTAAAGATTGACAGAATTCTACGCTTTTACGGTATTTCACAGGTTACTGGCATATCGTTACAGAGTACCTGTATAGATATTTTCACCCAAAGTTTTCCGTTTTAGAAATTAAATAATTTGAATTTTATTTAATTATAAAGTCTTTGTTTAACAAAAAATAATAATAGTAATAAAAATATAAATTTAAATCATTTTGAGAATATAGTTCAAACATCTATAATTGTCGCTGGTTCAACGTCTTAGAACTTTATTTTATTTGCTCTTCACCGGTAAGTTAAGAATGAATGAATGAATGAATGAATTTATTTATTTATTTGAATACACAGTCATAACTACGAAGTCATGAAATTAGAAATATTAATTCACGGCAGTTTCAAAACTGGTGTGGGTACTAGTAATTCAGAATCATAATATTCATAATAAATCGAGAAAATTAATGAATCTGTTAATGAGATTAACACCATGTAGGTAAATTCTTCACGTAGAATATACTATCATCTCATTCAATGGGAATTAGGAATTTGCTTCCGTTATCAATAAGTTACCTCGTCTGCTGATAAGAGCAATAATTAGCAACCTTTACCTGTAACTTACACTTTCGTACACGTAATACTAACAAGTCAAAACCATCACTTTTGAAATAAATAAATGACTGAATGAATCTCGGTTCCAGTAATTTTCTATTACAGAAGTTCCGACTTCGTGAAATATTCACAGAATAAAATTATAATAATAAAAAAAATCAAAATATAAAATTTTCAAAATCAAAAGTTAAAAATGTTTGTGCGGTTTAAATTTGTTAAATATATTGAGGACCTCTAGAAATGAAAAAAAAGAGTTTGAAATAAGGAAGGCGATATGTGCTTTATATATTTAGCGACGTTGAACACAGAATACTTTAAGACTCTATTAAATGTCACGGGCGTTGATCAAATTAAATATGAAGTATGATTTTTAGAATAAAATATCAATCTTTCGAAATTTTTTGTTTATTTTACCTTAAAAAAGACCAAAATGATTTTAATTCATTATAAAATATTAAATTTTACATTGGCCATACACAGGTATAAGGAAAACAAAACTGATTATTTAGCCATATTATATCATGTTAATCATAGAAAAAATTTAACCACATTAAAAATTACATCACAGATTAAAAATTGAAATTGGACGTTATTCAAAAATAGAAAGAAAAGATAAATTATGCACTAAATGTAATAGTAATTCTATAGAAGATGAAATTCATTTCTTGATAGACTGTCCAGTAATTTTGACAGATGATAGAAATAAACTATTTTCGGCTATAATAAATACATCAAATAAATGTTTTAATAATTAAACAACTCTTTTTGGATTTTAAGTTGGGAAGATTGTGATATACTTAAGACTTTTGTACAACCTGGGGTACAACAAAAGTCTTTTTTTCCCGTTTCAATCGTCATATTCTACGCTGTTCATAAGTGTTATCTCCCCTGTCATGTTTTCGAAATGGTGAATGATTTTCCAAACATCTCTTTTAGGACAACAACAACCTGTCATAATGGCCACCTGTATATAAGGTGCATATAAAGGCCAGTAGAATTGTATCCTAATTGGTCTTTATTCATATTATTTAAACCTGTATATAAAGGCCACCTAGATATGATTTTGCGTGTTAATTATTGAATGTATATAGAATGCATATGTTACAGATTGAACTTTATAGCTTTATATGGTGTAAGATTTTACATTTGATCAGATCAATTTTTTTCTGAACAATAGACTAAGATATCCTTAGCATAGGCACATACGGTGATATAGAGAAACAACATTGACCTGTCCTCTTGACCTTTATTTTAAATATTTATTATGTACCATGCAGTGCATTTGTGTATAGGGATTAGTTGTATTCAGAGTAAGAACACTAACTTATACAAGTTCCGTGTGCATATAGCAAAATTGCAATTCTTAACACCATCCATGTATTGTATAGACCGTTCTATTTGACTATATCTAATGAAAGGTCAAGCGGACAGGTCAGTGTTGTTTACCTATACGATACTTGCACCTATATGATGGAGCAATGAAGATCTAGATGTCATGCGATATTTTTCTTCTATTGGTATTTTTTGTACTGCAAAGGCCATATTTTTAGCTTGTTATATGTTAATGACTTTAAATATCAAGAAAAAACTTCCTTTGGCGGTTTCACCTAAACATTGATACCGATATGATACTACGTATACTAACTATACTAAAAGAACATACATTTCTTGTACTAGAGGGTAACAAAAGTTACGAAGTCATACGTTTGATACTTAAACGTCTTGGTGACAACCATTCTTTTTTTCTGCTTAGCTAAGCCCGGCCAATTTTGATAAGTTTAATTTCACACATGACGGGTGTATAAGTAGCTATGCGATCTTCTTTCCAGATTTAACAAGGTTCTACATAAATTCTGCTTCATAAGAATAAAGAAACAAATCAGCAAGCAATGGTGCACAGTTTGTACCAATTGGTATACCGATTGTTTTCTGAAAAACTATATTACCAAACACACCAAATATGTTATCTATCAAAAACTCCAACATTTTGTTGATGGTATCTTCAGTATATTTTTGATTGGAATCCGTGTGATCTCGAAGTCATAGACTTCGGCCAAATATCCGACCCATCGAATAATTCCTTGGTGTAGCGCAGCTTGTCATTAAGTACATAATCTTATGTTTTAAATGTTCCATATTTTACGATTTATTTACAAAGTTGATATTTGTTTTCAAATATACTTTTCAGTGGACAAGAGTACAGAGTAATATCATGGATACCTTACTGTGTGTATTTCTCTTCCTAATGTTTCATACATATACAACAGGTACGTAATCAAAGTCAAATATACAAATACATGTCCAACCAAAACAACAACCAACCTTCGTCATTTAAGTATTATAATATTTACAATGCATGAATAATTTAGATATTTGGTGTTATAGGATGGTTGTATGGTAGGAAAGTCGTTGCTTAGCAATCATTCATTATGTGTATCCATGTGGGTTGGAATAACAGCCGGGGTTACATATTTAAAAGACGAGACTTGCCTTGATTTACCCCTCTTACTCGAATAAATTCATAATACATTACTTATCTTCTTTTAAACTTCATGTACAATTTGTATATATATCGAGCATCGCTGACTTTGTTATTTAACGTTTAACTTAAAACATACAGCCAGAATGACTGTACCTAAGTTGGGTTGATACAGAATGTATAGGCTAGAAAGCAATGCAAAAATCCAAGTATTGAAAAAATCAAATTAATCCACAAACAAAATTACAATCCTTAAGCAGAGTAAAAACTTTAAAACTGACAATTTAAAACCTGGTGCTCCGGAAATTATTTTCTATTTAGCTAGCTACAATTGCCACGCGTGTATTCAAAATTGGAAATGAATGGGACGTCAGATATACCCACGCTATTTTATATACATAGAGATTTTATACTTTTCAACAGTATTGTGATGACATAATACATTAGGTCTTGATAGGCCTAAGCATGCAATATCCTTGCGTTAACAAGGATGTCAACAATTCAAAAACGCAGGTGCAATTTCCGTTCTGAAGCACATTGATCCACTTTCCTGATGGAAGTGCATATATTTAACTATTCAAAAACAAATTTACAAATGAATGTTCAAATCAAATACCAAAACAATGCAAAAACTTTGAAACTGGTAAACCATGTTGAACACTAGGAAGTGATAAGAACCTCATGTTTAGCTAGTTACATCTGCCACGTTTGAAATAAAAATTTAGAATACAAGGAACATTAAACTTAGGAACGTCTAATAAACGTATGACAATTGTGGATAAATAGACAACTTACTTATCTACTTATCTTACAATATATCAATAATATAGTGATTACGACTATAAATAATATACATACTTAATGTCAGCCTTCACTGTTTGGGATTGTGATTGTAACATAGAACAGTATGTTTGTGTTTGATTAAATGTTTGTTTTTTATGATTACTTCATGGCATATACAACAAAGCGAACTAATTTTATATCCAACAAAAATTCTATGAGAATGAGGGATATATGAAAGTAAAAAATCAGGTAAAGATTATAGTAATACAATGCACGTTTATACATATATAGAACAATTTCACAACAAATACCTATTGGGCTCCATTGAATTGCTTGTGACCGTGGCTCAGTTACAAAAGCGCTTTGCACCTCATAAATTATGCACAGAGTCAATGTAGTGATGATACAGAAGAGTAAAAAAATTCCGTTTCTTAAATGACATATTTTCTGTTTATTTATTTATTTAGTCTCGCAAACGTACAACTTGGAGCTATCCACTGGACGAGATTACCAATACATTTACATGGCTGACAGAGGTCTTGATGTAACTGGCGAGCAATCAGTAACTTTTAAAGTTAAAGCATGTCACGACGCACATGCTGCATTATCTCAAAACAAGGGAGTTGACAGCATATTAACTTATGAAATTGCCATAGGAGGTTGGGGAAATAAAAAGTCGGCTATCCGTAAGAAAAAGCAAGGTGACAACTTAAGTATTATAGATCACAGTCCTGTAGACTGCAATAATTACAGAGAGTTCTGGATTAGCTGGATCAATGGAGTTATTTCAGTTGGATATGGACTTACGGTCGGAATAAACCGTTTTTTTGTTTTTGAACGATCGGAACCCACACCCTGTAAATTATGTTGCCTTTTCAACTGGATGGGGATCATCAGGAAAATGGAAATTTCCTATAGGTAACGCATGATGATTACATAT
Organism: Anadara kagoshimensis; assembly: GCA_021292105.1. NCBI lineage: Eukaryota > Metazoa > Mollusca > Bivalvia > Arcoida > Arcidae > Anadara > Anadara kagoshimensis. Next base: position 17,785,273 of record CM037874.1, read on the forward strand.
ATTTATTATTGTTTGAAAATGTTAGTTTATGCCATAAATGCTTTCGATTAAATCAGGTATATAATATGTTTATGCTCTTATATTAAACGTTATTTTATAACATTTAGAATAAGAATTTCTATTAGTTTTTTTTAAAAATTATAGGAGATTATTCAGTTTTGTATTTATTATTATGAATTATTACTTTAGAAATGTTACAAATATGTTTTTGTCCTTTGGTAATCTTTTCAACATCTCGAAAACAAGTTTGGTTTCATAATTTTGGTTCAAGCACTACTAATGAGGAATTCTATTCCGAAACGGCCGTCTAGTGCTGTAAAATTAAAACTAGTATAATATGTAATTAAAGCAATTTTAGTTGCTATGATATGGTATGGAGGGAATTTAAATTTTGACAAAGTGTTTTAAATAACACGAACCAACATGTTTGAGTATACGAATTAAATAGAATTAAAGTTTATCGTTTCCAGATATGTCAATACAGTTTACCCGCATAAACTTTATATTTATGCATTTAAAACTTTAAGATAAGTAAACATACTTTATATCAAGCATAATTACATGCATTTACAAAAAATCCCATTTTGCCCGTATTGACATGTAATTTTAATACTAATACTTACGATACTTTTGAACGTAATAATGGATTTATTAAATTCTGTTATCTGGACATATTGTTTACCTAAGGTTAAGTTTGTATGTCTTAAAAAATATCTATATATGTGCGTTAATATATTTTACATTTAAACAACAAGAATAATACAGTTATGGTTAAGGAAACAGGATTATTTATTTGGGAGTAATACTAATTACTTTTATTCAAAAGTTAACTTAAGAATGCACAAGGTGAATAAACATATATCAAATACAGATACTTTGGCAATTATTAGTATTCTTTATTTTTTGATTAATTCAATAAAATGAGTCATAATCATACTTATATTACCGTGGTGAAAAAAAATCTGCTGAGGTCTTTTTTTCGCTTACCCTTAACTTTAATTTTTATATATGAAACACAAACATACTAATGCTTGTCCACATGTAAATTCGAAATGGAAAATAAAAGGAACATGGATCTTTTGGACGTTAAATATATTAAGGGTTATTTAGGAATAAAAATACCGGGGTGACGGACAAAAAACTGTTTGAGGAACTTGATAAGTCTCGGCATGTGTCAACAATTCATTTGCAAGCAGAATACTTCTTCCTCGTATAAAATTCCTTTGGCAACAAGCTTTGCAATAGCGAAATAACTGTGAAACAAATACATCATAAGCAGGAAAAGCATGGATAAAGCAGCTTAAGAGTTGATAAAATGTATTAAAGTTGATGATGGAAAACTAAAGACATCACGTTTATATTCTTTCGTATGCGTCATAATTAATGTTAAAGTCTAAATATGAAGCAGAGCTTGATAAAAAAAAAATCAGTCGTTTGCATTAAAGCTCACTAGAATAGATGTCATTAAAAATCACAAAAACAAAGAAACTATTCAGCGACAAAACGTGATCAATATATCCGTATCAGGAGTTGAATATATATTATGTTCCTTATTTCTTTGTAATACTTTTTAACACCCGCATTGATTCACATTGCTCTGTGCTGTTTTCGCTTTATTCTCAACGCCTTATTGTATTCCTTTCGTTAAGATCTTGTACATTCTAATTGGTGATATATATTTTAGCGTGCCCAAGCATTAGTCATTGTAAGCTTAATAGTGTTCGCTGTACCTCACCAACCAATAAATTCTGTGTAAAATGTGAAAATGAAGATTTATTTAAACTGGACAATGGAGGCAAAGAATGTGCACGTAGGTATTTTCAAAGTGTTTTAAATTGATATACAACATTTTGTAACTAATAACATGAACTTTAAAACAGACAAATCAACCAAGATATAATAAACAGTCGAATCGAGGTTATTCTAAAGCAGATCAAAACTATCAACACCATCAGACACTAAGATTAACAGTAAAAAAATCAATTATCTTTCAATTCAAAAGATATTTAAACAAATCTTTTAAAACCTTGGTATCTCAGATATGTATTTATTTAATTGATTATCTGACATTAAGAAAAGATTTAAATTTGACAAACTTTCGCTGTGTTTCGTTACAAAAAGTAATCAAAATTTATCTGGATTTAAAAATAAATGTATATTACTCTATTGATTAATGCGTCATTTGTTTTTAACCAATTTTTCTTGATGCTTTTTCAGTTCATATTCAAATATGTTAACGTAGAATCTTTTTTATGAGTATGAATCATTCAATTACTTGTTTTACGGTTTCCTCGTTTTTTTTCATTTTTATTCAAGATTTGACAAATATACTACAGAAACACCCAATGTCATACATACCCAGTTCGGTTTATACAATGTTTCCATATAAAATCACGGAAGTAATCAAACACAAACATACTAATTCATGTCCGAATCACAATCCAGAAGCAAAGTAAAAACTTTGGAACACGTGAACTTCCACCAGGGAAGTGAGGCCGGGTGCTCCAGAATGGTAAGCACCTCCTGTTTAGCTAGCTACACCCGCCACGAATGTAATTAAAATTGTGTGAAAGGAACATGGAACTATGAGACGTCAAATATATCCAGAGTAATCCTATTTTAAATACGTTTTTAAAAATGCAGTTTTCACAGGATATATAAAATAAGAATGATCAAATTATGACCAGCCACACATAATACTTGAATTCTAAGTTTAGGGTTTTGATAGTAATGCGTGTTCTGTTCATAGCTAATCAGCACAAATAATAACTAAAGGCAAATCAATTTGCATTATAGCAGTATTGATGCATATGTGATAGGAAAACATAATGCTTCAGCAATAATATTTTGAAATTGTCGATTAAGAAATCTGCTATTTTGTGATAAGTTATTTTCAATTTCTGTTATTCAGACAAGTGTTCTTGGGACTATAAATGGTGTTGGCCAGGATCTTGTGAAAATGATTATGCAAAGAACTGCAAGTGTGAAACAGGATTTAAAACTACAAAAAACTCGCATGCTGCCAAATGTCAAAGTAAGTCGTAATCAAAAACAAACATACTAATCCATGTCCGAATCACAATCCTGAAGCAAAGTAACAATTTATGTTTTCAGTTTAACATTATGTATCTGTTTTTCTCTGATATTTGTTTTGTTGGTTAACGACGAAACTATATTGGAAAAATTAATGCAACTTAAATAACACAATTGACTTGTTTATTTACATTCCCTTCGCCTTATTAGGATACATTTTACGTGGCATTTTACAACCACTGTTTTTATAATATTGCACTTTAAAATGTTGCTGTGGTGTTGAGAAAATTACAAATACATATTTTATAATATTTAGCGCTTAAAATACTTGCACGGCTACTGATTCATTAACCCATTTACAAAGATTAACGAGACCGCTTAAACGATCAAACCGATCGGAGAGGGAACGCTATTTTGTAAAAATATGATTTGAATCCATATAACAAACAATTAGAAAATTAAGTAATGGTTAAAATGTCTAGTACAACGACAAGCTGTAAAGCTGATGCCATATTAAGTTCTTGGAGATTTGTTGATGGTGTGTAATGTATTCTATGATGCCGGAGTGGTTTGTTCTCCGTGATATGTGTAGAGCCAGGTGTCTTATATGGAACCTGTTTACACATCCTGGAAATGACCGATCATGTTACTTTATATCTAACATACATTTGGATGCAAACCTCATTTTGTATTTTTATTGACGAACCCCAAAAAGAGATGCGAAGAAAGCCCACATGACGCATTTTCGGTCCATAGCATTACGTCATGATCAAACCAAGTCTGTATTTGTTTTATTTCATGCTTACCGTTGCCTTGTTATGTGATATTCAGTCAGTAAATGGTGAACTATCATCAAAATAAAAGGAAAATCTTAATAGAAGGTTATCAACATGTGTCGAAGCTTAGGAAATACTGTCATCATAAAAATACCAAATTTGATGAAAATGAACAATCCCTAAATGGGGTTCTTTGGGTTATACCATTTTATTGTATGAACGCATTTGTTGCGCCTAAAATAGTTTTCAAACAAACAAACAGTACAACAATTGAAAGACTGAATATTTGCTCGGTGATTTGTTTCTAATTCGTATGAAACACAATTTATGCAGAACTTTGTTAAATATGGAAAACCGCTATAAGTCCATATGCTTATATTTCATTTAGCCTTGCGTATTTTCTATATCTTCCAGTTTGAGACCTTTTGCATTCATAGGACTATAAATGCCAAACGACCGCATCACTGCGTTTGAAGATAAATATCGGCAATACACATTCCCGGGGAACTAAAACCTGGTAAACAAAATGGCTGCCTCCATGTTACCCGTTGGTTTACTTCTTGGGGCATCGAATGCCTTTGTGCCTGAAGTTTTTAAACTTTACAAAGTCTATCGGAAGTTTCTGTGTATCAATCGAACATTTTCACCACCAAATTCGATAGTTCATTTGATGCATGTTTCGATTTTTTCAGGATCATCGGACATGCCTTTGCGGTGGATGTGCACTGTATTAAAGACACTGTTGGTGACGTAATACATAACTGCGTCACGTAGTATACGTATTACGTCGTAAACGTTCGTGTGGCTCTTGCACGTTCAATTTCGTGGTAGAAATGCTTGGAAATATAATCCCAGAACTGAATGCAAATTAACCATGAAAAATGAATTCCATACTTGAAAAAAAACCCGTTTTTAATAAAAATATAACAATTGAACTGTTTTGAAATGGGTTTCATAGTCAATTTCAATGCTAAACTTTTGCACGACAAACCGATCATAATGCGCTATTGTGCATTATTCAGTTTGTCGTTCAAAGGTTTATCATTCATATTGACTATGAACGCCATTTCAATTGTTAAATATTCTCGGTTTTATTGTCACACGTTGCATTTGTAGCTGGCCTATCATGAAGAACTTATCAAACAAGAGCACCAATATTTTACTTCCTTAGCTATTTTAATCAATTTTCTTTTTTTTTTTTTTTTTACTTTTCTTTGTTTGAAAGTTGGATATAGATAGATTTGTTTGTTTTTGACTATGTAGGGCAAGCATTTTCTATCGGATATTAAATTGCATGTGTGTTTTGATCACATGGTATGCTGACGATGTTCCTTGTTAATTCCTTATTATCAAACATATCGTCCCATGTTCAAATCACGATTTCACAAGCAAAGTAAAAGTTTTGATAAGTAATTAACTTCCAAAATCAAATAAAAAAATACAATATGTATTGATAAAATCTCAGTCATAAATTTCTATGCATTTGATATTACCAGTTGATGGGAACACACACGAGCCTGAAATTATGGACTGTGCTGTAAAAGTATATGGGCAACATAATGAAATTAAGCCTGAGGGAGGTGGAAGTTCCGCATGTTCCAAGCAAAAAGATTTTTATGGAAACTTTCAAGTAGATCATATTACAACGTCACCTACTTTCGAGTTTCAAATAAACGTATCAACTGCTATGCCGGAATGGATTGATCGACATATGTTTGGTATAACTGATGCTTCTGTGACCCTCATCAAACGGACATTAAACGGTAATTTAGAAGTATAATAGAAAAAAGAATAAGTCTTACACGATCTTATGACTAAGTGTTTATAAACAAGGTTGAGTTTAAACTACATGAACAGGTATAACTTGTCAAGTTTGACCCTGCCGCTTGACCTTTAATTTTAATATTCATCAGCACGATTGATTAATAAGGTTATCTATAAAAATTCTCCAACATGCACAACCGTATAAGAAAGTATATACTACGATGGCCGTGAGGTTAAGGTATATTGTCTCAAAAGCTATATTAAGAACGTTCATAGTTCAGATCACACATTAACGTATTTTTACAGTACTTGTACATTTCACTGTTCCAGTATGCACTTTGTATTTTATAATAAATAGAACCTTGTTCTTTTTTAGGGATTAATTTGATTAAATATATATTTTATTATAATTTTTTGGTATTAATATATAAGACCACTTTTGTTCGGGTTTTATGATTTTGTTCTTATTCAGAAGAAAACATTTTACCATTTCGTTTAAAATAAGCCAATATTTTAGTAGCATTTTGTAGCGTTGCTACATAAAATGTCGAGAACCTCTCATATACAGTCCAACCTGCCTTTAAGGACACCTCTATATAAGGGCCATCTGCTTATAAAGGCCAGTAGAATTGTTTCCCAATTGTTTTTTATTCATATTTGAACCTGTATATAAAAGCCGCCTGCCCATAAATCCACTTTTACTAGTTTCCATGGGTGGCCTTTATAGACAGGTTTGACTGTACTTACCATATGAAAATTGTGTGCTTTTTTGCGTCTCAAAAAGAATAGCAAAACGTATTTTATTTTATTGTATTATCACCATCAAAATTCATTCAATAAAATCATGTTACGAAATTATATAACAAATTTGTAATATAACTCAAGTTTCTTTAAGCAAATTGTGACGTCATTTTTGAAACGGTGTGTATTTTACTTTTGTAGTTATTTTGGTTGTCCTATTTTAGGTGAGATAATACTTTTCAGATACAAAAAATGTGTTTTATCATCTTTATATATTATATTATACCATAAATAGGTTTCATAGTTAACACATATTTTATATTTCAGGAATAGAACAAACTATAAAAAGTGAGTCTATCAAATTAGACCCGAATAGCATAGACCCCAAGAATATTGTCACCAAAGACATCAATACAACGGTATCAAGTCATTTGAATAATGGCGACAGGTAAATTAGTAATTTAAAGTCAACAAACATAAACATTAAAAATGGGTTCAATGGATTTTTTAATTAAGTTTTTTAAGTATGGTTTAGTCTAGAAGACAGTACAGATCATTGTTCTTTATAGATATTTATTTTTAAGTTTCTTACCGTTTTTATTTTAAACACATTGTGCTTGCATAATTTTTCTAGCTACAAAAAAAATCAAAGCTGCTAGGATTAAAGTGATATCTATTGTCAAAATTTAAATTAGCTATTTGTCCATTTATTTCGTCAAAAAGTAGTCTTATATCTCTATTTTGCCTTTTAAAATATGCCCGTTTGGATGGAAATTAATTAAAAAAATTGGTATACAATTAAGATATGAACAAAGTGGTCTAGTGCTAAATATAACAAATCAAAGGTATAGCTTTTCTTTGAATCTTTGCTTGCTTACATTTAACAACTTTGTCTCTGCTCAAAGTGTAATTTTTATTAAAAGATAAGCAGCTCAGTAACATGAATAGGGATATTTATGCCGTATCTGAAAAAAATTAAGTAAATTAACTTTATATATTTGCCATTGTTGAAGATATTGTCGGATGTGTTCAATTAAAGTTGCATAATATACATATTGCAGAGCTGTAAAGCATAATAGGCCGAATGATTAAAATAGATTACACTAAGAAAACAACAAAATATTATATTGGTACAATTTTTACAAACAGATAAATTGATCTAAAACATTTCTGAATAAACTTTTATTGCGATAAATGTTTTTTACACATAAATGAAACACACAAGATTGATAGGCAAGATTTTATTAATTGTAGTTTTTGTTTCCGGTTTTTTGCAAATGGTGGTGGACATCTGGTTTCTAAAAATGTACAGAATAATCATACAATGAAGGAAGCTTATGATAAAATTCCTGTTTCACGAGATTTGTGTTACCATATAGATACAGCGGCCCCGTCACATTGCTTAGAAAAAATGACATGCTCACAGGAACCATTAGTGTTAAGTACCAGGCGACTCCGTGAATTGTCATTTAATGTTAGCTTTGACGGGTGGGTTGACCCTATTCCAGCTGGTGGATCTTCAAGTCAAGCATCTGGAATTGAACAATATGAAATTACAATATTCGAAGCGAGTGATTCATCTGGTGCCTTTATATCAGTTGGAACAAAGCCCGTGAATGGTACACCTAAAATAGTAAAACCTAATATTCATTCCATTCATTTCGACCTTCCTTACAAAGATCATCCCGTTCTTTACGTAGTTCAACTTGAAGTAAAAGATGTCGCTGATAACACAAGGCAAGCTAGAAGATTTGTGCTTTATGATAACTCGTCATCAATTGTTTACAACAATAGTGTCCCGCTTCTTGTATCATCAGCTGAAAGCAAATCACAACATTCCTGGCAAACAAACCATGGGAAACTATGTTACCTATGGACGGGCCGATACTATAACGATAAATATATTCATAGCAATTTGCTGAAACCAGTAAGCCCTGCACCTCATGGATTGATAACAGGTGTGTATGAACAAAATACAGGGATACTCCCCATGAAAGGTACCGTGAATATCAATGGCATAATACGTTTTATGTACTCATTGACCAAAGGTACTACGAATATATATCACAATCAGACAGTACCAAAATTTAAGTCGCAATCCATCTGTCTTTCGCCGACTGTAAACGATGGTGAAACATTCAAGTTTCATCTTAAGTCTATAGATATTATGGAAAACACTTTTGATGATGAGGTAGATGTCCACATCGATGCAAGTATACCAGATCTGGAAAACGTATGGCTTGTTAGAGACGGATATGAAAGATTATATGTGCATAATTCAACTGACTTGTCAAAGATGGTTCTCCAGTTTGATGCATTTGATCCCCACAGTGGAATACATACGGTACAATGGGGTGTTGGTACTACAGGTGGTGGTATGGAATTAGGTCATGGAAGCTTGGGAGTTAAGAAACATAATGTAAGTTTGAACAAACCTTAAGAAAAGTTTGGCTAATAGACATGGTTGTAATTGCAACCAACCTGGCTTTTCCTGCAATGCTAATCGTTGCCTTGTCGCGATAACAAAATGCCCAAAATATGATTTAATAATTGTCATTTTACAACGTTGGCCGTCTTACTTAATATTCTTAGCAATTTTTTAAATATTTTAAACTACGATCATTAAACCAAGACTATTGCAATTTCTTTATGTTAAGTCTGCGTTGTACTATTTACTTTCATTTTGAATTCAAACGTGACGGTTGTGGTTACTTCGGCAGAAGTTGCTGGTGATTTCGGGACATCCGGTCTTACATTCCTATTGGTAGTTTACGTGTTCTTAATTCGCCTAATTACAAAAGGGCGGCGTGTTTGTGTTATAAGCCATCAATACTTGCATACTGTTTGAAAAATGTAGTTTTACTTGTTTTAATTGACGTTTGATCACTTTCGTAGATAAACATAAAATATACTTACACATACCTGACCAAAACTGCTGTTTTAGATGTTTTAGATTTAAGCTTTGACTATATGTTATCATTGTAGGATTCCTGTCTGTTTGCAGAAAATTGCTACTGTCCGGCAGTAGGTCCCTGTGAGCATTCCAACTATACACTAACTCTAAATAATCTGGTACACAACAACACGCATATTGGAAACCATAATCGACAATACTTCTTTACAATCACGGTGACTAATGAGGCCCGCCTTGTTACAGTGGAACATCTCGACATTCTAGTGGATGAATCGCCTCCTGTTGAAGGTTTTGTGCAAGAAGGACCAACTGATGGCCCGGATATAGACTATACAAGTTCTGATCAAGTAATTGCGCATTGGCATGGCTTCATTGATCATGAAAGCGGTATAAAATTGTACAGGGTCGGTATTGCTAAAACTTGCCTATCTAGTCATCAGTTTGTAGATGGCACAAAAAATTATTCAAATTTGATGGTGATGGAGACAACAGAACAGTCTATTCTTTTACCATTGACAAGCGCAGGGAAACACTTTGTTACTGTTGTTGCTTATAACAATGCTATGGAACCATCGAAGCCAGTTTGTTCCGATGGAATTGTAAAGGATATGACATCCCCAACGGTTGGAAATATCTCTTTGACAAACGGGAGAGTAGCAGAAACTGTTGCTTGTTCAGATAACACTGCTTGGTTTGTCCACGAAAATGTTACTAGAATTAAACTAGCCAATGTATCAAGCTGCCATCATCGTTGCCAAGGCACTAAGTTTGATCCGTTGTTAATGTCACTTCCAGAAGAATTAATTGTAGGCCGTGATGATGAAATATCAATATTTATGTGCGAAAGACTGGCCAAGTATAATAACACACAAATATATATTCCAACAGACACAATAGAATTACATTGGGATATCCAAGAAGAGTATAGTCAAATAAGAGATGTCTTCGTTGGGTTTGGTACTACTCTAGCAAGCAAAGATCTACCGGATATCGTGGGATACCAAAAAGCAAAGCATAAATATTGGTTTCGAGACCGTCATTCTGCATTGAGCAGTGGGACAAATATGTATGTTTTCATAAAAGTAGTAAATAAAGCAGGTTTGACTTCTTTTGCATCGTATGGTCCGGCATTGATAGACGAGACACCACCAATCTGCCCAACAATCATTAAAGCCAGAGTTATCAAACAAGATGTTATACTGCAATGGAATAAAACTACATTTTATGACCGAGAGCAGAGGGAAGAAATAGGATCAATATTTTTCAGAATCGGTAAGTATACAATATAAATAATTGTAAATATATATATATATATATATATATATATATATATATTTGATATACATAGCGAGGTTGGGTAAATTTTTTTTGAAAAATGGATATTTTATTTTAATTATTTATTTTTTGGGGTTTTATGTCTTTATAAATACAGTTGGTGTTAAAATTATTTAACTTTATTGATATTTTAAATAGAAATTTGTGACTCACTAGAAATTTGAAATTATAGTTTCAACAAAGTTATTATATACAAAAGAATTACCATAACGATTTTAAAACGTTAATACAAAATGTAAGGCAAGGGAACAATTAGCATTGATTTATTTAAATATGTACATTTTATAATACATCTGAAATGATCTGTTGGGTAAGTTTTTATTTAAAGATGGATGTTTAAATTTTTGTGTAACGTCTTTAAAAAGGCATTTGGTATAAAACTTATTTTATTTTTAATTGAAATTATAAATGGAAGTGACTGGGTAGAAAAGTGAAATTGATATTATGACTTCTGCATTGTAGCAAAATACGATTTTACTATGCCGCGGTGTGTAACTAATATAGAGAGTTAAATACAAAATGTATGGCCAGGGACAGAGAATTATCATTTCATTTTACTGAAATTTTTTTCCAATTCCATACAGTGTATGTAAAACATTTTTTGACAAAATTAGTAATGTTTATTGTATTTTTAAAACAGGTCATACATACAGACATGTAACGCCATTTATGCAATGGAAGATAAACGCGTCTCCCAACTGTACAGACCTACATAATGGTGACCACTGTATCCGTTACCCAATCAATCGACTACAGAATTATGATACTGAGCTTAGTCTACCGTTTACGTTCGCGTTACATGTCTATAATTATGCAGGACATTACTGTCCCATCAATAGTGAAACATTTTCTTTACCATCAAGATTCCCTCCTGGACACGGTGTTGTTTATGACATTGATCCAGAAAAGCAACAAACATTGAAGATATGACGGATACAGATTTTACTAAACAGCAAACAAGTACTGTGTTTCTTGGAAAGGATTTTGGCATCACAAAAATGTCACTTTCGAAATTGGGGTTGGTAAAAAGAAAGGTCAAGATGACATTGTAGCATTTCACGATGTTCATTTAGAAAAAGTTTATTGTGGTTTTTCATCTAAATTGAAATTTTTTGAAAAATATTACGTAACGGTTGTCGCCAAATGTTCTGGAGGTACGACAAATTCATCTTCAGATGGATTTGTAATAATAGACAAGAAATTATTTCTGTCATCCATGAAGGTTTATGACGGCAAAGGATGTCCTTCAGACCTTACAATTTTCGAAGTCGTGCTAAATAAAACATTTGAAACTGGAGAGATATGGCACTTAATTTGACCGAGACAGTCAACATAGGCAAACCATATAAGGTGGTTGTTCAACCTGCAAATACCAACATTTCAGTGCGAAGTGCAGACTTTGTTAAATTAAATAAGAGTTCTGCTTGTGAATACACAGGTTTTGTCATGAAAAACCAACCAGTTATCCATCTTTCAAATAACGGTCCAAAAGCAACGGTTGGACGAATCAAAGTATATTCATGTGCAAATGATATTGATTATCAGACATCTGATGAAATTGCTGAAATGCATTGGACATTCGATGCAAAGTTGGATCATTTCGTTACAAATTTCCAAACAGGTGTCATTTCTACATGTAGTATGAATGATTCGGACACCTGTGTGTCAACAAAATATGTCGATGTTGGGGTTTCAAAACATGCATCATTAAGTGAATTAAATTTATCACAGGGTACATACAAATCTTTTGTTAAAGCTTGCTTTGACCAAGTATGTTTGGAGAAAGTAGAATCTGATGGATTCATTGTTGATCCTGGTAAGTCATTGACGGGCACGATCCTTGCAACTTTGGAAACCATTAATGACAAATGCTATGAATTCTCAGTGCAATGGGAAAGTTTCGTCTGTTCCGTTATTCACAATCAAATGTTACCATTATTTTACCGATGGGCCATTTTTGGTGACTGGAATGGACATACTGCACTGTCGGCTTGGAACGAAATCGTGTCTAGTACAAATAAGACGCTGAAGGTAAATAAATTCGATTGATGTTTTTAATATCAGAAAAAAATGATGAAGATATCTTGCAAAATTATTTGTATTCAAGTTTAAAAAAAACAATCCATAGATATCCACAAATCTGTACTCTTAGTTAATCGTTAAATGTTTATGCCAGGTTTTTAATAAAAATTAAACATTGACTCTTGCAACAGATACTTAATCATTCTATGACTCAATTGCAAAAAATGTTTTCATGATAGTGATTCTTTTAAAATAAAACTCTGAAGAAATCAATGTGTATTATTTCTAAACTTTATTTTCTCTTTTAGGATAGTGAATGTGTTGCTTTACCTTCGTATCCACATAGTGCAGTGTATGTCCGGGTTGAAGGTTATTGTTCTTTTGGACCAGCCATTGTGAATTCTGTACCAGTTTCTGTTGAACCAGATCCAAATACGTTTCCGAAATACGTATTGTATGACATCAGTGTCACGAAAGATTTATTGGAAATCATAAAACCCGCACTGTTTAGTACAAATCTTGGGATAGTTCTGAACACTCTTCATGAGAAAGAAATAGACTTTTCAACCCCAGATGTCACTTTAGGAGGCGTCATTCCAGGCATTCAAGATCGAATTATAACTTGGTATCTCATGCGGAAACCTGTAATTCCAAATCTGCATTGCTTCACAGACAGAGATTGTATCATGTCATTAGAGACAACAGAAGGTTTGGCAATTTTTAAACGTGTCAAGTTTACAAATGATAGGATTTATTACATATGTGCAAAATCAAATTCAACTGTCATCGAACGAGATTTGTTTAGTGAAGAACTTAGCGAATTTAGTACTTGTAGCGATGGAGTCTATATTGATAACACAGCACCTATTGCTGACACGGTGAACATAGTGTCAATGGATGGATACATTACAGACTCTTCCGAAATCATTATCAAGTGGAATGGTTTTAAAGAGTCAATCCTATATTCAGAAATGGGTTATTTATCAGGAATTCGGAATTACATGTATGCCATAGGTATGTGTAATTATATTTATTACTCCTAAAACTAAGGTAGATTACATCCACTTTTATGGTCTTTGCAAACATGGTACATCTATGCAATGGATATTTACTGTGAAATGATCATATATTGTCATGATATCACACCTTGTTTGTGTAAAATTCATGTCTGAAAAACATACATGATAACGAAATAGTCAACGAATCAGTCAAAGATGTATTATACTTATGCTTTATCGCCTCAAACCCGGACTTGTATTTCAATATTTAAACATCTTCTAGCAAAATGCTGCAAAAATCTATATTTAAGCAATTAATAGAGAATAAAGCTTTATTTATTCCATATTACATTCCATATCGGCTCGAGACTCCAAAATCAGACGGAGGACTTTATCGTATATTTGAATTTTGCAAATATGGTATCAATTACAAAGATTTGTCATCATATAAAATAAATTTTATCCATTAACATTATGGAAATTGATCCATTCATTATTGTTGAAACAAATAATAAAAGAAAAATTAAACACAATAGATCTTTTGGCATCCCGATTTTCTATCAAAGAATCCAATTCCAATATATCTGACGCCAGTAAGTCTGCGACTGGACCATGAGGACTTTGTGTTGTTTTACAATCTCTCTGCATCGGAACAAAGCAACGGAAAGAACTTCCGGTTACCCAAAGAATCCGAAAAGAGGTATGATACTGGGGGTGCGGTATTGATTTGTAGTTTGCATCAATATCGGATATGCAGAAACTATATATTTTAGTAGGTATATAATGTATAACTATATCTATTCAAAAATAATTGGCAAATCACAAATTCTGCATTTCGGATTTAAGAATGCATTATATTTTATGCAAATCAATATTTGACCTAAGATAGAAACATGTTTTTGTTAATTGACACCTTAAACATAGTTCCATGTAAGGGTTTGTGAACAAATGGAATAAAAATTACATACAAAAGTAAAATATGATATTGGTTCATATATTGTGTATTCAAGGGTCTTATCCAGGTGGTCAAGATGTTGTACAATTCACGAATGCTGGATTGTCAGAAACAGTAATACACAGAAATGTCACATTAACACCAGGAAATGCTTACTTTGCGACGGTAAAAGGTAAATATTTACTGCAGATTCTGTCTGAAATGAAAGTAAAGCACTAGGAACTATAAAATGAAAGGTTTGTTTGCATTGAATAACAGATGTTTAAATCGCAAAATTGAGACAAAGTTTGGTTGTCAAGACGAGAGTGTTTTGAATACACCAAACTGGAGAAGTGTCAATTAGGGCAGGATTTTCTGTAAGGCATGGTATGCATTTTGTGCTATCATGAAGTACTCCGGAAAGATAAACAGCTTGTTTAGATAGCTACAGTCTCCACATGTGTTATTAAAGTTGAGGGTGAAAGGAACATAGACACTATTGGAATTCAAATATTTTTGTAAATTCAAAGTACATTTGATCATTAAAATTATACAACATTTTGATGACGGCCATAACACTTTTTGGGGATCTTGATAAGCACAAATCTATGATTTCTCTGCATCAACATTTCATTTAAGCATCTTACTCCGTTTTATAACGATCCCATATAAGAAACAAACTCTTCTATAGCGTATTAATTTTGAAAGAAATACACCATAAGCACGAAAAGCTGGTATATTGCTGCACTGAACATCACGTGTATAACTTCAAATAGAGCCTTTCGATGGAGTCATAATAATGAAAACCTTGAAAAATCAGAAGCGTGTTTTATTCCATGCTCACTTGAATAGATGACATTCATACAATCTCTAATTTGAGAATAATTAAGATTTATGGCAACTTTTATTTAAAAAGGGCCTAAGGGTAAAGTGTATGAATTACACATTTTGTTATATTTTTGAACCACCAACTTTTTGTTATGCAGAAATAATAAATAAATAAAAAGTTGTTGGGAAATGGTAATAAAACCACAAAGCCATGCTTTCATATCAGATTATATTTAATTTCTTTGTTTGCTGTTTTCTGCATTAAGTTTTGATTCTTTTAAGTGCCATTTTCGCTTCCTGAACCTCATGTTATATATATTAGATATATTTCTAGCGTTAACAAGAATATATTTATGTCTATTGATATTATTTTTATTTTATTTTTAAAATCTTTCGTACATACAATTATGTTCCCATTTGCTGTTTTGTAGCAATAAACCACGTTGGACTCCATGTTACCTCTGTTTCACCAGGTGTAATATTTGACAATTCTCCTCCGGTAAAAGGTATGGTCCATGTAGGAGGGATTCTTACACACACATATGTTACATCGAAGGAGGCCCTGAGTGTTCATTGGATGAATTTCAAAGATCCAGAGAGTGGTATAGCAACAGTTGAAGTAGGAATTGGATCAAACTTGTATTCTACTGATGTTAAACCGCTAGCTCAGGTTAATGGAGATTTTACCATGTTCCCGAAAGAGGAAATGCATGACGGGCTTCGGTACTATGTTACTATGAAGGTAATAGTGACTGTGAACATTTCTCTACATTTAAAAATGCATAAACTTTTTACGGATAATTTCAATTCAATACATATTCCATGTTTGTTTTTAACTACATACATTTTGTTTAAAATTTATTGTTTTGTTTATCAATAACTAAGTAATTATAACATATATTGTTAAAAAAATACGTAAACTGGAACTTTTTTAAAGTTTGCTTTGTGAAAAATGATTGAAATTTCTGGTATAATACGTACAACTGATCAAAGTTGTTAAGGGATATCAAATTAACATCTATTTTAAGACAAAAATATATTTCATAGGTTACAAACGGAGCAGGAATGTTTTCCATGTTGTCCTCTGAACCTTTTATAATTGACAGTTCTCCACCGGTTAAAGGTGTGGTAAGAGAGGGGACATTAAATAGCCAGGTAAGCCCTACGTTATTTGTTACTTAATGATAAGTAAATGTTCAATCTTTGTTAGTTCTTTCTTGCACACTTACTGCTTACATTATGTATTAAAAAGCAAATTTACAAACCCTTATTCCAATTTTAATCCACTACTAAAGTAAAAATTGTATAACCGGGTGCTCCGCAGGGGAAAGATTATTTATTTTCGGGTAATATCAGTCAATTCTCTACCTCAAAAAAGACGTTTCATATCATTTAATGTAGAAAAAATTATTTATGTTTTATGTCTGAAACTTTTGCCAAAGGGTTTAATGTTTTGTGTGAAATATATAAAAGGTATAAATTACATTTACTGGGGGATCCAAACTTTTGGGCTGAGTCAATAATCCATTTCCTTGGTACAATAAAAAAATGCTTAAATGTCCTTTAATATTTAATTGTTACTGAATAATATATTGGAAAACAATAGCGCCGACTAAATGCTACAAAGGCACGCGTTTTTCAAGAAACGATAGTGATGAAAATAAATTTCATATAAGGTTGTTAATAACCAAATAAGTGGTCTATAATCATTCTTAATTACTGCCGATTTATTGTATTTCTTTTATGTTTCATTTTTCAGCATTTTTGCATATTTTTATCTTAATAATACTTTTTCGTATGATTATCATTGATCCTTATTTTCAGTTCGATTTGGATTATCAAATTGATATTATATCGCTTTCCTGCCATTGGACTGATTTTGTGGATCCTCATTCACATATGCTTTACTACAGAGTTGGACTCGGATCACTTCCAGGTGAAATAGATGTGTTCCCATTCTACAATGTAGCTCTACGAAAAGGTATATAAATATATATAAATATAATATAACATCTTACCACAACAAACTAAAATATTAGCGGGTATGTCTTTGGTTTGTTCAATATACTTTATTACTGTTGATCAGACGTGTCGTATGTACTTTGTTTTATGTAAAGAAGCGTAGATAAACGCTATAAAACCTTTTCCTTGGGACATCTATCTGACAATGTTAAAAATTCACACCCAGTAAAGTTTTTCGTAAACTGCACTACTGATTCTACAGATTCATATTTGGACTGATAACTGAATTATGACACCACGGAAGTCTACATTTATAGCTTTATTACACACGTAACGTTTTCAATGTTTTATTACCAAATTTTCTGTAAAACCTGCCTTCCTGTTGCTGGTTTATTAATTAATTTCATAGTTAATACGCTGTGCTACACCTTATTCCCACTTTGAAAATGTTAAACAACGATACTACTTCAAAATAGACTTAATGATTCGGATATAATAATGTTTTGTTGAAGATATTATGTTATACAATAAAAAACTCAACACAGTCAATTTTTGTTTTTGTTAAAGATATTATGTTAAACAATAAAACAACTCAACACATGCAATTTTTTGTACAACGTCAGTGTCATGATTTATGTCTTTATTTTCTGATAAGTGTTTGATTACCTGGTTCATATTACAGAGATGGTATGGAAATCACATTTTGAACCTGGAAAACGTTACTATGTGACAGTTGAGGGATGCAATGGTGCCAATTTGTGTACAAGAGCATCATCAAATGGAATAATTATGGACAATTCTCCGCCGATTGCTGGACTAGTTCATGTTGGTGTTACTGGAAAACATGCAAATATATATCACAAACGTAAGTGCTATATTCTGCCTCATGTTAGACATTAGAACAGATATTAAGCTATTTTAAACATACCTATGAACAATTTTAATCATGAACTTTTCTTATTATTGAAATCGGTAAGTACCAATCATCATCATCATCAAGTCGATGTATTAATGCATTTCACTTCTTTATCCATTATTATGAATATCATAAATGCATTAGGTACGAGCATAACACATAATCATCTATATAGCTTGTTTTGAGATGTTAGATTTACACCTTTTTGTTTACAGATCCACACTTCAAGCCCAATGGATTGGTTTCCAAGATCCACAGTCTGAAATACAGCACTTTGAAGCGTGTATTGGAACAAGTAGCAATGTATGTGACATTCAACCGTTTAAAAATTTTCTCCTCTCGTCATCATTGACATTAACACAACTTAAAATGCCTGTTGGTAAAAAACTTTATGTTATCGTACGAGCATATAACCACGTCGGTCTACACACCGATAAAAGTTCTGACAGTTTTATAGTAGACACCACAGCACCAGTTATAACTGAACCACCCATATTTCATATAGACGGCAAACTGTCTCATAAGAATAACACACAATGGGAAGTGTCCATACTAAAGATTAAATGGAATGTTGAAGACAGAGAAAGCGCTGTCGTTCGTCAAACGGTCTCTTTAAAAACACACCATGATGGCAATGCTGCAGTCGAGCAGATTAGACTTGCAAGTGAAAAGCAGTTAACCATAACACTTGACTCTAAACATTGGCTTAAAAATGGTGACAGATATCACGTTGAACTGACATCTTGTAATTCTGCTTCTCTTTGTACTACTGTCTCAGGTAATGATCTGCTTATTGATTCCTCTCCGCCACATTTAGGAGGTTTCAAAATACCTCTTACCTGGACCTCTACAACGACATCAATGGTAAATTTGAAATGGTATGGATTTGTTGATGTGGAATCTGACATCAGTGAATACCATATTACAGTTGGAAAAACATATAGTGGATCAGAACTGTCTGGGGGTACAATCTCGTTTCCTCATATCGGTACTAAAGACAGTGGCCAAGAACAGGATATTAATCTTCTTGAGAAGTTATTTGTCGGTCAAAAGATTTTCCTTTCAATATGGGCTGAAAACGCAGCTGGACTTTTAAGTAAAGTTGGTAAAATAACTACCGAGGTAGTCGCTACAGATAGCCTTAATACTAAAGGAAAACTGATGATAGAAAAACATTCTTGTGATGTTCACTATTGCAATAAAGACTGCACTTGTGCTGTGATTGGCAGAAAATGTGCTAATGTGAATTTTAAAGATCAATGCACTGAACACGTTGACAATTCAGTATTGCCAATCAAACTTGTAATAGGTTATCATACCGAACATCAAACTTCTACCGCTTCATCAGCATGTTTGAGTGCAAATTGGCAATTGGGAGGGAACAACACAAATGTGTTAAGATATGAATGGAGCTTTGGTTTTGACGGACTGACCGTTGGAGCGGGAATATTTGATTTGACCCATGAAATGTATGGTATGATATAGGAAAACAAACCCACATTGTTCATTGTTTGCCCGCTGGAAAAAACCTTACCCATGATGATTCTTATGTTGCATACCTCCGTGCATGGGTATCACCAGCAGGATACTACACATATAAATCGGAGCCAATCAAAATTGATTTAACAGCGCCAACTGTAAGGAGAGGAAAGTTTATAAAGGATTCCGATAGGACATGCTTAAACGATATAGATTATACAAACATCACAGACACCATGACAGCTTGTTGGAGTGGCGTGTTTTCTGAACATCAAACACGAATTGTTACCTACCATGTCTACATGGGTACTGAACCAGGAGGTAAAAACCTTTCAATAGATTTTCATTGTTTTCTTGTTTTTTTTGTTTCTTTAGATTATTTTCTATCAAGTAAATGTTGCGAAGTACGTTTATATGATTAATAAGTATTGTTATGTTTATTCCGTTTTAACTAACTTTATTTGCATTTTGCACATTTTAACTAAATCCATATCATTTCCAGCGTAGTCCGAACGCCTAAATATTTTTTCTTAACGGTTCTTTATAAAAAAAATACATTATGGATTGATAATCATAGGAAACCAAATAATATATTATAAATAGATAAAAGTCATATTTTAAAATGGATTAAGGATGTGACTCAAAATTATCGTCAAAAATACAATATATGTTTATTTTCCTAAATGATGCATATTTTTCTCTTACTTTCAGCCGATGATGTCATTTCTATGACAAATGTGGGACTTAGAACAAGCATCACTTGGAATAATTTGTCATTGAAATCTGGAACAAAGTACTATACGACAGTCCAAGCTACGAATGAACTAGATTTACAATTCGCAATCAGCTCAGATGGTTTTGTTGTGGATAACAAAATACCATATAGTGGCGTTGTCTTTAATACAAAGTTCCACAAAAATATCTATGTTCAATCTTCTAATACTAGCTTCGGCGTTTCCTGGCACGGATTTGAAGACTCTGAATCACATATACTATCATACCAGGTCGCATTCCTTTCCCAAAATGAATCCTTAGACAATACCAATATAGCTTTCAGGGATGTTGGCATAGCTAATAGTATACATCTGGACCACCTCGATCTTCAACACGGAGAAATGTATGTTGTCGCCGTTAAAGCACTTGATGCTGCTGGATACGAAAGTAACGTTTCCTTCTCTGATCCTTTGTTAATTGATACAACCCCGCCTATACCATTCATATGTACTTCTTATAATGTCTCAAGAGATGTTGTTTTGAAAATGGCCGGTGACGCTGTCCATGTATGGAATGATACATTAGCATTTGAAATAAACACCGCTTACAAATTAAAACTTCGAATTGATAACGTAGATATGGATGTCATGGCTACATTTAATGCAGAACAATTTTCAGTTGCCTTACCGTTGTCAGAGAATGCAGACGGTTCAATAATGACTATATTTGACTTTATATCACCTTTTAATGGCGACGTTCCAGTATCCTTAACCGTCAACGGAGCAGGCGTCAGAGCTCGGTCACACTTAGAGTTTTCTGTCTGCACCGAAAGATCAACAGAGGAGGCCGCAAAGAATGCTGCAATTATGATAAGACAAATATCGCCGTATAAAGTGTCTCTTTGTGTCAGTGCTATTGATGACGAAAGTGGAATAACGCATGTTCTAGTTGGAGCAGGAACAACACCAGGAGGTTTCCAAGTTCGATCATTACAACCTTCTTCGCTTGCAAGTCACATGGTCATGGATGTAAATGTTACGCACGGTTCGCCAGTGTATATAACAGCAGTAGTTGAAAACAATGCCAAATTAAGGGAGACTTTCTATTCTCAGAAACTTTTAATTGATCACACTGGTCCCATAATAACAGATTACAAATCAACAGTATCCTATACTTCAACTATGTCCGTTAGTCCATATAATTCATCAAATGGAAACACGACCAGTTCTGTGGAATTACACTGGGATGCTAGAGATCCGGAGAGCAACATTAAACTATGTTTCTGTGCTCTGGGTGAGTTATTCCATTATATTTTGTAATAATTATTTAGTATTTTTTCGTTATTTCCCGAAATCTTTCTGACAAATAATTCGTGTCAATATATTCAAATGAACTATTTTCTAAAATGTGATGATTGATTGATGTCATGATACAATAATGTTCACTTTAATTACATAAAATTATGGTTAACTAATTACATTAAATTTATATGAATTTAACACTATTTTGTATTAAGTTTTCTAATTCAGTTTGGAAAAAATTCAAGTTTATGTAAATTGAAAAGAATCAAATACTTTTGTTTCTTGTTGTTATTCCAATAATGTGTTTTCTTTTATCTAGGCACATCTGTGTCATCAACTAATCTTCAAAGCTGGACCGAAGTAAATACCAACGGTCACTTTTTCTTTGATGACTTAACACTACATCATGGACAACATGTTCATGCTATGATCAAATGTATCAATAATGTGGAACTGGCATCTATAGTCCATGTACAGCCAGTCACAATAATATTTGAACCACCAGATATAAATGAGGCAAAGGTAACTTTACAGGCAATATCTACCGAGTGCAGTTCTAAGCCTAACATCCAATCAAATGATTCGTCAGTGCATGTATTATGGGAAGATTTCAAAGATTTGACAGGAATAGCATCATATCAGTGCAGAATTCGTTCAGGAAACAAAACGGTTGTCAATTGGTTGGATATCAATATGCGTACACGAGCAGAAATATCCGGTTTGAATCTGGTGGATGATCAGGAGTATATCACAGAAGTCAAAGCTAGTAACGTTGGTTTTTTGGAAAGTGAACCTGTGGGGAATGATGTGGTGATACATACAAAGTCGCCACGTATAACAGGTTCATATGATCATAGATATAAAATATATTTTGTGTAGAACAATGTCTGAATGGACATGACACATTTTTAAGTTACATCAACATACCTTCAACTTTTTGAGTAATGATAGAGAGTACCATCACTCCTTCATAGTTTTATAAATAAAAAAACAATATGCTTATCCATGTTCGATTCACAATCCAGAAGCAAAGTAAAAATGTTGGAACTAACAAGTAGGTTAGACATGTGAACTTCCACCAGGGATGTGAGGCCGGGTGCTCCGGAAAAGTAAGCACCTCGTGTTTACCTAGCTGCACCCGCCACGCGTGTAATCAAAATTGTGTGAAATTATGTACATATTTTAGTTATTATGGACTTTCTAGCATAAGTAAAATGTTAATTCATACTCTTTTCCTATGGTTATGCCCCTGGTAGTTGGTTATCATGTTTTTAACAAAATATGATCTATGGAATATTATGTAACGAAGCAAACTGCTTATAAATTGTTGACGCAAGGATATTGCAAGCTTAGGTATCTTAAATTATCCTGGATATATTTGACGTCAAATCGCCTCTTGTCCTTTTTATTCCCAATTTGATTAAACACGCCACAGATTAAGATAGCTGAACAGTAGATACTAAGCCGTGCAAAGCATCCGACCTAATTTTCCTGGAGGAAGATATGTGTTTTACCTAATTTGCCATTCTCATTCTTTTTTTATTTTGTTTTGGGAGTGTTGTTTGAACATGTTTGGTACGTTTTTGATAATTTACCTTTTCAATTATCCCTTAATGATACAATTGCTAGCTAATGGTATCCAGGGTTTAAGGAAAACCTTAGCACTATTTCATACTTTAAGGAGGTAATGACCGTTCATGCCCAAAATTTATTCCAGGACACAGGAAAAAACTCAGGCATAGTGTTTCATGTCATAAACGCATTGCAAAGGTATAATATTTACATATTTACGGTTGCGTACGACGGCAGTTTAATAAAAACTTGTATTTAAGCACCATTTATTTTAGATTTGTAAAATGCAATGTTTGTTTGATAAAATAGTTTTATTTATATTTCCAGGCAATAAGATAAATTTTGAAAAAGTTACGGAAACGAAAATAGCTTTGCAGTGGAATGAAGTTTTTAAATTGGAGGAATCTTTGTTTTCCCATTTCATCCTCACAGTTGGATCAGCTCAGGGATTTTCTGACCTGCTTCGCCATGAGAGACTACTAGATAAACAGTATAAACTACATATGGAGTCTGATACCCAAGAAATCTATGTAACTCTTACAGCGTTTTACTGTACAGGAAAACATACAACGACAAGACAAACACTTAGAATTTGACTGGTTTTATAAAGACTAAAATTAACCACAGATATAACTTTTCAAGACGACTTGTTTTCCAAAAACTAATATGTAGTTTAAAATCCGTTTTGTATTTGATTTCATAGTGGTAAAATGTGTTTTTGACTTGATTTTCTAGTGATAGTATGTATTTTGTTTTTGATTTTGTTTAACGCTTTGTGTTTTCAGTTCTGTTGGTTTATATATATTTTAATAATCTTTATTTGTTACTTTGTTACTTTGTGTAACAACTCAAATTGTTACTTCATAACACTAACGCTTTCTTTACCACTACTACACAATTGATTTTCAAAGTATGTATAAATCCAAATTAGTGTGACATAGGGAATTAGTGTGACATAAAATATCGATAAAATTTGTGATAATCGGTTATTCATTGTGTTATTCCAAATGATAATAAAACATTGAATATGAAAACTCCCCAATTGAGACCAGTGCGTTAAATGTATTACATACATAAACGTTTCATTTACTATAGTCAGACATGGTGTTTTTACTTGTTTTGTTTGAATAAAGGTTGAAATAATGATAATAATAATAATAATAATAATAATAGTAATAATAATAACAGTATAGATTAATATATGTTTTATTCACTATTCATCAAGCTACGATTCTACGGAAATGCACAATGTTTTATAATTTTTACCAAAAGTCTGTTACTCCATGAAATGAATTTTCTTTATAGTTTACATACTTGTACTCAGTTGAGTAGTGGCAAACCAAGTTCAAATCATTCAAATCAGTCGTTAGTGGTTGATAATGGCTACTAAAAGTATGATCAAAATAGTATTACATTTGATCATATCGTTGATTTTTTTAAGCCGTCATTATTTTTTGGTCAAATTGTTTGAAGTGATGATATAAACAACTTGTAGAAACATTTTATGAAAATGTTCGCTAAATCTTCATGAAGTTTTTTTTCCTCTGGAAGATACATATTTTATTATGTATATTATAATATAAATATATTTATGCTTAACATTCGCTTTAACAAATCCTATAGAACAATACCGTGAGCATATAAAATGGAAGCTTGCTAAATTCTTCAAAAATGTCATTTTTCAAAATATATTAATTGGCAGTTTATAGTCTCAATTTGAAAATTCTCCGTTTCAATTTTTTTTAATTTATTCTATTTCCAAAAATATAGTTTTATTGCTGAACTCTGCTTCAAAAACAATTTTTTGAGCAAATATTAATTTCTCAAAAGATCAAAACTCGATCGATCGAAATCAGACATGGTATGTGAGATAGAAACGAAATTTATATGCCAAAAAACATGTTTTGTTTAATCTTTATTGGGTTTTTCCATTCCCTATTAAAAATTGTAAAAAAATCAAAGATTTGTATATAAAACAATAAGAAAAAAATTGTTCTAAAACCAAAGTTTCTAAGTCTAATGTCTGCATTTTTAAAACATTTACTAGTAGTAAAATCACCCATCCATTGTTTCGATATCACAAAATTGTGATTTTTGACATTTCGGAATTACCTTGTACATTAATTTCATTATTATGACAAACAAAAATACAATTATAAATATATACGCAGATGACTTTTTGCATGTTTGGTTTATATTTAGTCAATTTATCATACGCTTTGTCTTAACTTTTTTGTTATCTTCTACTAATTATAATGTTTTTTGTGTATATTCTTTTGTTCTTATAGGCAATAAACCATTTGCAATGCAATACGTTTTTGTCATGTGTGTCAAGGAGGACATTAGTTTATAAAGTTCACATATATTCACCTACCGAGTTAAGTCTGAGACGTATTGTAGAGTTTTCTTAAGCTCTAACTGATGGATCAGTAGAATCCGGATCCTACATCGTCGACAGTGAAAAATTTAATTTCCTGAAAATATTAATCGTTTGAGAATCATTAAATCTATTCCGAGTTTTCATGTAGGATAGAAAATTCTGACCCAAGGGGTTTAACATTTCTTTCAGATATTCGGAAATCCAGAGGTATGCAATAAACATAGCAGTGATAAAGCTTTGTGTTGAAATATGATGGTTGCGAAGGTCCAGACATGTAATGGTCTACTTATTAATATGAGGTACTCAAATAACAGTTACCATATGCTAGTTTCCAATCACATTTGTATACCGCAGGTTCTAAATGGAATATTTTACAGTGTAGTATAAATATGAAATATTTTTATATCCCCCACAAAGAACTAGAAGGTTTACTGAGATCATCGAGACCACTTTATCCGTTTGTTGGTCTGTCCGTACATCCGTTCATTCGCCCGTAGACACACTTCCGTTCGGACCATTATTCAGTTACGCATGATCTCATTTTCCTAAAATTTTTGAGCACCCTTCAAACCTCTTTACTTGCAATTTAAAGTTTTATGATATGTATTTTGCGAAATTTCTTCTATTTTTATACCTTTTACACTAAGAATTCTGTCTCATTCTATACCATTTATATTTGCATTTTGTATAACCAGTCCATGATTTATCCGCCGTCCTAGCCATACTCCTTGTCGCAATCTGACCAGCGTGTCTGCAGTTTCATCAATAGATCTCGTTAACGCGTTTTCAACTATTACACATATTGACATATTACAGTGAGAACTATTTGGAATGTTAAACAAACAGATGTTAAGTAAAGCTGAACACATAGTTTTGATTAAATAACTAAGGAACTCTT
Organism: Anadara kagoshimensis; assembly: GCA_021292105.1. Taxonomy (NCBI): domain Eukaryota; kingdom Metazoa; phylum Mollusca; class Bivalvia; order Arcoida; family Arcidae; genus Anadara; species Anadara kagoshimensis. Next base: position 17,811,840 of record CM037874.1, read on the forward strand.
TGTATGACCGGCACATCATTAAACTTTGTGGAAGTCAGTATTAAGGCATGCAAGCAAGTGGTTCAAAACAGTTTCACTAATAATTATTGCCAAAACAGCAAAGCAAATTAGTTTCCGATTAAAAGCAAAACATTCTAACCCATGTCCGAATCACAATCCAGAATCAAAGTAAAAACTGACAAGTTAGGGTAGACACGTGAACTTCCATAAGAAAGTGAGGCCGGATGCTCCGGAAGGGTAAGCACCTCCTGTTCACCTAGCTACACCCGCCACGTCTGTAATAAAAATTGTGTGAAGGGAAGATGGAACTACGGGGCGTCAAATATATCCAGGGCAATCCTGGACACAGAGACATCAAACTTATCAACAATACTGTGATGACGACCATAAAACGTTTTGAGGGCCTTGATAAGCCTAGGCTTGCAATATATCTAAGTCAATAATTTTGTTCCAAGCCTGCCTTGTTGTACAAAGTTCCCGTAGTGGGAACAAGCTTTACTATAGCGTATTATTGGAAAACAAATACACTATCACAAGACCAACTCCCTCCTTTAAGGGTCTTTAAGGAATCCTTAAAGATCCTTAAAGATGTCCTTAAAGATCCTTAAAGCCTCCTTAAAGACCCCTTTAAGGACCACCATCTTCTTTAAGGATCTTTAAGGCTTCCTTACAGATCCTTAATGGAACTGAAATTTTAAGGATCTTTAATGCGGCTTTAAGGATCTTTAAGGATCACCCTGACATACACATGTATTTAAATGATATAATGGTGTTTTTTCAACCACCCTGAATTGGCTAAGGATGCACCATTATTTATTTATTTATTTATTTATTTGGTATATATTACACAAAAATAATTGGAGAAAAACGCGATTAAAAATAAATGTCCGGTGATAAAATTTCATGATTGTTTTCAAAGTAATTAATTAATTAATTAATTAATTAATTAATTAATTTATTTAATTAATTAATTAATTAATTAATTAGTTATTTATTTATTTATTTATTTATTTATTTATTTATTTTTATTTATAATATATACTGCTCCGATTATTATGTACCAGCTCTAAATTGATTCAATGTACAACTTCTTATTTATTTATTTATTTATTTATTTATTTATTTATTAATTAAACTAAAAAAGTGTAGTTTTGACTATTTATCATTATGGATTTATGCCCATAGGTAATAAACAGATCATGGTTCCTAATTGATGATCATCAACATTTCCCCGGTATCTCATCAACAACTTACCTAACTAATTGATAACAGAAGCAAATTCAAACTCATTTTAACCAGACGATAGTATATTCTACCTGAAAAATTTACCGTATGTTGTTAATCTCTTTAATTACCTAGATGGATTTGAATTTTATGGAATCTGATGATTAATCTACATGAGTAGTAATGTTAGGGATACTTTAGATACTTTTTACCAATTGTTATTTGTGTGTAAATAAATAAATAAATAAATAAATATTTTTAAAAACTTTAATAAGTATATGAAATATGAGAGAGAGAGAGAGAGATATAGAGAGAGGGCAGAGCGAAGACTTGTACATCATCAGTTTTTAAACTACCATTATTTGATATTTCTTATTTCATGACCTTGAAATGTGCATTCATATAAATAAATGAATAAATAAATAAATAAATAAATAAATAAATAAATAAATAAATAAATAATCAAATAAATAAATAAATAAATTATCATATAAATTAATAAATAAATAATCAAATAAATATTAAATAGTCATATAAATAAATAAATAAATAATCAAATAAATAAATAAATAAATAATCAAATAAATAAATAAACACTCATATAAATAAATAAATAAATAAATAAATAAATAAACCACAATTTCATAGACAAAACTGGTAGATTCATTTGCACTATCTTCTTCATGTAATAATTTCTCGATCGATCCAGTAAAATAACTTGTATTCTCTGATCAAGTTGTTTATGAGAGAGAGAGAGAGAGAGATAGAGAGAGAGAGAGAGAGAGAGAGAGAGAGAGAGAGAAACTCGGAGCTGAGAGTTGTCTATCGGAACTTTTTCCCACAAGCGAAAACTATAAGCATGATTTTCTAATCATAGAATAGGTCCGCAATCCAAGTTAACGAATTTCGGGCTAATAAAGTTGTGATTTATAATGAAACAATTAAAAGAAAAAACATTTATATCATCGGCATTTATTTTAAGTTAATTATCGTTTAATTTGTTTTCTTGCCGAAAATGGGGTTCTCTGTGTGTTTCCGTTTCATTAATAATCCTAGTACTGACAGCCTCAATATAACTAGCAAAATCTTGATCTCACTGTCTTGGTTCACATCTTTAGGGAAAATCTAGTGTGAGAAAACTCGCTTGTCGAATATTGGTTCTAATCTCAATGCACTTCGATTTCTTTCACTATCCTTGAACTTAAAGTCTCTACACAAGACTATACAATTTTGTTACAAACTGACAAAATATTAAACTGGGACAGGCCATAATCTCAGAAAATTTGTCAGTTCGCTCAGGTTTTACATTCTTGGCCATTCTAGAATTCTTATTCATTGAATCAAATAATGATATAAGTGAAATAATCTTGACACAGGAATGGAACTCTATACTCTGCTATCCCGTTATCCTGATTATGTTGAGAAAAAAGTAAAAAAGTTTTCTCCAGAAATAAATCAAATGGTGTTGTTCAAACACAAAAAGATATTAGCAGTCTGCAGCTGACGTTGGAATATTGTCATATCTAGGAGAGAAAGAGAGAGAGAGGAGAGAGAATTTGGATTTGCAGTGTCGTGTACTTTTTTCGTTCTGTTTAAAAATAATTCAAAAATGGTAAATCATGCAGTGTCAGATCCAGCGGGATGGAGGTAGGTGGGCGGGGGGGGGCACCCCAACATTTGCCCCTGCTTTCCGACTTTTTTCCTCTCGCTTACCGCAAATTGTCAAGCAATCAGTGGATGGACCAGTTAATTAGTGGTACTGATTAATTAATTCGTGTACAGGTAGGTAATTGCAATCAGAGGATGATGTAATGTACCAGTTCGCTGAGGTATGAAAGAATTAAGGTAGTGCTGACCAGTCTTAGGTGATAATGTTATTTACCTGATCACTTAGGCATGAAAGAACCCAGTTAGTATTAGTAAATGACGTTAATTAGTAATACTAATTAAGACACTTCTGTCTTGTCAGAAAGCATGAATTTTAAACTGGGCTGTTATCAGTACTTCAAAAATAATTCTTATTCAAGGACAGATTCCATAAAGAGTGATTCCATTAATCATAAATGAATATTGGGACCAAGGGTCAGGGCCCAGAGAGAGAGAGAGAGAGAGAGAGAGAGAAAGAGCTAATTAGAAATGGTACATTTTTAGCACATAAGATTATCTTTTTGTATATTTTTATAGCGCAAAGTCCTATTTTCATATAAAAGTCCCAATTTTTGTACATTTTTTGTACATTTTTTTTTTTTAATTGGTTTTAATAGATAAATTCCATCTCATTTGACTTTTTATTCTATCCGTCCGTTATTGGCTTTATGGAACAAATCTAAAATGATAAGTGCTATTTTCTGGTAGAAAGGATTCTTGTGTGTTGCACCATTATACTGATTATTTAGTATAATAATGTAATAATTTAATTAATATAATAAAATTAACTTAAATGTTCAGATGGATGTCATATAGATAATTTTAAACAAGTGTTGAAAAAAGGGGAGGAAGGAGACCGTCCACTTCGGTAGCAGCCAGCTCGGTAGAGTGTCGACTGTCCGCTCCAGAAGTGGAAGGTCGCGGGTTTGGTCTCTGGCCGGGTCTGATCCAAAACTTGAAAAATGGTAATGACTATTCACTCTGATCCGCTTTTGAGTATGACAATGGTAATATTTTTTTTAAACAGTTTTACCAGATTTATAACAGTAGGAAATGTCGCTAGTTCTACTGTTTCAATTTGTAAAGAGTACTATTATTATAATGTTTAACATGTGCACCCCCCTCTCCCTCTCTCTCTCTCTCTCTCTCACCGTGAATTGAATTAATTTCTGAAATTATTTTATTTAACATTCTCACTGTTTCTCTCATTAAACAGTCATTTAAGTTAAAGGCGAGATTTTGAAGGATAGATTAAGATTATAACAAATTATCATTAAAACTCGTCCTTCCATTTTGTACAGATTATTAAATGTCGCTGGTACAATATTATAGTTGTTTATCAAACAAGGAAATAAGTATTGGTATAACAACAAAAATGTAACTAAATTATAAAAGACAATTTTAAAGAAAATTTACTTAAAATTATTGTTTTAATTTCAAGAATTATTGAAATATTTTAATAAAAAAGCAGTAGTATGATTAAGATTGGATATCTGATCGATAATTGATCTTTATAAAAGTGATGTTTGCCAGTCAGATAAATAAGTGTATTACAGGTAAAGGTTTGATATGCCCATCTTCCTTTGATCAGAAATCTTTAGTCAGTTAAATTAACCTAAAAATTATTCCTCTCAAGAATGAAAGAGCAAACTATAATAATAATAATAATAATAATAATAATAATAAAATATTTTTAAATGGAGTAAAACATTTTATTTATATATTTATTATTAAATCTGAAAGATTTAGAGCTAGTCACGTGATCCTTAGGCTACCGGGTACTAATATAGTTTAAAAATATACAATGCATATTCATGTCTTCCGTGGCCTAATGGATAAAGATGTAGAGTCAGGAAAGGATGTAATCTGGGGAACTAAGGGTAGTGAGTTCAAGTCCCACTGCGAGCGAAATTAGATAAGTAAATTTGTAATAAATGATGTTAAATAATGTGTTCTTCTTTATTTGTGATTCCAGGACTACTTGCAAAACAACCAAAAGTAGTATAAATTGATAAAGAAAAATGATTAAATAAAGAAGTTTATTTTTTATAAATTTACAAATTTTATAAATAAATAAAAAAAAATAAAATAAAAAAATTTTTTTAAATAAAACAATAAAATAAAATAAAAACAGTGTAAGAGTATAATAAGTTAAATAATTATATTTAACATCACATTTATATAAATTTAAAATTTAAAAAAATGTAAAGAAATTGGTTTTCTGTGTTTATTAAACGAATCCTTAAAGATCCTTAAAGCCGCCTTAAAGATCCTTAAAATTTCAGTTCCATTAAGGATCTTTAAGGATGTCCTTAAAGAGACCTTAAAGACACATTTAAGGTCCTTAAAGACCCCTTAAAGATCCTTAAAGCCCCATTTAATGAGTCTTTAAGGGGGCTTTAAGGATCCTTAAAGGTGACTTTTCTTCTTGTGTATAAGCAGAAGAAGCAGGTATATTGTTGCATAGAAAACGAAAGTTTAGACTTAAGTCTAAATATGAAGCAGAACTTTAGGAATCAGTCGTCTCTTTTATATCAAACTCATTAAGATAGACGACATTCACATACTCTCCAAATTTAGGATTGCTAAAAGACAGAACGTCATCTATATATCTATATGTGGAATTGAACAATTTGGCGACAGTCCTCTCTACAGATTTAACATGGTTCTTCATAAGTCTCGAGTACACCGTATTTGACAAGCAAACAACATATAGTAATCAAAATTACCTGAAACTAATTGTAAATCCACTCTTCTCCTATCGTGCCGTTTACCCGTAGACATCACAGTAATCTTCAAATATGATGAACTTATGATGACCAGTAAACTGACGAAACCATACTGTCCATCTGAAGGAATAATCTTCAAACAAAGGACTGTCTTACAACCGGCATTCAAATGTTCAAGTATCAGAAACCAGTAGATACATCTACCGGGGCGTTTTGCCATTTCATTAAAACATCAGTTAGGAACTAGACATACTTATATTTAGTTTGTTGCTTGTCATAATTATTATTATCTAGAAAACAATTACTAGTATATTAAATGTGCGTAAGCGCTCTAGATTTCTTAGCTTAAAGGAACCACAGACAAAAGGAAATACACGTTTAACGTTACAGAACATGTATTAATTGCCTATTTATTCATTCTTTATCTATCAGCTATGACACGTGTAATGAAACCGTGCTGTAATAATTTTCACCAGTTCTACATTGTTTGTATTTGAAATAATGAATCATTAAAATGAAGTGACATATATTTTCGTTGAGGTTTGCAAATAAATGTTGATTCTTTCTAGAATTATTATTCTTTTCTGCTTATCCCTTAAATCGTTATTTAATTAGTATATAATTTAACTGTTTCTATGGAAATAAAACGAGAACAAGATAACCTCTAGCATTATAAGGGAACGATGCTATCATGATTTATCATAATCGTTACACTTTGATGTTGCAACTGCAGTACCAAACCATTTTGGGAGTAATTCTGTGTCTTTTATTTAATTGCCGTTTGAGATCAGCGAGGATACAATGAGTTTTTAAAGCAGATCAATAGTTTATTTTTTGTTATTAACCACGGATATTACAAGCATAGATTATAAAGTCCTCCATTTTAAAGACCGTCATCAAAATATTATTGATTAACATCATGTCTCTGTAAACTTCTCTCCCATAACAAGTCATGTAATGTAGAAATAATCCATTGAAGATAACCATGGGGATATCTCTATTCTTCCATCTCTAAATATGAAAGATCGAAGTATCCAGTGTAGAAAAGCCATGTGGAAAATTTCTGTCGTTCATCACGGGGTTTTTTGTCTTTCATCACGTGATTTTCAGTGACGTAACAATCAAAGGACAATTAAATGACGCCATATCGTCGAGACATGACGTCGTCTTGCGGGAAAATGACATCCGAGAGATTAGAATAAATGACCATGTTTTCTAGTTTATACATTTTGTATAAACCATATTCAGGTACATTCTGTCCGATGGTAATATTTATTTTTATGTAAAACTTTAAATAACAAAGTTAGATTTTCAAAGATGGCGTTAATGTCGATGTAACTTCTTTTTGAAGGCAAACATTGTCATCAAAATGGGAGAAAAAGAATCAATTATGAGTTTATCCATGTAGGATAGGGAAATCAGACCCTCGGGATGAAAATTTCTGTCAGAGACTCGGCAAGCCTCGTCTCTGACTAAAATATTCAACCCCTCGGATGAGATTTCCTTATCCTACATGGATACTCATAATAGATTATTATTCTCTATCAGTCGAGCGTGCAAATTAGCGATGAAACTACCTTTAGTTGCTCAAATCAAAAGACAATCTCGTGACGTCATCATGTAGTAAACATGACGTCATTTTGCGGGAAAAGAACACCAAAGTCTCAAATTTTAGAAATTGAGTGCGTTTCAAATACTTATTCTGTGAGTGGAGAATAAATAACTTTGTTTGTAGTTTTTACTTATGTATCAACCAAAATCAGGTACGTTCTTCCTGATGCTGATGTTAATTTTAAATTACAATGTTTTATAACAAAGTTGATTATTTTCATCATGGCGTCGATGTCCATGTAAATCAAATTTGAAGCCAAATATTGACATTAAAATGGGAGAAAAACAATCCATTATGAGTTATTCATGTAGGATAGGAAAATCTCACTCTCGGGGTTGAACATTTAATTTCTTGTCAAAAACTCGGTACGCCTCGTCTGTGACTGAACGGTTCAACCCCTCTGGTGAGATTTCTCTATATGGTTAAACTCATTAGGAATTCTTATAATCCTGGATAATCCTAATGTCACATAGTTCCATGTTCCTTTTATTCTTAGTATTAATTACACACGTGACGTTTGTAGCTAGCTAAACAGCAGGTTCTAATCTTCCGGGGAAAATTCTCTTCCCTGGTGGAAGTTTAACTTTATATGCCAGTTTCATACTTTTTGTGATATAGATATGGATTGGTATGCGTGTTTTTTTATATATCATAAGTGTTATCCTGTACAAAACATGGTACAAAACATGTTAAGAATAGACTAGCCGTATTAATATAACAACATATTACGCAGGGAAGTTTTCAACAATTTAAGTAAAAGCCACAAACATACTTTAAGCATTAGACGTTATAAGTCGTGTCATAAAACATTGGTATGCGTAGATTGTTTTTTATGAAATACTGTGCATACACAAAATTTAATGTTATTATTTTCTTTCTTTATTTTGTTTCCGTTGATACTTGAATCATTGTCTCAAATATGTTTGTTTTATCTTTTTATTCGCTTAATAGATCCTTTAATATTTCACGTAGACCTTGTTCCCACTGCGGGGACTTTGTACAACGAAGCAGGCTGTTTTCATAAAATTTTTGACTTAAGGATATTGCCAGCCTAGGCTTATAAAGGCCCTCAAAACGTTTTATGGTAGTTATCACAGTATTGTGTTTAAATTTGATGTTTTTGTATCCAGGATTGCCCTGGATATATTTGACGTTGCGCAGTTCCATGTTCCTTTAACACAATTTTAATTACACACGTGGCGAGTGTGGCTAGCTAAACAGAGGGTGTTTTCCCTTCCGGAGCACCCAACCTCACATCCCAGTTGCAAGTTCAGTGTCTGACCTGACTTGTCAGTTCCAAAGTTTTTACTTTGCTTCTGGATTGTGACTAGGACACGGATTAGTATGTTTGTTTTTGATTATTTACATTTGTTATTACACGGTTCTATAGTCTCATTTATTCACTTATATGGTAAAAATAGTACCTCAAATAAGGAAAACGCATGGTGTTTAACTTTGTATTTATTAAAAGCAGTATAAATAGGCACTATAATGAAATAAAATGCACAGTGGCTCTATTGGTGTTAAATATAAGCAATTTAAGTATCAATAGAACTAAACAAACTCTTAAATTCTGGCATCAATGCATCACACAATTAAGCCGAATCAAATGAAAACATAATTACAATTTTCAGAAATAATGAGGAGTGAGAGAAAATTTAGATGATTGAGAAAATATAAAGCTAATACAAAGTAAATAACTAATATGACGGAAAAGATGATTTTTTGAACGATCATATGTCCAATATAAAACAATGAAACAATTAAAACATATTATCCATTTCCATTTTAACCAGTTATTTAGTTTCATAGTATACAACATAAGTCAAAATTGATTCCGACCTGTCGCTGCCTTTTTTTCTCCTTTCCCTTTTGGTTATCAATGTGAGTTTATAAATATGCATAGAGACGCTTCCGATTTTATATTAAACGGGCTGACACGCCATGTTAAATCCAAATACGAGTTATTAAAATTAATTTTGAGATTTGGCAGTCAATCGCTGTGGCCTATATACGCTCTACCATTCTACACTTGTTAAAACTAATCATGCAGGTATTGAGGGCAAATGATAAAATTTCCAAGACCTAAAATAAAAGTTTTCTTATAAACAAAAAGTTGTTTTAAGGTCACTGTGGAAAATCATCCTTTTCTGTTTAGTTTAGCTTTTGAATTATCTTCTTTAAGATGATTTTCTTTTTATATTTAGGAAACATATGAATTGTTAACTTATTAATCAATTTGATTTGAAATTTAAACGATAGAAGATGGATTATTTTGAAAAAAAAATAATTTGCTTATCGAAACAAAGCAAACATTGTATATGAAATTAGTTCTCATTTATTTTATAAGCATAATGTATTGCAGTACTTATTAATGTATAGCGCGTAGGATATATGGTACATGAAGATCATGATAAAAGGAATCAAATAACAAGTTAAAATTTTAAAACATATATAAATATAATTAGAATAGTAGTATTATTCACACAAAGTAAAATGTATTAAAAATCTATATACTGTCCTTAAACCACACTGGAAATACTTTCAAAAGAAAAAAGTTCAATTTCTCAATTATCAGACATACAAATTAAATTCTGATTCGTTGTCTGGTGGTTGTATATTTTCCTGTACAGTAATATGCCGTAAGAGTGACGTAAATTTCTTTAGTATCAGGATCTATTTCTACTGCATACTGTTTAGCCGACATACTCTCGTGGCGTACAAGGTCACAATAGCCTTGACCCGATCCCACAGTGAGGATAAAATGGGAAAACAAAGACTCGTCTAAGTGAAACACTTCGTTCCACTGTAAATCAATTTGCGTTTCCGTAACCTTTGTTGTAGTTATCTTATTGCCTGGAAATATAAAATATAACATAATACGTAATTATTAATAGTATTTTAAAATTTTAAATCCTTTCGAAAAATTTCAAATTTTGGCCCAAGCACTACTGATGAAGAATTGTATTCAGAAAAGACGTATGGTACTGGTAAGTTAACACTGGTCTTATATGTTATTCATTATTCTAAAACACACTACGCAGTACCTATCATAGAGCCTATTACATGACATAGTTTGCATATCGTCCAAAATATACATGTCATCGTTTCCTAGCAACACGATACTACCATACTTTTTTCTATACCATATTTGAATAATGGTTTGGTTTGATGTCAAAACGCTGAAAAGGGAAAAACAGTTCTTATGCTACTTAAATCCTTAAAATATCGATAAAAAGATGGGCACTATATATCATAAAAATATGCGCATGTACCGGGGCAGACATTTCAAGGAGAGATGAAACTTATTGATGGTTCATTGTCATCTTTTTTGTCTTATAATATTATCAAAATAATGTCGGGTAAGGATTATGTAGATCATAATGACCGCCGTGTCAGTGCTTACTTTTTTCACAAAATTAATGTTAACAGTTTTTCAGGTATTTTTGTAATCGAGATCTTCATCTTAAAACCAATGTCCTCAGTTCACATCAAAATGATCGTAATGTCAATACCTACAGTACAATATTCTTACGCATATACAAAAGTGATAGTTTTCCAGATATATTTACAAATTAAAACGTTAATTTCTCCTATTTTGGTCCTACACAAAAATTTCATATAAATGTAAGTGTTTTATACATGAAATATCTAAGATATATCTCCTGTATCTTATATTATGAAGAGAGTTTTCACTATTTCCTAACCTATGGGGACCCTAGAAGACATAACGCCTTCGTTTGAGCATATATTGAAAGCCTTTGCCTAGAGATAATAATTGCCAACTAGTTTCTTTCTAGATTACGATGGTAGATTTAAATGAAAATTTAGCAGGACGGACGACGAACGAACAACGATCGACAAACGACGTTCAGAGGTCGTGGAGTGATCAGGTCAGGTGAGCTAATGAGATGACATTTAAAATGTGTCATGTTTTTGACACTGTACTCTACAAAATTACTAATATCATTTATTTCCGATGCATCTGTAAGGATCTTACTTAGAGGAAGTATTCGTTTTAAAGTCAAGATCATTCCACTTATATCGAAGAGTCATCAGCTATTGATGAAGTGGAATAAATTTCGACCTTTTGATTGCACTAAGTACAATATAGCACGGGCATTGGTAATTAAGGTCTCAAGAATTCCCTTTGTCAGACTCGATCGGAGTTCGAACTAACTACCTCGATTTGTGAAAAAATATTGAAGAGTCTTTAACTCTAATACTTCACTCGTAATTGTTGTTTTAATACTCAAATATACCTGTTACATATGGCGACTTTGTACGTATAACCATTGAAGCATTGACAGGTTCACTATAAAAAGACCCAAAGTTACTGGCTCTGACTTCTGTGATGTACTCTTGATCATCCACCAGATTTAACTTGGATATTTCTGCTCGTGTACGCATATTCATATCCAACCAATCAACAACGGTTTTATTTTCTGTACGAATTCTACACTGAAAAGATGTTATTCCTGCCAAATCTGTGAAATCTTCCCATAATACTTGCACTGACGAATCATTTGATTGGATGTTAGGTTTGGAACTGCACTCGGTAGATATTGCCTGCAGAGTCACCCTGGCGTTATTTATATCTGGTGGTTCAAATATTATTGTGACTGGCTGTACATGGACTATAGATGCCAGTTCAACATTATTGATACATTTGATCATAGCATGAACATGCTGTCCATGATGGAGTGTTAAGGCATCAAAGAGAAAGTGACCATTGGTGGTTACTTCAGTCCAGCTTTGAAGATTAGTTGATGATGCAGATGTGCCTAGATATAACAAAAAAAAATTTATTGAAATAACATCAAGTTACAAAAGTATTTGATTGTTTTCCTACAAAAACTTTGATTGTTTTTCTACAAAAAGTTTGATTGTTTTCCTACAAAAACATTGCAACGTAATGTATTAACAAAAAATAAATATATTCTAACAAAGAAACATGACGACTTTAGAAACTGAATTCTGGGAGCATTAGGATACTTAATACAAAATACTGTTCAATTCAATTCAATTCATGTTACAATTTAACCATAAAATTCTGTTACAAAAATATTGGAATGTAATGGAATAACTCACCCAAAGCACAGAAGCACAGCTTAATATCGCTCTCAGGATCTTTTACATGCCAATGTAATTCCATAGTACTAGTCGTGTTTCCGTTTGATGAATTAGATGGACTTCCCAACATGGTTGAATTATAGAACACGGTTGGTTTGTAATCTGTTATTATGGGGCCAGTGTGATCAATTAAAAGTTTCTGAGAATAGAAAGTCTCCCTCAATTTGGCATTGTTTTCAACTACTGCTGTTATATACAATGGTGAACCGTGCGAAACATTTATGTCCATGACCATGTGACTAGCAAGCGAAGAAGGCTGTAATGTTCGAACTTGGAATCCTCCTGGTGTTGTTCCTGCTCCAACGAGAACGTGCGTTATGTCGCTTTCGTCATCAATAGCGTTGACACAAAGAGACACTTTATACGGCGATATTTGTCTTACCATGATTGCAGAATTCTTTGCAGCTCTCTCTGTTGCCTTTTCCGTGCAGATAGAAAATTCTAAGTGTGATCGAGTTTTGTCGTCCGCTCCGTTGACGGTTAAGGATACGGGAACGTCTCCATTAAAAGGCGAGATGAAATCAAATATAGTCATTAAAGAACCGTCTGCATTCTCTGACAACGGTAAGGCAACTGAAAATTGTTCTGCATTAAATGTAGCCATGACATCCATGTCCACGTTTTCAATTCGAAGTTTCAATTTGTAAGCAGTGTTCATTTCTAATGTTAATGTATCATTCCATACATGGACAGCGTCTCCGGCCATTTTCAAAATAACATCTCTTGAGACATTATAAGAAGTACATATGAATGGTACAGGCGGGGTTGTATCAATTAACAAAGGATCAGAGAAGGAAACGTTACTTTCGTATCCAGCAGCATCCAATGCTTTAACGGCGGCAACATACATTTCTCCGTGTTTAAGATCGAGGTGGTCCAGATGTATACTATTAGCTATGCCAACATCCCTGAAAGCTATATTGGTATTGTCTAAGGATTCATTTTTGGAAAGAAGTGCGACCTGGTATGATCGTATATGTGATTCAGAGTCTTCAAATCCGTGCCAGGAAACACCGATGCGTGTATTAGATGATTGAACATGGATATTTTTGTGGAATTTTGTGTTAAAAACAACTCCGCTGTATGGGTTTTTGTTATCCACAATAAAACCATCTGAGCTGATTGAGAATTGTAAACCAAGTTCATTCGTAGCTTGAACTGTCGTATAATACTTTGTTCCAGATTTCAATGACAAATTATTCCAAGTGATGCTTGTTCGAAGTCCCATATTTGATATAGGTATGACATCGTCGGCTGAAAGTAAAAGAAACACATGTATCGTTTAGGGAAAATATACATATATTGTATTTTGACGATAAATATTGGGTCACATCCGTAATCCGTTTTTAAATATGACTTTTTTTCTATTTATAATATATTATTTGGTCTGATAAGATTTTCAATCCATAATACATCTTTTATAAATACGTATTGATGCATATCGGGTTACACTGGAAATGATATGGACTATGTTGATTTCGATGTACTGATTGAATGTAAAATGCACGCGGTAAAAATCAGATAAAATTACTTCGATTTTAAGATAGAATAAACGTATCATTACTTACTAGTCACATAGAACGTACTTCGCAACATTTACTTGATTGAGAATAATCTAAAAAAACAGAAAGAAAATCAAGAAAATCTATTGAAAGGTTTTTACCTCCTGGTTCAGTACCCATGTAGACATGGTAGGTAACAATTCGTGTTTGTTGCTCAGAAAACACGCCACTCCAACAAGCTGTCATGGTGTCTGTGATGTTTGTATAATCAATGTCGTTTAAGCATGTCCTATCGGAATCCTTTATAAATCTTCCTCTCCTGACAGATGGTGCTGTTAAGTCAATTTTGATTGGCTCTGATTTATATGTGTAGTATCCTGCTGGTGAAATCCATGCACGGAGGTATGCAACATAAGAATCATCATGGGTAAGGTTTCTTCCAGCGGGCAAACAATGAACGATGTGGGTTTGTTTTCCTATATCATACCATACATTTTCATGGGTCAAATCAAATATTCCCGCTCCAACGGCCAGTCCGTCAACACCAAAACTCCATTCATACCTTAAGACATTTCTGTTATTCCCTCCTGTTAGCCAATTTGCACTTAAACATGCTGATGAAGCGGTATAAGTTTGATGTTCGGTATGATAACCCATTACAAGTTTGATTGGCAATACTGAATTGTCATCATGTTCAGTGCATTTATCTTTAAAATTCACATTAGCACATTTTCTGCCAATAACAGCACAAGTGCAGTCTTTATTGCAATAGTGAACATCACAAGAATGTTTTTCTATCATAAGTTTTCCTTTTGTACGAAGGTTATCAGTTGCAACTACCTCGGTAGTTATTTTACCAACATTACTTAAAAGTCCAGCCGCGTTTTCAGCCCATATTGAAAGGAAAATCTTTTTGCCGACAGATAATTTCTCAAGAAGATTAATGTCCTGTTCTTGAGCACTGTCTTTGGTACCGATATGAGAAAACGAGAGTGTACCCCCGGATAGTTCTGATCCACTATATGTTTTTCCAACTGTAATATGGTATACATTGATGTCAGATTCCACATCAACAAATCCATACCATTTTAAGTTTACCATTGATGCTGTCGTTGTAGAGGTCCAGGTAAGAGGTATTTTGAAACCTCCTAAATGTGGCGGAGAGGAATCAATAAGCAGATCATTACCAGAGAATGTGGTGCAAAGAGAAGCAGAATTACAAGATGTCAGTTCAACGTGATATCTGTCACCATTTTTAAGCCAATGTTTAGAGTCAAGTGTTATAGTTAACTGCTTTTCACTTGCAAGTCTAATTTCCTCGACTGCAGCATTGCCATCATGGTGTGTTTTTAAAGAGACTGTTTGACGAACGACAGCGCTCTCTCTGTCTTCAACATTCCATCTAATCTTTAGTATGGACACTTCCCATTGTGTATTATTCTGATGAGACAGATTGGCATCTATATAAAATATCGGTGGTTCAGTTATAACTGGTGCTGTGGTGTCAACTATAAAACTGTCAGAACTTTTATCGGTGTGTAGACCGACGTGGTTATATGCTCGTACGGTTACATAGAGTTTTTTACCGATAGGCATTTTAAGTTGTGTTAATGTCAATGATGATGAGAGGAGAAAAGTTTTAAACGGTTGAATGTCACATACATTGCTACTTGTTCCAATACACGCTTCAAAGTGCTGTATTTCAGACTGTGGATCTTGGAAACCAATCCATTGGGCTTGAAGTGTGGATCTGTAAACAAAAAGGTGTAAAACAAGCTATATCAATGATTATGTGTTATTCATGTATGTCATGGATTTATGATATTCATTATAATGGATACTGAAGGGAAATGCATTAATATATCGATAATGGTTGTCACATTTTCAGTAATAAGAATAGTTCATGATTAAAATTTCTTGATATTTGTATCTCAAAATAGCTAAACATATGCTAAAATGAATAACATAAGGCAGCCTATAACACGTACGTTTGTGATATATATTTAGCATGTTTTCCTGTAACACCAACATGAACTAATCCAGCAATCGGCGGAGAATTATCCATAATTATTCCATTTGATGATGCCCTTGTACATAGATTGGCTCCATTGCATCCCTCCACTGTCACATAGTAACGCTTTCCAGGTTCAAAATGTGATTTCCAAACCATCTCTGTAATATCAACCAGATAATCAAAACGTTATCAGAACATAAGGACAAAAATCATGACAATTACGTTTTACAGAAAATTGTGTTAAGTACATGTAGTTTTATTATAAAAAAACGTAATATCTGCAAACAATTATGTGATGGGACCTTTACTATACCCGAGTCAATAAATCAATTAGGAAGTAGTTTCGTTGTATAAATTTTTCGTAGTGCGAACAAGGCGAAGCACAGCTTATTGGCTATGAAATAAACACAACAGCAGCAAGAAAGCAGATGGTAAAGAAATATTTGGTAATAAAACATTGAAGTCGTCACGTATGTAATACATTCGTATTTGTCATAATTCAGGTATCAGTTCAAATATAAATCAGTGGCATCAGTAGTAACGTCGAAGTGAAATTTCAACAGTATCAGATGGACGTCCAAATGAGGTGTGTTTAAATACACCTTGTTACATCGAATCATACGACGCGGCTGATCAACAGTCATTAGAATTGTTCAACAAATCAAAGAAAAACACGCTAATTATAGATGTGGGTGTCATAATTCAGGAATCAGTCCAAATACGAAATTGTAGAATCAGTAGTAAGGTTTATGAAAATCTTCACTGGGTGTGGGGTGTGAATTTTTAATATTGTCAGATAGACGTCCCAAGGGAGAGGTTTTATAGCAACAGATACCAGTGTTTATCTAAGCCTTTTTACTTAAAACGCGTCTGATCAACAGTAATAAGATGTCTTGAACAAACCAAAGACATACCCCCTACTATTTTAGTTTTGATGTGGTAAGATGTTATATTATATTTTATATATATTTATATACCTTTTCTTAGAGCTACATTGTAGAATGGAAAGACATCTATTTCACCTGGAAATGTTCCTAGTCCAACTCTGTAGTAAAGTATATGTGAATGAGGATCCACAAAATCAGTCCAATGGCAGATAAGCGATATAACATCAATTTGATAATCCAAATCGAACTAAAAATAAGTAACATTAATAGTCATAAGAAAACGTATCTTGTTAGATGAAACAAAATGTGCAAAAACGTTTGAAAATGAAAGAATTGAAGAAATAAATTTGCAGCAACTCAAAATGATTCTAGACCAATTATTTGGTTATTAATTGTATTAACCACCTTATACAGACAATAAATCAAAAGTGGGAAGTTATCTTCATCTCTATCATTCCTTGTGAAAAACGAGTTTATGTAGCATTGTTTTTCAATGCATGCACATGTTTAATTGTTTACCAATTAAATGAATTATTCCCTCAATTCAAAAGTCTGAAGTCCCAAGTAAATGTAATTCATAGCAAGCAAAAATTTGTTAGATACTAATTTTGCTCAAAAATTTTGTAAAGAATATTTTCTTTTGGCAAAATTTTTGGACACTGAGAAAAAACATAAATGATACATCAAACATAAGAATGATCTGTGTTAAAACGTTTTATTAAACATAGCATTTTTAACATTTATTTATCATCAAATAACAAATAACGTAGGGATTACCTGACTGTTCAATGTTCCCTCTCTCACTACACCTTTAACCGGTGGAGAACTGTCAATTATAAAAGGTTCAGAGGACAACATGGAGAACATTCCTGCTCCGTTTGTAACCTATGAAATATATTATTCTCTTTAAATAGATATGTATTATGTAAAAAAAACCCACTTAATGTTGATATTCCTTAACATCGATCAGTTATATGTATTATACCAGAACTTTAAATCATTTTCAGCAAAACAAATTTCATTATCTTAAATAGTTCAAGTTAACGTATTTCTTTCAAAATAAATTTTATAATAACTTAGTTATTGACAAAACAAAACAATCACTTTGAAACAAAATGCCTGTAGTTGAAAGGAATATGTATTGTCTCGAAATTATCTGTAAAAAGTTTATGCATTTTTAAATGTAGAGACATTTTTACAGTCACTATTACCTTCATAGTAACATAGTACCGAAGCCCGTCATGCATTCCGTCTTTCGGGAACATGGTAAAATCTCCATTAACCTGAGCTAGCGGTTTAACATCAGAAGAATACAAGTTTGATCCAATTCCTACTTCAACTGTTGCTATACCACTCTCTGGATCTTTGAAATTCATCCAATGAACACTCAGGGCTTCCTTTGATGTAACATATGTGTGTGTAAGAATCCCTCCTACATGGACCATACCTTTCACCGGAGGAGAATTGTCAAATAATACACCTGGTGAAACGGAGGTAACATGGAGTCCAACGTGGTTTATTGCTACAAAACAGCAAATGTGAAAATAATTACCGTATAGCGGGTTATTTTGGCGGGGCTAAATTTTGGCGTTTTTGACAAAAAAAAGTCAGTTGTAAATTTTGGCGTATTTATTTTAACGATTAAAACATGACAAGTTTTTATTTTGACGATTTTTATTACAATAGTAAACTGCTGTTAAATTTACAATGATATCTCGGAAGTTTTCAAACTTCGTTTGTAAATGAAATGTTGAACTTCGAACAGCAAATCTATCGATATGGACAGTTCATTTGAATAAAATAAATTTGGTTGAAAGTAAGAGTAAATAACAACAACTGATGATATAAAATAAACTTACTTTATTTTCGTTATAATACAGAGCACATGGCCGGTTATTAATAATCACCGTAACTGCCGGTAATACACATTGCCGTGCGCATTCCAGTGAAATGTAAATAACAGAATATGAATATTTTATGATGAGATAAAAAGTTAATTATCTGGCGTGGACTCGGGTGCTTTACTGATCACGCACCTGTGTGTCGTAATCGGAATAAGAGATTACTGATCATGGTTAATTACTAATCTTAAGTAACACTCGATGTTCCAGGCCAGTTATTTCGTTTCGCTCTATTACTTTCGGTGAAATCTGTATCATGGCTTCAGCTTGTGTTTTGTTTACAATCGGACTGACCACATGTCATTCTGATAAAATTGTATTCGAGCGAAAGAAGTTGAATTTTCACCAAATTTACACCTCCGAGAATTATTTATTGTTCGAACGAGCGGGGGGATTCTAGCTATCGTAGTTCGAGCGATCGAGGTTTATTTACATATGATTTAATAGGGATTTGGACGGGACCGGCAGATGACTTACATTTATCCGGGGTATTCAGGGCATCGTCGTTCGAGCGATCGAATTTCTACTGTATTTACTTTGTCACAGTGTAAGGTATTGTTAAGGTAATAAATTTTGACTGTTCCATTTTTTGGCGATAAATATTTTGGCGATTTTAATACTACCGCCAAAATACGCCAAAATTTACACCCCGCGAAAATAACCCGCTATACGGTATATGTACTAACATTTCAAAAATAAAGGGGATTTTAAATATCAATAGACATAGATACGTTCATGGTAACGTTACAAATATATCAATTATATATGACATGACGTTCAGTAAGCGACAAGGGCACTTAAACGAATCCAAACTCAATGCAGGAAAGAGCAAATAAAAAAAATATATAGTCTGATATGAAAACAAGGCTTTGTGATTTTTGCAATTTCCATCAACTTTTTTATTTTTTTTTTTATTATTTTTGCATAACACAAAGTTGATGGTTTAAACTCGAAATTCTTTATTTGAAGTTATACACGTGATGTTGAGTGCAGCAATATACCAGTGCTTATACTGTATTTCTTTTACAATTAACACGCTACAGAAGAGCTTGTTCCCAATATGGGATCTTTATAAAACGGATTCAAGATGCTTAAATTGAAATGTTGATGCAGGGAGATTGTAAGAATGGGCTTACCAAGGTCCTCAAAAAGTTTTATGGCCGTCATCAAAATATTGTTGATATTTTTAATGATCAAATGTACACTGAATATATTTGAAGTCCCATACTTTTAATTTTCGTTTATTTCTAATTTTGATACCGCACTTACCGGCTGTAGCTAGCTAAACAGGAGGTTCAAACTCTTTCGGAGCACCTGATGATAACATAAAATGCATACTATACATTACAGAAAATCCGGCACTAATTGTCACTTTTTCAGTTGGGTGTATTTACTTCCCTCTCGTCTGGTCAAAAAGACTTTGTCTCAATTTTGTTATTTAAACATCTGTTATTCATTGCAAACAAACCTTTCATTTTATAGTTCCTTGTGCTTTACTTTCGTTTAAGATAGGATCCCAAATATAATTATTTACCTTTCACCGTCGCAAAGTAAGCATTTCCTGGTGTTAATGTGACATTTCTGTGTATAACTGTTTCTGACAATCCAGCATTTGTGAATAGTACAACATCTTGTCCACCTGGATATGACCCTTAAATATACGATATATGAACCAATATCATACCTTTTGTTTTGTATATAACTTTTATTCGATATGTTAAAAAATCCTTACACAAAACTATGTTTCAGGGGATAATTAACAAAAACATGTTTCTGTCTTAGGAGAAATATTGATTTGCATTAAGGATAATGCATTCTTAAATCCGAAAGATTTGCCAATTATATTTGAATAAATTTAGTTATTAGTTGCAAAAATATACAGTTTTATAGCATGTTTGTAGAAGATACTTGGATATTGAAATAAAGTTTCTGAACGTGTCTGAGGTTGTAAAGCATAAGAATACATTACTGATTGAATCGGATTTGTTATCATGCAAGTTCTTCAGACGGGAATTTTACACAAACAAGGTTTGACATCACTGGAATACATAATCAGAATACAGTAAATATCTATTGCTAAGTTGACCATGTGACGACAATAAAAATGGATGTAATCTAATGTAAGTTCTTCAGACGGGAATTTTACACAAACAAGGTTTGACATCACTGGAATACATAATCAGAATACAGTAAATATCTATTGCTAAGTTGACCATGTGACGACAATAAAAATGGATGTAATCTACCTAAATTTTAGGAAGAATAAATATTATACATACCTATGGCATACATGTAATTTCGAATTCCTGATAAATAACCCATTTCTGAATATCGGATTGACTCTTTAAAACCATTCCACTTGATAATGATTTCGGAAGAGTCTGTAATGTATCCATCCATTGACACTATGTTCACCGTACCAGCAATAGGTGCTGTGTTATCAATATAGACCCCATCGCTACAAGTACTAAATTCGCTCAGTTCTTCACTAAATAATTCTCGTTCGATGACAGTTGAATTTGATTTTGCACATATGTAATAAATCCTATCATTTTTAAACTCGACATGCTTGAAAATTGCTAAACCTTCTGTTGTCTCGAATGACATGATACAATCTCTGTCTGTGAAGCAATGCAGATTTGGAATTACAGGTTTCCGCATGAGATACCAAGTTATAATTCGATCTTGAATGCCTGGAATGACGCCTCCTAAAGTGACATCTGGGGTTGCAAAATCTATTTCTTTCTCATGTAGAGTGTTCAGAACTATCCCAAGATTTGTACTAAACAGTGCGGGTGTTATGATTTCTAGTAAATCTTTCGTGACACTCGCGTCATACAAGACGTATTTCGGAAACGTATTTGGATCTGGTTGAACAGAAACTGGTACAGAATTTACAATTGGTGATCCAAAAGGACAATACCCTTCAACCCGGACATAGACTGCACTATGTGGATACGACGGTAAAACAACACATACACTATCCTGAAAGACAAAATAAAGTTTAAAATACACAATGATTTTTTCAGTTTTATTTTAAAATAATCACGATCATGAAACACTTTTTGCAATTTAGTATTATGATCATAAGCTGTATTTTACGACAGACATTGTTTAATTTTTTTCAAAAATTTACGTAGAAATTTCACGATTAAATAACAGTACAGTGCATATTTTTTGTTTTGAAGTTTGTATTCAAATATTTATGCAATATACCTTTACCATTTTTTTCGATATCTAAAACATTAATCGAATTTATTTACCTTCAGCGTCTCATTTGAGCTGGATACAATTGTTTTCCAAGCCGACAATGCAGTATGTCCAGTTTGGTCACCAAAAATGGCCCATCGGTAAAACAGTGGTAATATTTGACTCTGAATAACAGAGCAGACAAAACTTTTCCATTGCACTGAGAATTCATAGCAATTGTCATTAATGGTGTTCAAAGTTGCTAGAATCATGCCCGTCAAAGACGTACCAGGATCAACAATAAATCCATCAGATTCTACTTTCTCCAAACATACTTGGTCAAAGCAAGCTTTAACAAAAGATTTGTATGTACCCGGTGATAAATTTAATTCACTTAATGATGCATGTTTTGAAACACCAACATCGATAATTTTTGTTGACACACATGTGTCCGATTCATTTAAACTACACATAGGAATTACTCCAGTTTTGAAATTCGTAACGAAATGATCTAGCTTTGCATCAATTATCCAATGCATTTCAGCAATTTCCTCAGATGTCTGATAATCAACATCATTTGCACATGAGTATACTTTGACATGTCCAACCGTTGTTTTTGGCCCGTTATTTAAAAGATGGATAATTGGATGTTTATTCATGACAACACCTGTGTACTCGCGAACAGAATCCTTATTTAAGTTAACAAACTCTGCACTTCGCACTGAAATGTTGATACTTGCAGGTTGAACAACCACCTTATATGGTTTGCCTATGTTGATTGCCTCGGTCAAATTAAGTGTCATATCTTCTCCAGTTTCAAGTGTTTTATTTAGCACGGCTTCGAAAATTGTAAGGTCTGAAGGACATCCTTTGCCGTCATAAACTTTCATGGATGACAGAAATGATTTCTTGTCTATTATTACAAATCCATCCGAAGATGAATTTGTCGTACCTCCAGAACATTTGGCGACAACCGTTACGTAATATTTTTCAAAAAAATTCAATTTAGATGAAAAGCCACAATGAACTCTTTCGAAATGTACATCATGAAATGCTACAATGTCATCCTGACCTTTCTTTTTACCAACCCCAATTTCGAAAGTGACATTTTTGTGATGCCAAAATCCTTTCCAAGAAACACAGTACTTGTTTGCTATTGTAGTAAAATCTGTATCCGTCATATCTTCAATGTTTGTTGCCTTTTCTGGATCAATGTCATAAACAACACCGTGTCCAGGAGGGAATCTTGATGGTAAAGAAAATGTTTTACTATTGATTGGACAGTAATGTCCCGCATAATTATAGACATGTAACTCGAACGTAAAGGGTAGACTAAGCTCAGTATCATAATTCTGTAGTCGATTGATCGGGTAACGGATACAATGATCACCACCATGTAGGTCTGTACAGTTGGGAGATTCGTTTATCTTCCATTGCATAAATGGCGTTACATGTCTGTATGTATGACCTGTTTTAAAAATACAATTAACATTATTAATTTTGTCTAAAACTGTTTTACATAACTGTATGGATTTGGAAAAAAATCAGTCAAAAGAAATGCTAATTCTTTCCTTACATTAGATTTTGTATCTAACTTTCAATACTCAAAACAAATGTTAATTGTTCTCTTGCATTACATTTTGTATTAACGTATTAAGTCTCTATATACCATGGTATGGTAATTGTATTGTATATAATTACTATGTCGAAGCTATAATTTCAAATTTTTAACGAGTCAAAAACTTCTATTTAAAATACCAATAAAATTGAATAATTTTAACACCAACTGTATTTGTAAAACCATAAAAAACAAACAAATCAATCAATAAAATAAAATAAAACCTCAATTTTTCAATAAAAATTTGTCCAACGTCCCTCGCTATGTATATTATGCATATATAATTCATTAAATTGTAGACTTACCGATTCTGAAAAATATCGATCCTATTTCTTCCCTTTGCTCTCGGTCATAAAATGTAGTTTTATTCCATTGCAGTATAACATCTTGTCTGCTAACTCTGGCTTTAATGATTGTTGGACAGATTGGAGGTGTCTCGTCTATCAATGCCGGACCATACGATGCAAAAGAAGTCAATCCTGCTTTATTTACTACTTTTAAAAACATACATATTTGTCCCACTGCTCAATGCAGAATGGCGGTCTCGGAACCAATGTTTATGCTTTGTTTTTTGGTATCCCACGATATCCGGTAGATCTTTGCTTGCTAGAGTAGTACCAAACCCAACGAAGACATCTCTTATTTGACTGTACTCTTCTTGGATATCCCAATGTAATTCTATTGTGTCTGTTGGAATATAAATTTGAGTTTATTATACCTGGCCAGTCTTTCGCACATAAATATTGATATTTCATCATCACGGCCTACAATTAATTCTTCTGGAAGTGACATTAATAACGGATCAAACGTACTGCCTTGGCAACGACGATGACAACTTGATACATTGGCTAGTTTAATTCTGGTAACATTTTCGTGGATAAACCAAGCAGTGTTATCTGAACAAGCAACGGTTTCTGCTACTCTTGCGTTTATCAAAGAGATGTTTCCAACCATTGGGGATGTCATATCCATTACAATTCCATCGGAACAAACAGGTTTCGATGGTTCCATAGCATTGTTATAAGCAACAACGGTAACAAAGTGTTTCCCTGCGCTTGTCAATGGTAAAAGAATAGACTGCTCTGTTGTCTCCATCACCATCACATTTGAATAATTTTTTGTGCCATCTACAAACTGATGACTAGATAGGCAAGTTTTCGCAATACCGACCCTGTACAATTTTATACCGCTTTCATGATCAATGAAGCCATGCCAATGCGCAATTACTTGATCAGAACTTGTATAGTCTATATCCGGGCCATCAATTGGTCCTTCTTGCACAACACCTTCTGCCGGAGGCGATTCATCCACTAGAATGTCGAGATGTTCCACTGTAACAAGGCGGGCCTCATTAGTCACAGTGATTGTAAAGAAGTATTGTCGGTTATGGTTTCCAATATGCGTGTTGTTGTGTACCAGACTATTTAGAGATAGCGTGTAGTCAGAATGCTCACATTGACCTACTGCCGGACAATAGCAATTTTCTGCAGACACACAGGAATCCTGTAATCATAAAGAATATGTATAGCATAAATCTAAAACATCTAAAACAGTAGTTTTAGTCAAGTATATGTAAGTATATTTTATGTTAATCTAGTGAGGTGATCAAACGTCATTTAAAACAAGTAAAACCACATTTTCAAACAGTATGCAAGTACTGATGGCTTATAACACAAGCCCTTTTGCAATCAGGCAAATTGAGAACACGTAAACTACCAATAGGAATGTAAGACCGGATGTCCCGAAATGACAAGCAACTTCTGCCGATGTAACTACAACCGTCACATTTGAATTCAAAATTCAAAATGAAAGTAAATAGTACAACGCAAACGTAACATAAAAGCAATTGCAATAATTTTGATTTGATGATCTTGGTTTGAAATACGTTTAAAATATTTGATTTAATTGCGTAATTACAGAATTAAGTATTTTGATATGATTGTTAAGAAGATTTAGTGAAACTGTTAACCTTGTAGAATAACAAATATAAAAATTGTCTTCCAAAAGTTTTATTGTAAGTATTAACCAAATCAATCAATCTCAAAATTAATTTTTTGTATATTTTGTTAAAAGCGACAGGACAATATTAAGCATTGCAGTAAAAGCCTGTAAGTGAAAGCATAGATATTAGCCAGACATGTCTTAAGGTTTGTTCAAACTTACATTATGTTTCTTGACTCCAAGGCTCCGTGACCTAATTCCATACCTCCACCTGAAGTACCAACGCCCCATTGTACCGTATGTATTCCACTGTGGGGATCAAATGCATCAAACTGGAGAATCATCTTTGACAAATCGGTTGAATTATGCACATATAATCTTTCATACCCGTCCCTAACAAGCCATACGTTCTCCACTTCTGGTATACTTGCATCGATGTGGACATCTACCTCATCATCAAAAGTGTTATCCATAACATCTATAGACTTAAGATGAAACTTGAATGTTTCACCATCGTTTACAGACGGCGAAAGACATATTGATTGCGACGGAAAATTTGGTACTATTTGATGTCGATATATTACCGTGGCGCCTTTTGTCAATGAGTACATAAATCGTATTATCCCATTTATATTCACGGTCCCTTTCACGGGAAGTATCCCTGTATTTTGTTCATACACACCTGTTATCAATCCATGAGGTGCAGGGCTTACTGGTTTCAGCAAATTGCTATGAATATATTTATCGTTATAGTAACGGCCCGTCCATAGATAACATAGTTTCCCATGGTTTGTTTGCCAGGAATGTTGTGATTTGCTTTCAGCTGATGATACAAGAAGCGGGACACTATTGTTGTGAACAATGGATGACGAGTTATCATAAAGGACAAATCTTCTAGCTTGTCGTGTATTATCAGCGACATCTTTTACTTCAAGTTGAACTACGTAAAGAACGGGACGGTCTTTGTAAGGAAGATCGAAATGAATGGAATGAATATCAGGATTTACTATTTTAGGCGTACCATTCACGGGCTTTGTTCCAACTGATAGAGAGGCGCCAGATGAATCACTTGCTTCGAATATTGTAATTTCATATTGTTCAATTCCAGATGCTTGACTTGAAGATCCATGAGCCGGGATTGGGTCAGACCAGCCATAAAAATTAGCATTAAAAGACAATCTACGGAGCCTCCTGGTACTTAACACTAACGGTTCCTGTGAGCATGTTTTCTAAGCAATGTGATGGAGCCGCTGTATCTATATGGTAACACAAATCTCGTGAAACAGGAATTTTTGAATATGCTATGGTATTTTGTACGTGGTTTTGTACATTTTTAGAAACAAAATGTCCCCCGCCTTTTGCGATGAAGCGAAAACAAAAGCTGAAATTAAATAATCACGTATTCTTTATTTTTCAGTTTTTTTGCCTTCCTTAAGAACCTAAAACATTTTTATATAAAATTTATAATTGGATGAAGTGTGCAATCAGTACTATAACCACAACATTTATGATTTGATCAAGTGCCTGATCAAAGCCTTGACTTTTATCAATAGTGGTACCATTACGAGTCTGAACATTTCCTTCATTGTTTTAATTATTTCATGTAATACAAAAGCACTGACTCTGCGATCAAACATTTCCTTTTTATTATGTATATTGAAATATTGCTCTCAAAAAGTTTTAGGGCCGCAATCACAGTATTGTTGTTTAGTTTGATGTCTCTGTGTCCAGGATTGCCAAGGATATATTTGACGTCACATAGTTCCATATTCCTTTTACAAAATTACACACTTGGCGGGTGTAGCTAGCTAAACAGGAGGTGCTAACCATTCCGGAGCACACGGCCTCACTTCCTTGGTGAAGATTCACGTGTCTAATCTGGCTCGTCAGTTCCAAAATTTTTACTTTGCTTGAGGATTGTGATTTGGATATGGATTAGTATGTTTGTTTTTTATTAGATACACTTTTACTGAAACAGTTTCACTAAAGGCATAATATAATTGTTTACTTGTAAAAAATGCGTATTCAAATGTCGTAGAAATGCAAAAGAAATAGAAAGAGTGTGTTGGCATATATACCTTTCTCCATTAATAAAGTTACTTGAAATACGTGTATCGATATCTTGATGGAAAATATTTTGAGGATTTGCACTATTATGGTCTAATTTCATGGTTTCAGTTCTTATTGTATGTTCTGCTCCTGAAATTGAAATAATTAAAATAGTTGGAGATAGTCTAATTTGATTTAATTCTATGTAGTTGAATTTTACTAAAACATGACGCTTATTCACAAATTACTAGTTTCTAATGTCTCACAAATTATTGAAAACAATCATGTTTGAATTCCTCATAGTTTTTGATATTGCATACATAGTATTTGATCATTAACTTTTTTCAATTATATTATGTCGCGTAAATTGTAAATCGCGTCTTTATATAACACAATACTTTTTTAAAGTTATAAAATACGTTATTAATTTCTAAAACACAGAATACATACAAAATATTTTGCTTACAACTAGCTAGCAATTTATTGTATGAAAATTGAGCAATATCTAAACGGTCTTTTAAATGTCAGTCTATGGATCAATTACTTATCTTTTGACCCCTGTAATGTTATTCAGGATGAGCATATTGTGGATAACGGATAACACTGGCGTATGATATAGCAATTTGATATACGATCTAGTTTCGATTATGCAATGTTATATGGGCTTGCACATCTCTCACCGGCCATATAGGCATGTTAAAGCATAACTTCTTTTTAAATCTCCACGTGGTATATAAAAATTAAAAAAAATATTATCTTCATTTGTAAATAGTATCGTTGAACAATCTTTCAATCATTCTTTGTAATTTTTTATGACTATAGAGTTTTTCTTATAACCTTATTGTCGGACTTGCTGGGATTTTTATTACATTGACATTGTTTTGAATCGTTCATATTTTAAGTTGATTTGAAAATTATAGAGAGCGAGCTAAATTAATTGTATGACTCAGAGATCCGCGTTTGTAATAATATTTGCAGATTATAAGTTTTTTTTTTTTTTGGGGGGGGGGGGGGGGGTTCTCAACCGTTTTCTTACCAAGAGTTTCTGATAAAGTAAAAATTGTATGTGACGCCATAGAGCATGTCGCTTAATGCAATCTTATATACTTTTGGGTGATAAATCATATTCTCATTTGAAAGGCATAAGCCCAAATATTTATTTTCTGTATCTGCTAGAATGGTTAGGTTCGTCCGACTATCATCTCGTTTTGTAATATTGCTATTTTTTGCTATTGTCAATTACATTTCTACATTCCGAATTTGCAAAAATAAGAATGTTTTTCATACAAAAAAACTGCTTAGAAATCTTTGATTAATAAATTTTTATCGATTGAAGTCTTGACATTATACTACTAGGTTCATGTTTGAATAAATAAATGTCGTGCAGAAAAAAGCCCAATATGTCTCATTCTCTTCAAATGTTGTAATTGTGGTGTTGTGGTTACTTAGTTCGATTAGGTTTTGTCAAATGATTCAGGTAAAAATATAAATATTTGATTATTCATCTACATTACCGTTTACTGCCTTCTTTATAAGGATCAGAGAAGCATCTGTTATCCCAAACATGTGGTCGACAATCCATTTTGGTTTTGTTCTATTCACTGTTATTTTAAACTCAAACTGGGGTGAGGTTGTTATTCTAACCACTTGGAAATTTCCATAGAAATCCTTCTGTTTTGAACATTCAGAACTGCCACCGCCTTTTGGTCTCATTTCACCGTTTGGACCATAAACTTTGACAGCACAGGATAAGATTTCAGGTTTGTGTACAGCCTCATTAACTGGTTATAAAAAGAAAATTAATTGCAAAAACAATTGTAATGTAATTAATTGATTGTTGGTCTCCTTTCTATTGTTGTATAATATTCTGTGGTGTAGGATTGTTTGTCAGTTAACTTGTGCAAATTTCAGAATGTATCTTTTCGAAATGATGGTGATGCTGTTTTAACATATTAAATTCGTGAATTTATCGATCTTCTCTCCAGATTTCCAGTACAACTTTAGGACATGCTTTGTTCATATACTACCGCGCTGAACAAATTAGTCTATAATCTAAAACTACAAAATTCGTGAGTATTTTAGGCATGTAAACTTCCAGAATGAGAGACTAGCTCAACCATCATAACGAAAATTTTTGTCGAAAAATAATAATTGAAATATCTTAGTATAACAATGATTATTAAGTGTGTCAAATGTGGCAGTTATACTACCCAGACATTGATTGCAAGGTCACTTTTATAACTTCTTGCACAATGTTACTTGTTATGCTAACAGTTAAATAAATTCAGTATATTTCGTATTATTTAAAAATAGGTCAATATCGAGGTGCTTCAGTACTCAAATTTATGTGAACGCCACTGAAATATAATTATACCCCCGCTTAAAAAGTGGGGGTATATAGTGATAGGGGTGTCAGTCCGTCCTTCCGTTACACCTTAGGGTACCTATCTCTTATCCGCAACTCCTCCTAAACCCTTCAATGGATTTTCATGAAACTTTCACACAATCGTTGTGATATAATGTAGATGTGCACCTCATATTTAACAAGAGGCCCAATGGCCTTTACGCTCACCTGTGACCTTGACCTTTGAACCCATTACCCTCATTCATATATCAAAATGATCATTAGGCCAATACCTACAATATTCTAGCATACATGCCTATACAAAATATTTATAGTTTTCAAGATAATTAACCAATTCAGTATTAATTTGCATCTGTGACCTTGACCTTTGAACTCATGACCTTTATTCATATATCAAAATTATCATTAGACCAATACCTACAATATTCCAATATATATGCCTATACAAGGAGTTTATAGTTTTTGAGATAATCAACCATTTCAGTACTTGCTTGCATTTGTGACCTTGCCTTTGAACCCATGGCCTTCATTCATATATCAAAATGACTGTTAGGCCAATACCTACAATATTCTAATATGTACAGTTTATATTTTTTTTGATAATTTACCATTTCAGTACTTGTTTGCATCTTTGACCTTGAACTTTGAACCCATGACCTTTATTAATATATCAAAATGACCATTGTGCCATTACCTACAATAGTCTAATATGTATGCCTATACAAAAAGTTAATAGTTTTGCAGATAATCAACTATAACGGTAATAGTTGTGCATCTTTGACCTTGACCTTTGAACCCATGACCTTGATCTATGTATCAAAAATGTATCATGTCAATACCTACAATTAACTGAAAATCCCATGCCATTATCACCTGAAATGTTTAAAAAATAGCATTTTTTATCATAGGTCAAAAACAGGGACATGACCCTGACCTTTGACCTCGACATCTTTTGGAAGAAAATAGCAAGACAAGATCAACAGTGAAAACTCCATACATTTATCTTCAGCCGTTATTGAGTTATAACAATAAATCTCTTATTTTCAAAATTACATAATTTTACGCAAAAAACGCGTAACCTATTTTTCGTTCAATTTTCATGAAAAACACAATTTTAATGTTCCCAGGTATGCTAAATTTAAATATCCAATCAAAATTTGCCTGCACCTTTTGGATTCAGAGAAGAAGATTTTTTTGTCTTTTTGCTATTTTTAGTAACGGCGGCCATCTTCTTAGGCGTGGCCAAACCTCGAACACAATTTTTGAAGGCTGTTACCCAGGCATGCTAATCTCAAAGTTTCATCAAATTTGGCCCAGTAGTTTTGGAGGAGAAAAGAATGTAAAGTTTACACACGACGGACGACGCACGACGGACGACGGACGACGGACGGTGATAGATTGCAATAGCTCATCTGAGCCTTTGGCTCAGGTGAGCTAAAAATCTGATCCGATGATTTTGGGACCGGGGGTATTTTTGTGAGCTTATGGCTCACAGTTTTTCTAGTTTGTTGTTGTATACAGTAAGAGTCCAAAGCAGTATAATTTTATAACCAGTGGTTTCAAATCTAATCACGTTTTAGTTTGCGTATATTGTATGCGTTTTTAAAAGTTGGATTTTACTTTACTGCACCGACCTCGTATTCTAAGTCGGAAATCACGTGTTTAACTTAATTTGCCTATTTCAAACGATATAAAGATTTTACTTTCCTGTTGGATTGCGGTTTGTTTGTCAATTAGCATGTTTGATTTATCTTTAAATACAGTTACCAAAAACAATTTTATAAGATCTGAAAAACTGTAAGAAATAGCTTTCATTTAAAGCATACTTACTTTCACATTTAGCAGTATTTGCATTCTTTATGGTTTTAAACCCATAATCACATCTACAGTTCATTGCATACTCATTTCCACAAGATCCAGGCCAGCACCATCTATTTTGCCACGAACACTTGACTATTTTATAAAACAAAACTTTATGCATATATACAACTGTATTGGGTACTGCCACAGCAACTAAATAATTTTTATCAAAGGGTTTGAATTTATAAAACTTGTCTGGACAAATTATGTCCATACATTTCTACTTAGTTTTTGCAAATTTATAAAAGCACATGGCATATTCTGTACTTCCAAATTGAGTTTTCAAACAAGTTTTCAAATTGGTTGATGATAAAATATAAAATATAATTCAGTTGATTTTATCAACAACGAGAGAAGATATATCACTTTTTACAATGTATTTTTTATGGTTGATAGGGAATCACATATTTGTCGCCACGTGTGTTAGAGGTGTTATATGATGGCATTTATTACGACGACAATTTAAATTCCAAATGTTGATACATATCAACATAATTTGTTGTTCATTACAAAGAGCCAAGTATATTAACTCCATTATAGTCAAAATTTTGTACTAAGAATTGCAAAATTCACTCTAATTCCATGCTCAAAAGACTTCTTTATAAGTCTTTGTTATAACAAACTTTTTATACCCTAATTCTACTCTCTCTTTCTCTCTCAAGAAAGTGAAAGCAATATTATTGATTATATAATCAAAATGATATTGTGGTGATACAGAAACCAAATTTGATTCATTTTTTTAAAATGTTTAATGACAATTATTCGATTATTTATAAAACACACATATGAAAACATAAGATTCTTTCTTAAAAAACAGGTCAATCCTTACCTTTTGATCATGGAACATTGCATTATATCCTATTTAAATTGTACATGTAACGTGTTATTGTTTGATTTATTTTCGCTATTCTTCTTTCAAGTGACATATTGTAAAAAAATAGTTGAAAATTACTTACAAGCGCATTCTCTATCTGAATTGTACAGTTTATACAAATCTGGATTTTGACATTTGTTGCAGTGTTTATTGGTTGGAGATGTGCACCGAACGCTCGCACAATAAGGAATCGAAGGACATGCTAAAAAAAGAAAAAATAAAGTAGTCAACATAATAAAAGCATCAAAGTGACGTATACACATTAAGCAAAATTAGGAAAAAACAAATAAAAAAACAAAAAGAAAGAAAAGAAGACAAACCCAAAAAACAACAGAACACAGATAAGTAATTATAGTAAATTACATAAAAATAAATTAAATTTGTGAAAATACGTCGTCGTTTTTGTGTGAATTGCAACGTAACAAATAATATTTAACGATTTTGTACTAATCGACTTGAAATGTAATATTTTTAGTGTTTACTGTAAGCTTTACAGAATGTTCCATGTTTCAAAACACTTGTATATGTATATTCGTGTCACAAATATGGCAGATAATAATAGAAATGTCTGTAATCAAAACAACACGTATAATATTCATAACATATAATTTATTATGAAGCAAGTACAATTTTCTTCATTATTGCCAAACTCAGAACATTATCGGTTTTAATTTCTTGTACGGTAATATTTCATCTGAAAATAAAGATATTCGTGTAAATAGAAAAAGAAATCATAATATACAGTTCATTATAAACAGTATTTCTAAGTGAAAATCAACGTTTAATAGATCGCTGTATGTAAAAAAATAAAAAAAAAACAACGAATGATACAAAATCAAATTTACAATTTTTGTTTTTAATATTTTCATTTGATCTTCATGTTTATGAACAAAATATAGAAACATGTGAGGAAAATCATCCCATTATTACATACATGTACAAATATTATTAAATCAGCATTGTCTAAATAAGCAGGTGTACAATAAATAACTTATATTCTTTAACTGTTGCATTTGCCATTTTTGTCTTATTTTATAGTTTTTTTGCCGGTTTATACATAAATAAAGAGTAAATATCAATATTCTTATAATATTTGATAGTTTCAATACAAGCTTGATAGGAGGGGAGTGTTTTTCGCATTCTACAAAGATGAATATAATATTTTGCTATAATAAGCAGTCAGTTATTAGTGTTGGTTCTGTTTGTAGACCGAACAAAATTATTTCATTTTTAAAATGAATACTGTTAAAATTTTGTAAAAGTTGAATTTAAATTATTCTTACAAATAGGTGAGTAACTGTTTCTACCGTCTCTCCACAAAATGTACAAAGTTCTGTTTCCAAAAGCTTAAATTTCATTAGTTTGCTGTTTGTTAAGTAGATGCAATGATTTAACTTAAATTGAAATTCTTGAAGTTTTGTGTTATCGGTTATTTTTAAAGAAGTACTATAATTTTTTCCCAGTAATCTGAATTCAAATTATTTTTTAATTTCTTATTCCATCGTTCTTGTACACTATAAATTCTTTACTGCAATGAACTAAAAATTGATTGTAAAAACGCTTTGTAACCTTTTCAAACTTTTTCAGTTGCTTAATCCAAATAATTTCGGGTTGAAATATTCCTGTGAAAGATTGAATCCGTTTTCTTCAAAACAGTGAAATGGAAGCAATAATACTATAGTAATAACAAAATGTGCATTGCAAATCATATTTGACAGTAAATTCTTCAAATTTATAAAAACACTCCCTTTGCGTTGACCAAGTCTCCAGTGAAAAACACCCCTTTCTACACAAGGACTTGTGAAACATAATTTTATCATCTACTTTAAGTACAGAGTTAAACGATAAAGGATTTGACATAATATTTACCAATTTGTCATCATTTTTATTCTGTATCTGGAACCAACTGGAAAAAGCATCTCTCCAATCACATATACAATTAGGTATGTTCCAACTGGACGCGAAGTCATGCTATCTGTGTTTTCGACGTAATACTTCACTTTTTTGTAAGAAGATTTTGATAAGAAGTGTAGATAAATTGAGCAAAAAGCAATCTATGTTGGATTCCTATGCCCCGAAGTGACTTATACTTACATATAAAATAATTGATGCAAGGTAAAACGAAAATGAAACAATGTTTTCTTGTTTCTTGGCTGCATTGTCCGATTTACAATCTACAATAATTTAATTGATCGTTATACTTAACATATGAAGTCAGCCTCAATGAATATTAACTCTTGATTTATACCATCTGGCAGGCAAAATATAAAAGAAAGAAAAACATGTACCCCGTTGCAGTTAACAAAACTAAGACAGTATACATGTTTTTCATAAAAAACAGACAAATGAGACGAGAAAGGACGTGCAAACAACTGATTTTTAAATTACTTATAAAATGCTTTTCCTACATGAAATTTCAATTCTCCAGATGATAACTATTCAATGGAAAAAGCAACGTAATTTACCTGAAGCAGGTTTTTATTTGACAAATGCACTAAACGAAAAATTTCAATTCACCGGATGATAACAATTCTATGGAAAAAGCAACGTAATTTACCTGAACCAGGTTTTTATCTGTCAAATGCACTAAACGAAAAAAAACGAACCTCAAGCCAAATCCATCAGAAATAGCTCCATTTTTATAGCAAATCAAAAACTGGTTGTAATTGTTGCAGTCTAAAGAAAATGGAATTTTTGTTATCCAACTAGTTGCGATTCCTGGATAGACGATTAGGTGTTCAACCTTCCTCCTTTAACAACTGAAATTGTCATTTAAGTGTTATCTCTGACACATTTTGAGACAAAGAAGCATGTGTATTAGAAAAGGCATGAACTTAAAAAAACTACAAACATTTTAAGAGTAGCCTTGGTCATCCAATCATGTACTGTATAATTACTCCAGTACGAAGTATCAAAATGTAAGTCTGTAAAATAGTTTTAAACAATATTATAATACACATCATACCGTTATAACAGCAGGCAAAGCTACTGGTGCAGGGGTCCATTAAATGGTGTGAAACTAAGATAAAATTGGGCAAAACTATTTGGACTGTGTTCGATTTACCATCGGATGTTATAAACGGAACTAAAACATAAAAATTCTTGTATACAACTACATTTAAAATTCTGGTTACCTGAATACAGAGATAAAAAATATGTTTTTAATAAGATTCATTCCCATTTATCAAAATGTGTGTGCATCAAAATTATGCTTATAACAAAGAAAAATCTTTATGTGACCCAGTCCGAGTTGTTAATAAAGCCGTTTAAAAACCAACATAACAACCACGGAGTGTATAGGTTGCTGCTTATTAACCCAATAAACAACTAAAACTACAATGATAACTGCCTCTAATAGTCTACGTTATACAATGCTTAATGAACTGGAGGTAGTGAACAACATATAAAATGATTTAATGCAGTGTCGCCAGGATTAATGAGACAAAGATATGACTACGATAGGCGTGAACAAATATAAAAACACAAGTTTACGATACATAAGTGTTGATCAGAATGTACTTAAAAATGTACGATTATCATACAACATAAACAATGAAAATTAAATAAAACAATAATCAATTGACGATTAAAAGCGGTGTCTGAACAATAAAAAATGACACCACTTTGTCAAAAAATAACCACCACTTCGTCAAAAATGCCGTCTGAACATTAAAAAAAAACGATACCACTATGAACATTAAATTAAATAAAATTCAACTGACGATTAAAAGTTGTGTCTGTGCAATAGAAATGACGCCACTTCGTCAAAAAATATCCAAGTACACTGACGAGAAGGTCATATTTAAATCAAGAAAACAATAGCACCTCACACAAAAAAGAACTGGGCGGTAATACAAATTATATGTCACATCAAATAAAGAAGCAATTCAGAAACAAATTCTCAGCAGCCGAAAATGAAAAAGTGATTGAAGTGATTATAAGGATAATGTAATTAGTTGATGCGACGATTAAATGTATAGTCTGTATCATAAAACATAAGGACAAGATGGTACTATATGCTGATTTCATTAAGATTCTCATTGAACATATCTTTCAATGAGTTTTATTCTTGCAATGCACAATTTCACATTTAATTCACCAAATATTTTTTTTACGAAAAAAGTGTCCAAGTTTTAAAGGCGAAAAAATCGCCGTCAGTCCGGATTCTTGGATACGTCGCGTCCTTTTTCCTTATGATTTGACCTAGAAATTTTGTAAGTACTGCTTCCTAGTTTGGTTCTACATTTAGTTTGGACTCACAAAAACACAGAATTGTATTAAGTAAGTCTGTGATAAAATTGTCACCTTTCTCGTCAGACGTTTGAATAATTTATTTTAAGGCCTACGTCCCGTCACAATGTTAACTTGTCAATATGCCGCTTCGATCGTTAATTTCACAAACGATTTGGTCCCATAGAAAGATTGTCCCTTCCTAAATGTGACAACTTTTGCCTTGTGACTTTCAGTCATTTCAAGATGATAGTAATCATTTGGGCACTTAACCAGTTAAGTTGTAAATAACCTTCCAATGTATTATACTTACATAGGAAGTTGACAAAGAAGGGGAGTACATTTTCTTTAAAAACAAAACAAACACCAGCGTAACAAGCACATGATGTAAAAACTTTGGCTAGGACACTGTCACAGATCTATAATCATTCACTTCAGGTTGACAATAATCCATCTTTAATTTTGAACACGTAATTTTATTAATCTTATTTTATAATAACTTTAAAATAACCATTAAATATTGCATAAAGTATAATTGCTGGATATGCTTTTGTTAATTAAAACAGCATTTGAAAGTTAAGATATTTTTAATTAAAATTTAGATTTTGATTTGCCAATAAACTGTTTAGGTATAAATATGAAAAACATGATAAATTCTTCAAAACTATTTATCTAAAATATCCCGTTGAATTGATGCTAATTTAGGCGTTGTTACTGTTATATTTCAGCTAGAAACTGAAAATCTGTGTCTTTCATTGAAAAAAAGTAAGACAGCCCCATTATATATTATTTCTTCCTGACCTAATGTTAAACTACAGATCCAGGTAAAATTTCTATGTTGTTGTTAAACAGTTACAGCACTGAATACAGTATTTGGATTTTAACTTAAAACTTAAGCAGTTGAAGGGATCAAGGCCCTATACTTATGGATGTATAGCCAATCTTCAAAAACTATTTGTCGAAATGGCAAAGTCTATCATTGCTTCAAGACTAAAGGGAGTAAGAAACCACATGATTACCACATTTCATAAAAAATAATAATTCTTCCCAATCTAAGAGATGAACCATACAATTATAAAAATGGCTCAATGTTGAAACAATCGTCTTTTTTCAAATTTTGCAAAGGGAATGGTGGTTACTTTTGAAATAGCTCTATACATATCATAAATAATGTGTATATAATATAAACTAAATAAATGGTATCATCACACACACACACACACACACACACACACACACACACACACACGGACATAACAATACAACAGATGAACTTGTTACAAATGTGGTATTGCGTTGCCTATTTATGCTCATTTCTATCTATACATTTGAAATACACAAATAAATATACTCGCTTTTTAATAGGAAGAAAAAACAACATGATATCCATCAAACCCGAAATCTGGTACATTCACAAAGTTTATATAATTACAACTCTCTTGTTATTTACTTACTTTGAATAAGGGTAGTTGCTATTTTTATTTTTTGTGATTTTTCAGTTAGACATAATAAAATATAAAAGTAATTAAAAAATACATCTGTATAATTGTAATTTGCCGATTATAGATAATACTTTCTTGGTAAACATATTGGTTGCATTGACTGAGAAGGTTATCTTATCGCACTGCTTTAAACGTCTTTTCATTGAGAGAGAAAAAGGGAGAGAAAAAATACAATAAAACAGTTACAACTCGTAGTAACGTATTTGGATTTTCACACAGAGACCAATGAAAAAAATTGATAAACGATAAAGAGGTTGAATTATGTTATTCCCAATGATTTTATTGAAAAGATTTGAACATGTAACTCAAATGATTTTGTGAACCAGAATAGCGTAGATACCATAAGGATATGTTACAATGCCATTTCATATTTGACATTGGTACATTCACAATGTCAATGCTTGAAAACTCTTTAAAGTTTTTATGCCTTGAAACCAAATTTTTCGGCCAATTTTAGTGTATAAAAGGAATAAACGAAAACAATCAAACAGACAATCAAGCTTAGCCTGTGTGTATCAATATAAACGTATGTGCCAAAATTATTTTAATCATCATTTAACTTTGTCGTAAGTAATTGAACCGACATCAAACGCTGACGGACGAATGCACGGAAAGACGAGCGGACGAAGTGACATCGAACTTTCTGCGTGAAAACATAATACCTCGCCACTTTGTGTTGCGGTGTATAAGGAAACGGAACTATTGAACTTTATAGTAGACTGGTATATGTACACATTCCTTGAATCATAACAGAAAAACATTAATTTTAATATTTTAACTACAACTTTTTATTTAAAATTAAAACAATATAATAACACAAGTGTAATAGTTAGTTTTTTTAAAAAAAAAACAATAATTTAAGTGACGAACGAATCATTACCACTACATTTTGAAGCCGTTTCTTGGTAGTAACCTTCTCTGCACCTTACGCACTTTGCGATGTCACAGCTCATTACCTTCTTTTCATCACAATTGTCAATCGGATAGTCTGATGGACAGCCTATGGAAAAGTAAAATTAACTATTTAACAACAGAACATGTGTTCCTACGACATGCAAGTAATTTTATTGCTATAGCAGTTATTACACATTTTACCAGTTTTATATTTACAGCACTAGGCGGCCGTTTCGGATTACAATTCCTCATCAGTAGTGCTTGGACTAAAATTATGAAACCAAAATTATTTTGAAGATGTTGAAAAGCTACCCAAAGGACCAAAATATATTTTACCAAATTAAGCTAAGGAAATACTTTGCATGAGGGAGTATACCTTAGTTTTTGAGAAATTTCAAATTTTACTTGCAGGAAATTTAGACAATTATAGTATATTTCTGACAATAATACGAAATTATTGACTGAGTTTGTGATATCTGAGAGTTTATCTTTTACGTTGTTTGCAATGGATTTATCGAAAATTTCGATTATAACTATTTTAGATTAAACAATATCTTATTCCACTACAGGAATTATTGTTAAAAGTTATGAATTTAACATCAGCATTTAAATATCATCAAAATAGCTGAAAACTATAAATAATGTAAAAAAACTCATAGGCCTAATCGCCTACATGAGTAATTAAACGTTTGCAGAAGTCTATTAATCATTTATATTATTTGAAGAGACAATCAGGATTTCCGTTCTTTCAGCCAAAAATGATTGTGTAAGAATTTTTGCAAATCAATTAATAGTTCTCTAATTTGACATCTAAAATCTATAAAACCTAGTTTAAGTGTATATACTGTTAAATCAGTAGCAAAAGTAAAATACTAGAACAGTTCAATATCTTTTTAATTCAGAATACATAGCATTTAGTCAAAGGAAAAAATCCACTGTAAGCGTTTGTTACTATAGTGTTAAAGTGAAACTAAAATAAATCCGTTGCATCCCATGCAATGTTTGTTCTTTACATATAATTATATTAAAACTTTTGTTCATTATTGAATAGAAAAGAATAATTCATAAGATCTAACGATGGATAATTACGCTAATTGCTGTATTTGCTCTCTAATTAATGCATCACAAAACATTAATTTAGTCGTGATATTCACAATTGAAAAAGGATCAAATTCATTCTTACGTTCACAGCCCACTTTGTATTTGCTTCTTTGCTCACAGTCTTTAACTTTTGTTATACAATAATAAGTTGACGAACAAGAACATTTTTTTCCGGAAGAAATATGTGCACTGAAACACAAAGGGTAAGGTAGATTAATAATATCAAAACGAAATTGTTGTTTAACACCATATTCAGATTCGTTGAATTTACGAAAAATTTGGGCGGCCAGTATTAAGATTATTATTGAAACAACCAGTGACATACATAAGTAACTAACAAACATTCTTACACAAGAATAGAACAGGTTGGGATTTAAGACATAGACACCTTAGATAATTGGACTTGTAATTAAAAAAAACCCATAAAATACATCACAAATTGTGTCTATGTTAGTATTGAACTTTTCAATAATATTAAGATGTAGTTAAAAATCATCTTAACTGACCACGCATTCGTCAGCAGGAGCAGGTTCGCAGTAATCTCTTCCTTCTTCAAAACATCCATCGACGCAATATTCTTTCACTTCTTCTCTTACGCAATCATGTTCCACGAAGCACTCGTAGTCTATCGAATTTATATCCTTATATGAACGTTTACTTCTATACAAGTATTGCACAGCATTTTCTTTTTTGATAAATGGATGTCTTCTTTGTAAATGTTTTCTTTCATATATTTGTTCTATATAAAATAAAAAAAAGTTAATGAATGACAAATGAGAAATAAAATATTTTGTCGGAGCATCAGCTTGAAAAATACAGAATTTAATCCAACTGTGAACACTTTTCTTCAAATGCATGTGTTGTATTATGTGGACATTCCCCACTCATTTGAAATCCCGTTTTTACTAAACATGTTTTTAATCATTGTTGTTTTTAGTTATATTATTTCTAACAAACATTCTGTATACCAATATACATAAAATTGTCACCATTGCTTGCTGATTGGTTTCTTTTTTTTATTCTTGTCGAGCAGAATTGATGAAGAATCTTGATAAATCTAGATAGAAGAATGCCATTATACAAAGATTAAAATGTTGTCCTATCTCTCAATTATTCTATATCTGGAGATACCTTGGAGTCAGCTACCCAAGTGAGCTTGAAATAAATTATACGACGTATTCCAAACGTTTTGCTTCACATTTAGAATTATACCTAAATTATGATGCCAACAAAGCACTTCATTTTTATACAGCGATTGACCTACTTTCCCTGGCTATGCTGAGTTTGTATCACAATTAACAGCTATTGAAGAGCTATTGTTTTGATTGTTGAAATTCATTCAAAGGAGCAAACTGCTAACAAATAAATTGTTGGCACAGCGTTAAAACAACCCTAGTCTTATCAATGGCCTCACAATATTGATGATAAATATGATATCTTTGTATCCAACAATACCCTGGATATTATCGACGTCATATAGTGCCGCGTTCCTTTCAATCCCAATTTTGATTACGCATGTGGAGGATGTAGCAACCGGTCTTACCCAGACTAGTATTGGTACTTCCTTCACATTAACTGTCATAGATAGCCTTAATCGGACTTAGCTTTCGGCTAAAGTTCGACTGTTTTAAATTTTAGAATCCCCCTAAAAATAGTATATGTGATGATTAGTGTCGGTTTTTTAAATGAAATTGTAATTGTGGTTTACACATACATT
This sequence comes from Anadara kagoshimensis, assembly GCA_021292105.1. Lineage (NCBI taxonomy): Eukaryota > Metazoa > Mollusca > Bivalvia > Arcoida > Arcidae > Anadara > Anadara kagoshimensis. The sequence goes on from CM037874.1 coordinate 17,853,829, forward strand.
AACACTTCAATTATATTAAGTTTTAATTGTCGTAGGTCATGATTCTACTTTTAATTGTAGGATAATCAACACTCAACAAGATCAGTTAAGTAAATGTTTGGCCACTAAGATCCTTTCTAATGTTGCATTCTAATGTCTTGGTTAATCAAGTACACATTTTAAACAGTTGTATTTAATTTGCTAATACCACTTAGTATGACAACATGTAGCACTCAAAGAAAAAGAATCGATTCTCGTTATAATGATGATGTTATTCAATAATTCATTCTACATGGCCTGTGGGTTTAAGTTGAAACTCCCATATGGAAGTTGAGTTTTAGTTACAAACTTTTAATTACTAAATAATTGGAAAATCATTATTTAAAAGCTATCTGAATATTACTTCGGAATACTGTATATAATACGTACCAGATTGGGCTAGATGCACATTTATAGTTATGAGAACTAAGATGAAAATTCTTTTTTGCATCCTGATTAACACCCTGTTTTACTTCTATATAAATTGGTATTCAAAATCTAGAAGAATAAATCGGACAACCGTATTAGAATACACACACATACACACACATACACACACACACACACACACACACTTCAATATTGTTTTATGATGCAATTAAACTAAGTATTTTAAAATTTTAAAAGTTTATGTTGAAGATTATATAAAAATTATATCATTTCAAAAGAGAAAAAGTATGTTTGTATCTGATACCAACATATCTAGCACATATCTAGTTTAAACTAATGACAACATTGAAAACAACACTTAAACTTAGTTATTAAAACATGGTAAGCATGTTGCTATCAAGATACCAACTAATTAAATAATAATGACTTTATTTAAAGCAAAGAATGAATATTATTTAGATGCAAAATAGCAATTTAACAAACAGTGCTAAACGAAAACAAAGATACAATTTCATGCCAATAAAAAGTAAAAAAAAAACAAAGAAAAAACTGACAACTCTCCTGAAATGCTTGAACCTCTACCGGGGAAGTAATGCCATGTTTTCCAAAAATGTAAACACACTAAAACAGTCATGCGCAGATCGAAATTAAGATTGAAAGGAATATTGAACTACTGTACGGCCAGTATATCCAAGGAAATGATGCCCTTAGCGGTATAATACCTATGAACAATATCGTGATGGCGGTCATAAAACTTTGTCTGGCCGTAATAAACCGATGCTTGCATTCCCTCTGGATCAACAATTTATTTAAAAGCAGCTTGCTCCATTGTATTAAATAAGATTTAAGACATTGAGGATAAACAACGGAAGAGCTGTTTTATAACAGAACAGCGGCCGTTAATACTACAAGGTATAAATCTGTAGAAAGTTATTAGGCACAAATATTGCATAATGCCAGAATACGGACATTTTCAAAATACAAATGATAACAAATATTATGACCGAAACTATAAGATAACTCAAGTTCGTCATTGACCGCACCCTTTTAAAATTTGTTTTAAATGCTCTATTATCAATTTATATTAGGTTTTTAACTTACCTACTTTATCATTTGTCGCTTTGGAAGATCGCCTGCTCCAGGTATTTAATACCATTTCTTCACGTAATAACGTTAGTTCTGTTTCTTTTTATAAAATTGACTTTTAATATGCATTAAAGTTTTACAAGTTATTCTGTGAATAACTATTTAAAAAAGAGGCAAAACACTTCCGTTTTACACACGTTATATTTCTTCAAAGATAAAGCGTGATTGATTTAAACAAATAAATGTGACCTTTGCACCTTAGAAGCATTATGTACTTTCTAAAATTACATATAACCCCGATATATAGAATGATATCATCTTTAAATATAAATTCTGAACAAGGTAATACTGTTTAAATCTGTTAAATACAATAGCATAGATTGAATTGAATATTATATTCCGAAAAAATTTAAATTTCAAAAGTATTGCTTTAAAAAAATAATGCTTATCACAATATTTTTAAGCAATTAAGATAAAAAAGATAAACTTGTGTTAGATTATAATTAATTTTACCATCAAATTTATTTTTCGTAATAACCTAAATTACTTGTTTCGTTATAAAATTATAATATTATAATTACAGAGACATATTCCGTAAATCAAGTAGTAACCTGGGTAACATTCCTGGCATTTCTTTTGACGACAAATTCATTTTATCTTTAATTTTACAGTTGTCTATTTTGCCTTCTGATTCACATTCTAAAAAAGAGAAAATACATGTTATAAATATGAGTATGTCATTCACAACGGAACATTCTTATAAAAATAAACAATATTAATTACGTATTGTTTCGAATTATTTTTGATGAAATATGTTCGCAATGTAATTATCATGCCATCTTTTTGAATCATTCATCATCATACCATTAATCAAAAACAAACACACTAATTCATGTCCGAATCACAATCTAGAAGCAAAGTAAAAATGTTGGAACTAACAAGTTAGGTTAGACACGTGAACTTCCACCAGGGAAGTGAGGCCGGGTGATTCGGAAGGGTAAGCACCTCCTGTTTAGCAAGCTGCACCCGCCACGTGTGTAATCAAATAATACCCAGTATTAGAAGCTAGATGTTCAAGTAATTCTTTAGAATTTTTGAGAATCCACATTTGGTTGATTCCAGATGTAGAATATACTTTTTCTGAATAAGACTGAAGACCATCTTTGACGATTGTCAAAATTTGTGTTAGAGTTACCGATAAAGATTTAGTAGTACATTTAGATGAGCCTGATCTATATCTTTCCTTGTATGGATTTTTTATGGAGTTTAGGAATCCAATACAAGTAAAGAAGATCAAGATCTTCCTTTTTAAGATTGATACCGAAAGACTCGAGAACTCCCCTATGGTTGGAAAGAACTTCATCTTTGGTAAAATTAGTTCCAGTATATGCAGGGTTATTTGATATACCATCTAAATCAAGCTCCTTAATAAGACATTCAAGAAAGAATCTCTTACAAACGAGAATAATGTTGTTGGAAGCCTTATCACCTAGGACAACAACATATTTGTTGTGTATGTCTGTTAGAATTGCCTTTATTTCTGGATCCTTGAGTACTGAAGATGGATTAGTACAACGAAGTAGGCTCCTTGCAAATAAATTTGTCCAGGATTTCATAGTTCCATGTTCCTTTCACACAATTTTGATTTAACACGTGGCGGGTGTAGCTAGCTAAACAGGAGGTGCTTACCCTTCCGGAGCACCCGGCCTCACTTCCCTGGTAGACGTTCACGTGTCTAACCTAACTTGTCAGTTCCAAAGTTTTTACTTTGCTTTTGGATTGTGATTTGGACATGGAGTAGTATGTTTGTTTTTGATTAGTACTCATAGACCCTTTAAGTTTGGCAATCCTAGTTTTAACGAAAGATCTCAAAACCTTTATCCAGTCGGATAAGGTATCAAGCTCAACATCTTCTAATTTAGCCCAACGTCTGGCGTACTCTTCAACAGAATCCATGACAAGTTTGAAAATCTGTCCCCAAGTAAAAGGTTCAGCTTCTCTATATTTAGGACCTTTTGAAAATAAAGATCTTAATTTAGTGTTCTCGATTATAATGAGATCACCATTTATCACATGTCTAGCCAGCTGGTCCATAATTTATTGTAGGAGTAGGGTAGGAAACTAGAGGTGGCGAATTAATTTTGAAATAAGCAGGAACTTTAGATTGTACTTGTTTATGTTGAAGAATATTGGAAATGTGTATAGCATCTATGCCTTTGATAGCATATTGCAACTTAAGATATTGGCGTTGACCATCGTTCTCAATATTGTTTTCCCGAGCAGGTTTAAATAATCTGTTAAAAGCAATATCCATGATGATAGCAGTAAGCTTATATTCTGGTGTATTAGAATCTATAGTAGTTTTAGATATGCATTCTTCATGTAACTGTCTAAGACGGGATAGTGGTATATAGTAGAGTTTAGTTCGGATATGGTTTAATCCGAGAGGTTTCTGCAGGAATGGTAAAAAATTAAGACAACTAACATCATGGATATTAGGTTTGTTGTAACGCCGATGCCCATGACTTCTATTGCCACGTGTAGTTTTGTTGAACAAGTGTAAAAATTTACATTGTTACAACCCGGACTTGAATTATTCCCTTCGTTTACAGTTTTATCATTGCATCCATAAGGCGAAGCAGTGCCTTGTTCTCTTATCCAGTAATTTTCCTGTTGTAATCGGTATAGAGTGATTAATGTAGGATTATTTGTATGGTGGTATATTTTTTCCAAAAGTCTGACTTTCAAAGATAGCACAGAATGGTTCGGCTGGTTAAAACGTTTGTAAAGAAACTGATTACCATTGTTATTGATCTCAAACCGATGTCCATTCACACGTTCATTAAGTCTACCTTTAGTTTCACCTACATATTTGAGTCCACATCAATTGCCCTATATTCCATATACTGTGAAATCATTAATTTTCGTTGGGGATCAATTTTCGTGGTTTTAGTGGACAGTCTGAACCACGAATTTACGACCACCACGAAATATTAACCTCAAGTAAAAAGATAAGATATGTACCATATTGTTTTGCTCTAGCGTAACTCGCACATAAACCCAAACTTTTCAGGAGTTAAAGATGTGTGGATGTTTAATTTAATTATGAAAATTATTTCAGTAAATATATTATGTTTAATAAATTCTTCATTAATTTTTTTAAATGTTTGTTTTCAATTAGGAACTGGTCGGGACGATAGGGACAGACAGGTTTCTAACCGTAACTTTCATCATCAATTATGGCCCGTCTCATTTAAATTCCAATCCGATTACATATTAATTAAATAAACATTTTAACAATCTCTATAAACCTGTTTTATATTTATTATTACTAAGTCAGCTGTTTGATTTCTAAAAAACGAAACTTCATTCGAATCAATCGGTAAGAGCCGCCATTGTTACTCTCGTAAACAGCTGATTAGGTCATCAGAGGTCAATAATTAGAATTTTTATAAAGTTGCCGATGTCACAGAAAAAACATTCAGTTTCGTGTAAAGTGATTATAAAACACGTTGTGATTGATGTTCTATGCATAAACTTTTAAATCTAATTAATTACCGCTTATTTGTACAACGTAACAGGTAGATCTACTCAGGCCAGGTGTCACATCGCTTGTGTAGTTAATTGTTACTGATATAATGACTACAGGTAATTAGCGCCTACCCGAGACTTATTCATTAATCCGCGTCTCTGTCACGGTTTATTGCTTCTTATTTCAACAAATAACTTTTTCTATAGGTGCCGATAAACAAACAAAATATGACTTCCTACCCGTTATCAAGGCCCAAAGGACAAACTACATTTTTGACAAAACAGTAAAACCACGAATTTACGTCCCAACGAAATGTTATTTTTTACCGATTCCACGAAAATTGGACCCAACGAAAATTAATGATTTCACAGTACAACATTGGAAGATTTACAATCAGATCATCGTGACTTCGTGACTTACACTGCTTTTAATTATAGTATAACATTATCCTTTTCTTAAAAGCACATTAATACCAGATGAGTAAAAACGAAGATTGGAAATATTTTAACGCTTCATCTTTCAATTATTAATTCAATACGTGACTTATATAAGGAACTGGAATTTTAAGGGATATAATGCATGCACTATATTAACATGAAAGACAACCCGAAAGATCAAGTACTGATGGACATTTAATATTTTGTATTCGTCTTAACCTCTCAAGGTGACGAGATAAATTCTCACAATCGAAAGTATACTCAGATTACCATTGAAGTTTTAAGACGATATATTATAAATAAGGCTGGGTTTCCGGTAATAACTATTTGAAGCACATTATACAATATCTAATATGTATATTATAAATTATATCATATCACATTAGTTATTGAGCAAAACACAACCGCAACGGTACACGTTCAAATGATTTTATGACCCATAAAATTAAAGAGTTCAATAATCTAATAGGTTCATAAATTAATTAAATATGTAAGTTAATGGTAACTCTAAATTCAACCATACAGTCAAACCTGTCTATAAAGGCCATGTAAGGGAACCCGTGAAAGTGGCCTGAGGAGGTGGACTTTTTATACAGGTTTCAATTATATGAAAAAAAAAACAATTAGGATACAATTCAACTGGCCTTTTAAAAGGTAACATTTATATAGAGGTGGCCTTTAAGGCAGATTTGACAGAACATGGAAAGTTTAAAATTATTACTAACAAATTCCTATTTATTTTGCTTAAAATTTTGTAAATATTAAAGCTTTGACATCTTGTGATTATTTTATTTACCACTTGTATTTTAGAGTTGGACATAGATTGGTGTCCATGTGTTTGGTTGATAGACATATATTGTGGTCAACATGAATGACGGAATTATAAAACATGCTTGTAACTACTCTTACCTTAACAAGTAGCTGGTCTTTACGCCAAACATAAACTATAAAAAAAAAATAAAATATGCAAAATTAATAAAAAGTACAAAAATCTCATAATGTCTAAGAAAGTATCACATATTTTAGTTAATGTAAACTTTGATTCAGCAATTAAGTAAATGCAATCCTATCGTATCCAATGAACCTAGAATTCAAAAATACGTTATCAACCACTCAACCACGCAATGCAAAGCTTAAGATTATTACATCAAGTAATCGTATTTATTCTTTTTAAAATTGTGTAAATATGAGTTTTCAAATACTATGATTATTTTCATGAAAATATCATCTAGCTAAACATGATCTGTTACCCTTCCGGAGCATCCGGCCTCACTTCCCTGGTGGAAGTTCACGTGTCTAACCTAACTTGTCAGTTCCAAAGTTTTTACTTTGCTTCTGGATTGTGCTTCGGACATAGATTAGAATGTTTGTTTTTGACTATATTATTTTACTTTTACGATGTAAAATATACTTACAAAACTTGAAAGTTCCCAACATATTCTTCTTGAACAGACATAAGAAATTGTAAACACCGTTCTATTAAAACCTTCGTCCGCCACGACTAAAATTCGATTGGAAATTGACAAAAAACGACAAAAGCAATAACGTGACATTAACCCTTTTAACGAAGTTAAATGCTCAATCGACTTTTAATTGGTATAATTAATATCAAATGTTTGCATTTTCGGATAATATCAAATAAAAAACTAAACTTGAAAAATATTTGAATTTGTTCAGTTAAAAAAACCAATTCAATTGTCTTCTTTCTTAACTACAGTCAAACCTGTCTATAATGGTCACCCAATGACCCCAGTTAAAGTGGCTTTTATAGGCAGGTGGCCTTTATATAGAGGTTCAAATAATATGAATAAAGAACAATTGGAATACAATTTCACTACCCTTTAAAAGCAGGTTTTCCTTATATAGAGGTGCTTTTCATGCAATTTGGACTGAATTTTAACAAAATCATTTTTAAGAAAAACACAAGACCAATTTGCTTTCATACAATTTATTCGTTAAGAAGACATTATTTATATATTATTACCGTAACAGGCGTAGTAAAGCTTGTAATAACCGTTTAAGCAATAACGACACTTCTTAATATGACAATCCGAATAATCTTGAATTCTGCAGTAGTCTATTGGTTTTTGTGATTCACACACTAAAATAAAACAAAAACAACGTTAAAAGTCTAAAATTTGGTAGCATCTATATTGATGTCAAACTTTTCAATCCCAGTATGTTATTGTATTTGGAAGTAGGCATTAAAACTTTCCAAATTAAATTAAAATAAATTCTTAATTTTCAAACACAAGACTATTTTTTTTAAAAAAACAAGCTCAGCAGATATATACCAGGTCACGCGTATTGCCCCCAGGGAAGTAAGAACAGGTGCTTTTCCTGCTGTGTGTAAGATAAAACTTCAGAATGAAAGGAACATAGAACTATGCCATGTCACATATCCAAGATATTTTAGATACCGTAACATAATATTAATCAATAGTATTGAAAACTTTTGGGGGGCCTTGATAACCCTGGGCTTGCACTACCCTACAGCCAAAGTTAATTTGTAAGCAGCTTCATTCGATATAATATTTAACAGGAACAAGCTTTATAATATACTAATTCTGAAACAAATATAAGGATAACTTACTGAGAAGTGTTTTTTTCTAAAAACGCATATAAAAACCATTTGTTACCGACAACTTTTTTGTGACTTGCATCGTTATAGATTCATAAAGAATGATAATATTATAATTACAGGTACACCGTTGGTGTTGCGGGTAGTAACCAGGATTGCAAACACTGCATTTCTTTTTATGACAATTGGATTTATCGTTTATCCTACAGTTTTCTATGGGCTTCTCTGATTCACATTCTAAAAGAAAACAAAGGTCATATTTATATAAAAGTTAAATTAACAAAAACCACATTCTTATAAAAGTAAACAAATATCAATACGCATTGTTACAAATTGTGACAATAATTCATTTTGATGAAATATCTTTGCAGTGTTCTCTTTATATCATTATTTTTATTCAACATAACTCTGATGGTTTTTTCTTCAAACACACTACAGACTAAAACTTAAATGAGCATACCAGATATAGACAATTTCTTATAAATAATACAAAAGTACATATAATTATTGCTTCATAGATGTTATGAAATGAAGTACTTCTAACTATTACATAAGCCAATGCTTTAAATGTAATTATCATGGCATCCTGTTCAATCATTCATCATCATACTATTAATAAAAAACAAACATACTAATTCATGTCCGATTCACAATCTAGAAGCAAAGTGAAAATTTAAGAACTGACAAGTTAGGTTAGACACGTGAAATTCCACTGAGTAAGTGAGCCGAATGCTTCGGAAGGGTAAGCACCTTTGTTTAGCTAGCTACACCCGCCACTTGTGTAATCAAAATTGTATGAAAGAAACATGGGACTATGGGACGTCAAATATAACCAGAACAATTCTGACCACAGAGAGTTCTTCACAATATTTAATGCTAACTTCTTCACATGTTTCACTGGTATTACGAAGACAAATAGATATAGAATTAATAGGTCATATTTTTCTCATTGTATTATAGTTTTATTAACGTTCAGCTTTTGTTTATTTAGTTTAATGCGATCTTGCTGTTTATTCATTACATGTATTTTTGTTCGTCAAATAAATAATATATATATACTAATCATCGAAATACGTGCATTCAAAATGTGTAACGTTATCTTTACAAATTATTTAAGTCCTAAAGTACGAAATCTTATAAGGCTCGTGAATAAAATAATAAAAAATAGTGCAAAATCAAGGAGTTATAACGCGAATTAAAGACGAGATTTAGGCTCTTGAATAAAATACATGTAATGGAAAGGCGTAATAACGAGAACTGAAAGACAATATAACGCAAATTGAAGGGTGTAATAACGCGAAATGAGTGCGTACTAACGCCTTCGGAAAGATGTAATGACGCGAACTGAAATGCGTTTAAACCCAATTGAAAGTCGCAATAACGCCTTTGGAAAGACGTAAGAGCACATATTAAAAGCGTTATAACACGAATTTAAAAGCTTTATTTTTTTCCTCTTTACATATCTGAAAAGTGCGTGTGCGTGTGTGTGTGTGTATGTGTGTGTTTGTGTGTAAGTATGTGTGCGCGCATGTGTGTGTTTGTGTGTGCCCTGCACAACAATATGTAATGTAATAAGCTGTTTTAGATCTATATTCCTAAGTAAATTCCAAAACTGCCCATCATCCGATCATGCACTCAAATAAACACACTATTTTAGTGAAACATAAAGAAAGGCTTCTAAAACCGTTAAATGTGTTAGTTTTGAGTTGTTTTTAATAAATACTTCTTACATTTGGGGCGAAAATCTTTTAAGTAACCCAAAATATAAACATTGATTTTTAGTTATCCCCTGCCTAATTGTTTTTGCTACCTCTAAACAATGATTAAATTACATTTGTGTCGATCTTAGTATGAATAGATCAAGGTTTAATCACTTGCAGTTGCTTGAAGCTGTTTAAAAGAATTTAAACTGTAATCAATCTGTTTGTGGTGAGGGATATTAACCTTTGGAATGAAACGACTCTCCAGGGAAGTGACTGCTCTAATATATAGACAAAAGGCATTATAACGACTTTAATTTTGCGTTATTACGCATTTCAATACGCGTTATTACGTCTTTATTTTGCATTTTAAGGCCTTTTAATTTGCGTTATTAAGCCTTTATTTCGCAATATAACGACTCTTAATTTGCGTTATTATGCCTTAATTTCGCATAATTATGCTTTTTATTTTTTACGCATGAGCCTAATAGGCTTTCGTTTTAAAAGGGTAAAAATAATTATCAATACTTTTATCGCATATCGTTTTAAACTTGCTATACCTTCATTCTATGTTTCTTGTTATGTGATATGAGACTCCGTATCACCTACGATATTATTACATTATTCTTTATCACTACATAAGCTGATAAATATTTTAATTGAAATCCCCTTTCCATTAAGTTTTTTTCAATTGAAAATTTGAGTTCCACGTAAGATCAAAGAAGAGTTTTAAACATTACTTATATCAAACGAGAGTTGTTCGATATAAATGTTTATTGAACGAAAACCAAGCCAAAGAGAGAAATTGACATTACATCCTTACAAACTTATGTTCGTAGTTTGAAATTAACAATTTCAATATCTGAATCCAATTTTAAATGGTTGACGATACGCTTATTTAGTTAGACCAATGGAGAAATGACTGATCGTAGAACCAAGGTATTCTCGGGAATTGTAACGACGACCAGATAAGAAATTTGTAAGTTTTGGAAATAGGAAATGTTTCATGGACTAGATTCAGAGCGAATGGCGGGTGTTGCAAGATTGTAACCTCTGATTTTAAAAAAAATCGTTTCATAATATCAGACGTTTGTTACAGAGCAGTATATGACGTACACGAACATGCCTTACTCCCGACACGAGTGTCAGTTAAGATAATTTTTAGTAATTTAAATATAACATCACGGTTATAAGTATAATGAAGATTCTTCTTTGATTTTTTGTCATAAGAGTCCATCTTTCGTGTAAATTTAAGATTTTTTTTTTCAAACTTTGATTTTGATTCGAAATAGGGAACCAAAGTTTCGCCGCAAGTAACAATGTTTGCAAATTATCTTTGATTGAATTTTAAGCAATCGCATAGCGGCTTGTACTCCTAAATCTAGTCATCTGTTAATGAATTCAGGATCAATCTTTTGTACTTTCAAAAAACGATTCAAAATAAATGCAACCCGCAATAGCGACATTGCAATGGCTTTGGCAGTGTCACAAATCGTGTATCTGTTTTTTACTTACATTTACTATTTCTGACCTTTGAGACATTACCTTGAATTTGTAGAAATTTTAATTCTTCAATATTCTTAGTCCGTTTTTCAACTTTTCCCATTTACAACAATGGCCAACGACTGGCTTTTTTTGAAACGACTTCTGGAACTGAAGAGGCGTGTTTGAAAGATAATAGAGCCATTTAAGATTATCGTTATCAACGAAATCGTAAGTGTCGCTATGGCTATTTCAATTGAAAGTTTATTTATAATCCCAAAGCTTCAATTTTACGGAGTTGTTCTAATTTATTACATACAAAATAGAAATTAAGTCAACATTAAAACGCTTAGTGCACGTAATATACGTAATATTTGAAAATATGTTCCAGAGACTTTTATTTATTTAGTGTGCAATTTGCTAGGTTTTTTGTTACTATATATAGGACTATTAAGACTCCAAAATGCAATGGTTTGTTCAAGTATAAATAAAAAATCTTACGTCGGCAATACGCCTGGAATTTACTATATTTGGAACAGTCATGCCTTGTTGTGTAACAATAATATCCAGAACCGCAATTACACCTTCGTCGACGGAAATATTCACACTGAAACATAGCATTAAAATAAATACAATTATTATAACTGACACCATATTAGTCACATCTTACTTTTGGCGTTTTAAAACACAAAATGCATTCAATTCTTTTTATTGATGTAATTATCAAACGAAGTAGCTTGAGATACATTTATAATAAAACAGAACATTCCATTACAGATTGAATGAAATATTACTTACCGCATTTGAATAAAGGTGATGTAGAATACGCAATGTGGGAATGTATGAAAATGATTCAAATAAAAGAATCAAGTGTGGCAATATATATATATAAATTAAATCAACCACGAAACACTAAAAGCTATACCACAGGGACGTTATAAATTTATTTTCTAACGTAAATTTCCCTCTTTCACCTGCTGGTGGTGAATTTGCTTTGCAGTTAGTACGCTATGGTAAACTTTGTTCGTTTCCACTTTGGCAACTTTACACAACGGAGAAAGCTGTTTACCAAAAATTGCTGAATATATTTTATTGTAAGACTAAGCTTATTAAGGCCTTCATAAATTTTCTGTCTGTCATTACACAATTGTTAAGTATGATTTCTCCGTATTGAAGATTGTCATACACAAACATACTATTCCATGTCCAAATAACAATCCAGAAGCAAAGTAAACATTTTGGAACTGACAATTTAGGTTAGACACATGAACTTTCACCAGGGAAATGAGGACGGGTGCTTCGGAAGGGTAAGCACCCCCTGTTTTGCTAGCTACACCCACCACATGTGTTATCCAATTTGTGTGAAAGGAACATGAAACTAAAGGATGTCAAATATATCCAGGGCAATCCTGGACAAACAGACGTCAAACTAATCAACAATTCTGTAATGACAGCCATAAAGCTTTTGGAGGGTCTTAATAAGTCTAGGCTTCAAAGATATTTTCAAACTCTTGAAAGACTTAAGATGGAAATGAAATATTTGATTAGGAAGGGCCACCTCCAGGGATTTTAAAATTCGTTTTGACTTTAATATCAAATCTGGTTCTTACTATCAAATCATTTAATATTTACAACTGATAAATATTCAGATTACAGAAAAGAGCTTCCGAGAAAATTCGGGTATTGTTGTTGTTTTGTGTGAATAAGGCCTGGACTAACATTTACTTATTGTATGAATTAATTACCTACTGCACATCTTTTAGCTTTGCCTTTTTCACAGTAACCTCTGCTTTCCTCATAACATCCATCGATACACCACTCTTTAACTTCGCCTTGTGTACAGTCATGCTCTTCACATTCGTGATCAATACTTTCAAAATTTTTATACGATCTTCTTTTTCTAGGCAAGTATTCCAAAGCCCCTTTTCTTGTTATGAAAGGTGTTGAGTCGTATGAGTGTTTACGAGCCGGTTCCGTAGATTCTAAAGTTAAATAAAACAAACCAAGTTTTAATAAAATGTTTACTAAATGAAATATGGATAATGTTGATGAAATACAGCAAACCTCCTAAAACATTATAACTATTCATTATCATTCGAATGTTATATTGGGACAACCGCCTGTTTACGAGAAAAAAATATTCCACGAATTTATGTAAAAATATTATATTAAAATAAATAGGATGTTGCAGAAAATGCATCTTAAATATTTTTACATATTGTCTTCATGGCTTTTGTATGTACAAGCATGCGGAGGAATAGAGAGGTACGTATGCAATAAGCAATAGCTTATCTAGGCCCTCAAAAAGTACGTTGTATGGTTGTCATTACAGTGCTGCTGATAAATATGATGTCTCTATCCAGAATTGCCCTAGATATATTAGACAACCTATTGTATCATGTTTGTTTCAAATATTTTGATTACAAACGTTGGGCGTGTAACTAGCTAAAAAGAACCTTCCAGAGCACCCGGTCTCACTTCATTGTAGAAATTCGTGTTTTTGGTCCAACTAGAGTTTACTTTGCTTTTTTTAATTTGTATTTGGACATGAATTAGTATGTCTGTTTCCGAATGTGATAAGAGAAATTAGAATGACAAAAAACAATAAAATAAAAATGATGCATTTGGAATAGTAATCCCAACAATAAATGCAAACTTTTAAATTTAATAACCTAGGAATTACGATAAACACGTGAAATTTACCAGGACAGTGAGGTCAGGAGAGAAATTACATATTTTCTAGGAAGCTTAAACTGTCGCCTTTTCGTGTAAAATGAAAACGAAGAATAAAAGGAACGTGAAACAAATTTATCTAGGTTAAATTTAAATTTAGAGCCATCATTCAACAACTTTGTAATGACGGCCATATTCCTTTTAGAGTTCAATTATAACCATAACATTTATTTCGTAGGCAAATTGTAAGGCTCTCTCGTAATAGGAACAAGATTTACTTTAACTTTAAAAACACGATAGACAGAGGAAGAAGTTACTTGTAAGATAAAAAAGTAAAAATGATAAATAAACATTTAAGTCCAGATATATTTGGGATAGAGTGATGTATAATATAGCTCGTACAAATGTCGAGTCAACTCGGGACAATATTTCACAATATCTGTTTGATAAACATTTTATTATAAAGCAAAATAGATTCGTTTACTTCTATCGTACAATACATAAGTATTACAATAGTTCTAGTAAATAGATAAAGTACTAGACGTGTAGTATAACACTAACACAGTAATGACGTCGATAACAATAGAATCACTTACAAAATGACAGCGTCATGTGACAAAAAGTGCAATATGAAAAAATGATTCGGGAAATCTTAGACTAGAAACATAGTTAGCGTGTAGATATCGGTATTTATTGCACGCGAACACCTCGGGATTTATCGTTTAATTTCTATGCGAGGCATATATTGCAATATTATAAGTTCAAATATGGAGCAAAACACGAAACAGCTATTTCAATGTCACTGAGATGCATTGCATTCAGATTTTTACAACAAATATTTTTTTAAAGAAAAAAACGTCATCGTTACGTCTGTGTGTGTAGTTGAATGGTTTGGCGAAAAAGTTCATTATTGTTAATTTCAATATATCAAAAACAAACATACTAATCCATATCCGAATCACAATCCAGTATCAAAGTAAAAACTTTGGAACTGACAAGTTTAGTTAGATACGTAAAGTTCCACCAGGGAAGAGAGGCCTGGTGCTTCGGATGGGTAAGCACCTCCTGTTTAGCTAGCTACACCCGCCACGTGTGTAACCAAAATTGTGTGAAAGAAACATGGAGTCGTCAAATATATTTCTATCTTATGCTACAGACTTATGCTATACGAAAACATATCATTTTATTAGCAAATAGGCAAAACAAAAAAGTCGTGCAATTTTAAAAAGGAAATGATGCAATTATCATTATAATTGCATAGGTTGTAATTTACCTGCAGATGATTCAGACGGAAATATCAAAAATAGTAAAATAAAACAGACAGGCTTCATTGTACCATTTTTCTAACAAGAACTCATTTCTCATCTGAGTCTTCCCCTTTTACCTAAAACGAAATTATATAGATGCAATAAAATAAATTAAGTACAGGTATAACAAATGTAGAAACCTCAATAATACAAATTAAAGTGTTCATGCGAAAAAGCATTTAAATGGATAATCTGGTTTTGTAAAAATAAAGGTTATGATGATTAGATCCTTTTAATGCACGTCATATTTCTAAGTTCCGTCGAATATCAAAATAGAATAGTGATTAGTCGTAACATTTCTTTCTCTTGCCTTGTCTTTCCTAGGTTTGACCGTATTATTATTTATCTGTATTTTTGTTATTGATTTCAGTCTTTTTTTGTAAAAAACGTGTGTTTTTATGTAAAACTGCCTTTATAAGTTCTCTAATGAAGAAACAATGGGAACAAAATGGTTTAAAATGGTAAGTGATGTGTATTTTTCGTCATATTATTTATAGTTCTGACCATATCAATGACGGTTATAAATATAAATGATACTATAGATTAGTAAATCATTTGAAGTATGATATCTTAAATGACACAACTGTATTTTATTTAAAAAATTTGACATAAAATTGACATATTGAGCTATTATGGTTGTCTTTGTATACATTACATTTTGCATGTTGTATTGACAATATTGTATAAAACTACAAACAGCGTAAAACATTATTCTTAGAATATTAGTACTCTAGTTAATATTCTATAAATTTTATTTTTGATGACATATACGTGAAAGAATATTTTTCATTCATGAAAACAAGACTTATATTTCATTGTGACA
The DNA here is from genome assembly GCA_021292105.1 of Anadara kagoshimensis. Taxonomy (NCBI): domain Eukaryota; kingdom Metazoa; phylum Mollusca; class Bivalvia; order Arcoida; family Arcidae; genus Anadara; species Anadara kagoshimensis. Next base: position 17,869,858 of record CM037874.1, read on the forward strand.
TGTCTATGGACAACCAATGATACAACAGGTAGGACAGTGTGGTACTGCAATAAAACCATATATAGGTGTTACTCAAGTCTCAACAAATTTGGGTGTTATGCCTAGTTGCGAATTTATTCGATTTTTAAATTGATCTAATTCATTTAAATATGGCAATTGAAATTATAAACATCAATATTTTCTTTTTTTCATTATAATAAACAGGTTAACATGAGAGAACGATCATTTTTAGGTTTAATTACATAAATACGACGTCATTGCAAGATTCAGCATCTAACAATGATTGACGTGAATACACACAAATCCATGATAACTTTTAACATAAAAAATAAATATACATATACATATGAATCGTAAAACAAAGTATAAGCAGGAGAAAAGGGTGTATTACGGGTATATATATGCACAACAGAAATGTTGACAATTGAAAAAATGAATTTAATTCGATTGCAGCATTTCTGAAAAATATAGGTTAAACAAAACACCTTTCTAACAAATCTAGATCAATTAATCAATAAATAAATAAACAGGAATTTAAATTATCAATGTGATTGTTATTTGTAAAGCCATCTAAATCAAGTATGTTCAATTTAAAAATATAAGGACAAAAAAGAAAAATCTGTCTTACCCGAAAAAAATTGTACCATCTATTATTTGACGTCCATCTATTAAGGGACACGATATACTGACCTCTGACCTCTTTAAGGGGATTTTCTCAAAATTGCAAATGGTTTCTCACACATCATACGTAGAACTGTTGGTATTAATGTTAAGCAGATATCTTTCAAATTCAATTTGGAAATGTTCTTAGAAAGCTGATTTATAATATTTATAATATATATTCGGTCTTTTGGGCATCTTTTCAAAATCTTTATAACAATCTTGATTTCATAATTTTGGTCAAAGCACTAATGATGAAGATTTGTATTTCGAAACGCCCTTTCTGTGCTGTAAAATTAAAACTGGTGTAATATGTAATAAACACAAAGTGACGACGTCTCTTTTTTATTCATATACATTAATCATGTCCAAAACATTTCTTCACTTGATAATACTAAATGCGGCAAAATATATTTGGTTATTAAAAAGTAAGCAAATAACATACAGAAACGCTCTCGATCAATTGACATTTATATCATTTTAAAGTTGCAGACTCAATGTATTGCTAATTTGTCGCATATATGGTTGTTCTTTTTTCGAATAAATCTATTTGTAAGTGTTTGCGACATGTACCTGAATCCATGTCGGAAGTTTAACACTATTACGCTATACCGACCAGGTACTTAACTATTAAATGGAAATAAATGAAAAAAACAAACAAACAAGTACCCGGTAATATTAAAATAATGAATTTGATCTTACACATTCTTACGCTTTGGCAAACCACAATGTAAGATGTAAAAATATTAATTTTGAGAAAATCCCCGGACAGAATATCAGTTTATTGTCAGATAGTCAAGTTAGAATTTTGTAAATTAATATTACAATGTTTTTAATTATAGTATAAAATATATATATGCATTTATACTAGTTGCGTAAAAATGACGATTGGAACTATTTTAACGCTTCAACTTTCAATTATTGATTCAATACGTACTCGAATTTTAAGGTATATAACGCATGCAATATATTAAAATGAAAGACAACTCGAAAAATTTAAGTACTGATGGACATTTAATAATTTGTATTAGTTTTAACCTCTCAAGTTCACGAGATAAATTCTCACAATCGGAAGTATACTCAGATAACCATTGAAAGTTTAAGATGATATATTATAAATAAGGCTTGGTTTCCGGTAATATTAATTTGAAGCACCTGATACAATGTCAAATATGTATGATTATAAAAAAGATCATATCACATTAGTTATTAAGCAGCCAAACACAACCGCAACGGTACACGTTCAAATGATTTTATGACCCATAAAATTAAAGAGTTAGATAATCTAATAAAGTTCATAATTTATTTACATCAACCCTAAATTCAACAATGCAGTAAAACCTGTCTATAAAGTCCACCTAAGGGAACAAGTGAAAATGGCCTTTATGGGGAGGTAGCCTTTTTATGCAGGTTCAAATAATATGATTAAAGAACAATTGGGATACAATTCCACTTGCCTGTACAAGCAGGCAACCCTTATATAGAGGTGGCCTTTAGGCAGGTTTGACAGAACGTGGAAAGTTTAAAATTATTGCATTACAAATTCCTATTTATTACACTTAAAATTATATAAATATTAAAGCTTTGGCATCTTGTGATTATTTTATTTACCACTTTGTATTTTGGACTTGGACATAGATTGGTGTTCATCTTTTTGATTGATAAAAACATATATCGTGGTCAAAATGAATGACGGAATTATAAAACATACTTAGAATTACTCTTACCTTAACAAGTAGCTAGTCTTTACGCCAAATTTATAAACTATGAAAATTAAATAAAAAATAATAAAAAGTACTAATATCTAATATTGTCAAAGAATGAATCACATATCTTAGTTAATGTCAACTTTGATTCAACAATTAAGCAAATGCTATCCTATCGTATCCAATGAATCTAGAATTAAAAAACACGTTATCAGCCACTCAACCACGCAATACAAAGGTTAAGATTATTACATCAAGTAATCGTATTTATTCTTTTTAAAATTATGTAAATATTGGTTTTTAAATACAATGATTATTTTTATGAAAATCTCATCTATATTATTTGACTATTACGATGTAAAATATACTTACAAAACTTGAAAGTTCCCAACATATTCTTCTTGAACAGACATAAGAAATTGTAAACACCGTTCTATTAAAACGTTTGTCCGCCACGACTAAAATTCGATTGAAAATTGACTTTTCGTTGTCAAAAAACACGACGAAAGCAAAAACGTGACATTAACCTTTTTAACGAGGTAAAATGCTAAATCCACTTTCAGCTGGTACAGTTAATATCAAATGTTAATATCTTCGGATAAATATCATATCAAAAACCAAACGTAAACAATATTTGAATTTGTCCAGTAAAAGACCTCAATCAATTGTGTTTTATCTTAATTAAAGTCAAAACTGTCTATAAAAGGTCACCCAATTGAACCAGTTAAAGTAGCTTTTATAGACAGTGACCTTTATGTAGAGGTTTAAATAATATAAAAAAACAATTGGGATAAAATTTTACTGGCCTTTAAAAGCAGATTTTTCTTATAAAGAGATGGCTTTTAAGGTAGGTTGGACTGTATGTTAAAAAATCATTTTTCAGAAAAACACAAGACCAATTTGCTTTCTTACAATTTATTCAGTTAGAAGACATTACTTATATGTAAATACCGTAACAGGCGTAGTTAAGCTTGTAATAACCATTTAAGCAATAACGACATTTCTTAATATGACAATCCGAATAATCTTGAATTCTGCAGTAGTCTATTGGTTTACGTGATTCACACACTAAAATAAAACATAAAACAACGTTAAAAGTCTCAAATTTGGTAGCACCTATCTTTGATTTCAAACTTTTCAATCCCAGTATGTTATTTTGTTTGAAAGTAGCAATTAAAATAATTCGATGTCACTTCGTTATTTTCGTCATAATTTCTAAACGCAAGACTAAAATTTATAAAAAAAAGGTCACCAGATATAGACTAGGTCACATGCATTGCCACCAGGGAAGTAATAACAGGATGTGCCAGATAAAACTTCAGAATGAAAGGAACATAGAACTATGGCATGTCACATATCCAAGATATTTTAGATACCGAGACATAATATTTATCAATAATATTGAAAACTTTTTGAGGGCCTTGATAACCCTGGGCTTGCAGCCAAAGATTAATTTTAAGCAGCTTGTTTCGATGTATATGTTTTAACAGGAACAAGCTTTTATAATTTGTAACTTATCCGGGAAAATAAAGATACCAATTCTAAAACAAATATTAGGATAACCTACTGAGAAGTGTTTTTTTTTTCTTCTAAAAATACATACAAAACCATTTGTTACCGACAACTTTCTGCGACTTGTATCGTTATAGATCCATATAAAATAATATTATTATAATTACAGGTACACCGTTTGTGTTGCGGGTAGTAGCCAGGATTGCAAACACGACATTTCTTTTGATGGCAGTTCGATTTATCGTTTATTCTACAGTTTTCTATGGATTTCTCTGATTCACATACTGAAATAAAACAAAAATATAAAAGTTAAATTACTAAAAGCACATTTTTATAAAAGTAAACAGATATCATTACGCATTGTTTCCAATTGTTGCAATAATTCATTTTGATGAAATATCTTGGCTTATCATTATATGTCATTATTTTCATTCAACTTAACTTTGATGTTTATTTTTCTGCAAACACACTGCAGACTAAAACTTAAATGAACAGACCAGATAAAGACCATTTCTTATAAATAATACAAAAGTACATATTGATGATATCAAATGAAGTACTTCAAACTTGTACATAAGCCAATGCTTTGAATGATGTCTTAAGAACGGGTAATAATGTCTTAATAGATTCTTGTAGATCGATTGATCTACAGGTATCGAAACCACATTGTAAAAAGGTTATTTAACAGACTACCGATTATATATGTCTGTTTTAATCATAATTCAACAAAAACAAATCTGATTCGGGATACCAATCGATAAATTTTAAGTTGTATGGGAGTGCCTTAAATTGAACTTTAATAGACAAACAATTATAACACTTTTGCAGATACAATCATCACATTATCGACGTGAAATACAGAGCGGATATTTACGATTTGTCGTTACGATTCTGTATCTAAAATATCTAAGGTCTACTTGCTGAATACGAGTCGTTTTAGTTTATCAATATTTGTAAGGGCACCAATACAACGTCTCCATGTATGTTCACACATTTCACGGTTCGTGAATAGAATATAACTTGTCCAAAGGACGTGTAAATTTAAAATTCCCAAGGTCTATCTATTGTGCATAAGCCGTTTGTTTTAAATTTTCAATACTTTACAGAATTTCTCTATTATTTCTCAATTTGAAAACCCACAACCAAGATTTATGCAAATCAAAAACTACATATCGTAAGGATGCTAGATATAAACTATCAAAGGTTTTACACTAGCACTTACACGTTTTTGCAAAAAAAATTAAAGTTTTACACGATTTTCCAGTTTGTCGGATTCCAGAGGGGCATTTTAGCAAGAAATCCTATCACCAAAACAAGATAATATTTAAGTATAATAAAATTTGGCCCATATGTTTAAAACGTAAAACTGTGTATTCACAACACACGATGTACTACGCATGGCAGACTGGTGTGGTCACAATAACTGATCTTAGCACTTGACTCAGGTAAGTTAACGAGACCTTTAAAAACTGTACAAACTACATGTAATATTATATAATAGTGAAAAGTTAAAAATATCGACAACACTATGCCATAGAATGAAAAATAAAAATCTGTATTAAAAGAATTTAAGGTGAACAAAGTGTGAGAATTGATTACTAACATGTGCAGACGGCATGGAAATGAATGTAATTAGAACAGTCATGATTAGTTACTTTACAGTATTGGTGTGAGCCGCAATGGTTGTTCAGGCATCGAAATTCCCTCATCCTTTCACACTGAAATACATGTAATATATATTATTTAAAACATAATCTATTAACAATTTGACGTCTGAATCGAAAATAAAATCATTTAAGTACAGAGGAAAGTATACACACATCTACTTTACAAATTAAAGAATAGATATATACAAGTACACCCGTAAATTTTGTAAGCTAATTATATTATCTTTGTAAAACAGCCGTTTTTACGATCATAGTACTTCATGTTTTGGTAACTTATACAGTACAGACGGTTATTTTGGCGGGGTGCAAATTTTTGCGACGACATTGAAATCGTCAAAATATAAATCGTGAAAATTTATGTCAGTTAAAATATACGTCACCTAAAATTAATGGCAGTTACTGTACGCCATAATTGTATGTACTGACTGGTCAACCGTGAGTGAGCGAGTGACTTGTTTTCAGTTAGCAGTTAGTATTGAACTATAACATATTAACTATTTTTACAACTACATGTATTAACGTGCAACATTGTGGTAAGTGTTTTATTTTCTTCAATTTGTTTTATAATATATGACTGTATATATTTTAGAAAAATAAATATAACTGGCAAAATTAAGCGATAGCTTGTTTTCTTATCACCAAAATAAAAACTTAGCATTTTGTAAAATCGCAAAAATTAAAACGCTAAAATGTGTTACTCCCATTTCTTAACAAAACGCTAAAATTTAGCGACGCCAAAAAAATCCGCTGTACGGTAGTTGTCAAACGACTATTGTAATCTACTATGTCGAATGATTTTCAAATGATTTGTAAAGGTTTTAATTTAGATTATGTTGATTGCAAGTGGCAAAACCAGTGAGTATATTTAGAAAACAGTCCAATTTCTTAAAATATGGACTTAATGGACAGAAACACTTCGGTTCATGTGATTATCAAGCACTTTTGAAGCAAAATATACCATTTATAAATTACAATCCATTTTTATTGAAAATACTAAAATACTTAAAAATTGGTCAAAGTCTAATTTTATTCATCTTTATAAGATTATTTATTTTGTGTAACGTTTATTTCCTCCTGCATCTTCAAAGCAAGGACACAGTTTACTATCGAAACAAATTTTCAACACTCACCACGTTTCTTTCATTGCCCTCATCGACTTCTTCATATGTACAGCCTCCAGGTTCTAAACATTCAGTCCACATATTGCGCTTCTCTCTATGAAGCACTGCAAATGCCTTTTGCCTCATTAAAAATGGCGAATCATTTCCTAAGAAACCAAACATCAAGATATGAATACCAAATGTAACATCATTTGAAGGAATCTGTAAAGAACGTTGACTTATGAAGAATTTGTGTGTAACTTTGAAACAATCTGGTATTAGAGTCATGAAATGTTTAGATTAGATAAAAATGATATTAGGCCAGCAAACGAGAGTCAACCTAGTTATTCTGTTTTTGAAAACCAACAATAAGTGTAATCAGTAGTTTCTGTTTGATACCGTTGCATTCTTTTGTTTGACTTATATTTCAATATATAGCGAGATATCCCGACTATTTTTATATTCCCTTTTTTGTCTTACACTTAGTTTTACATTTTCTGAGTTGAATGGCATTTAAGTTGAAATCAAAAGTTTAGGTCTTTCATGCATTACTGGATACTCAATATTTTATATGGAAATTTATTTATAAAAGCAACATGAATATCACCATGCATGTAATATTTTATATCACATCTTTAAAAAAGGATATTTTCGTTATAAACATTTTTTCAGAACGAATTCAATCTTTAAATTGGTTTATCTTTACCTGAAATATTTTGGTTGTATCCCATGATGCATAGGAAAACTGTAATTAGCTTCATTCTCTGTGTTGATGTTATGAACTATTTTCAGCTATACTGATTTGAGTCATGTCTGAAAAATATATTATACAGCTGTATAGTAAGAATTTCACTGTAAGTATATGAAAATGAATGACAGAAAGAGAATGCAATAACATACAAGGAGCAAGAAAAAGAGAACACATAAATACGTTTTTGTGATTAAAATGCATTATCAGAATACTCAGATAATTGAACAACAACGGTTAAGTGGTCACATAAAATGATATACAGTTAAACCTGATATTTTTACCACTTCGATATAAATTCCATTACATTTTCCTGTCTCATACACGGTGATAAAAATGGATTTTGTAAATATATATATATATTATATATATATATATATATATTATATATATATATATATATATATATTACCACCAGCAATTGAAGTTGATACCAGCAAAATTAATCTGTTATGATAGATCTACGATATATTTAAATAACAAAATAGAATGCAATGTTCTAATACTTCCTTGCTCCTTAATGAAAAGGAATTAAAATTAAGATATTTCTACCTAAAGTACTTGACTGCATGTATTTTTCTTGGAAAGTTGAGATAGGAGTGATTGACAGTGTTCTATAAATAGAATATTTGTAAGAGTCGATGCAAATGGATGGATGTCAAGGTCATAACTACTTACATACGCAATAAAAAATAAGCTTTAGGATGAATCAATAAATCATTTTATATCAACACATTCCTAATTTAAATACAGATCTTTATCGTGTCACGCTTAACGTGACACGGGATCTCCTTTGTTTAAAGCTCCTATCCTAAAGAGCCGTGACTTTCGTTTGGTAGTGCCGATTGATGGCGAAAGAGCAGTCAGTACTCACTTTAAAATCTTGGGTCAGACCCGGTCGGGGATCGAACCTACAACTTTCCACTTACGGCGATAGCTCTACACCAAATGAGCTACCGCAGTTGTTAAAATATTTAATTGAAACTATATTCAGTTGTATTATTGTTCATCTTTAATGTTTAGAGACAGTCGTTTTCATAAATAACAATAATAATTTTTGAAACCTAATATTGATATTTTATTTTGAAAACAAAAAGCGCATCTAAAAATATTTTTAGTTTGATTTTTACTTTTGCCGTCATTCTCCTACATAGAGAAAACTTTACAATTTTTGCTAAAAAATCATCTGTATGATGTTCCCTTGGTGACCCCATATGCATATATTAAAAGGTTCAACTAAGGTCAACAATTACAATGCAAATCACTTATATATTACACTTGTTATTGGAATCGGTTTTCACAAAATATCTATTTTAGATTACGTGAAGTATGTAATTTTGAAGTTTTGAAGTGTTTTGGTTTGTAAAAAAGCATTAGGATCACATTATTTGAAAGTGGACAAACTGATTAAGTCTATGACACAGGCGTGATTCAGGCGTGAATATCAATGTTTTAGAACATGGGGTCCAATACGGGTGTCTTAGTTCTTAGTCTAATCACGATATTTGTAAATTTGCTTATTTTTTCTCTATATACAGAAATTAATGTAATTATTTCAATTTTTCATGTATTTTTCCTTGTTATTATTTTTGTTTTTAAACACAAATATTGTGGTTATTTTATGAGACATCAATTGATAATATAGCAATATAAGTTAATGACTGTCGCTAAGTATAAAAGACGAACAATAGTTTATTTGTTCACATTATGTCTTATCGTGTACAACTGAAAGGCTATAAAATTATACTTACGATTTTTATGCTTCAATATAGCGCAATCTGAAATATTTCCAAACAGGCAATGCTTCATGGTGCCTGCATCAAAATTGAAACGTCTTTTCAATAAAATCCGTTTACCCGTTACGATGAATAAGAAAATCAACGCGGCGCATCGATTACAAAAATAAAAATAAAGCAATGACAAAAAAACAAAAAACATTTGAGCCCGTCCAAGTAGAAACGTCCCTTATGGTCAAATTTTGACATTTTCAGATTTTGTTAGATTTTAATAGAACATTTCATGACCTTTCTAATGATATATGGCATTCCCTACTTTACAAGTGTAAAATATATGTATTTTGGCCAATAAAAAGGAGTGTTTGTTGCCATTTTACATTTTTTGCCGCCATAACGTCATGATAACGTCACGTTTGAACAATGTGCCTAATTTCGGCGTTTTGTGATAAAAAAGTTGCAAACGGTTACTGGGTTATTCATTCCTACGTCTCTTGTAACGTTTCTTATATAATCCATGATTTATGTCAATAAGGGTCTATTGTTCAAGCAAAAACATCAGAATTTTTGTCAAAGAGACTGCAAGGTAACAAACCATTTTGCCTCGAGTTTAGCGACTTTTTCCTGCGCATTCATTCTATGAATGTAAAAAAAACTTTGAAAGTGAAAACTTAGTATTACCAGATAACAGTAGGAAAAAAATAAGATGACGACATTGATAAATTGATTGATTGAATAGGATTTTACGTCTCAGTCAAGAATATTTATACTTATATCGAGAAGTCACCAGCTTTATGTGAAATGGCAGAATGTTTTCTTTGCAGTGCACTCAGGGAAATGTGCAGGGAGGGTCTTCCGTGACATAGGGCATCAGATTTTCTAGTCTCTTCTGAAGAACCTTTTGACTTTCATTTTAAAATGCAGTGTGCTTGACGAAACAGTCACTGCTTATTACCAAGCCTTGTCAGAGCCTGCCGGGGTTCGAATCCACGACCCTCCCCCCCCCGGCAAACGGAACGATATTGAGAAATGATTGTATGTGAAAAACAAAGAATGAGAGCCGAAAGTCTAGGGAACGGTTGTCTTGATACCGACTTTCGGATTGTGGCGTCTTTTATCGCCTGCGCTCTTGATTGATTTCCACTGAGGCAGATCCTAGTTCGAACATTATTTTGTTAATTTGCGTTACTGAAGATTCACGACGGCTTATTCCATCAACACCACCACCCCTTACAGAACTGACTGTCTTGTTATAAGTGAAATACTATTAACTACACACGGGGACTGATTAATCGTGTATAAATATGTATCAATCGAAAAAAGTAGTGAATAATTTGGTTCCAATTGAAGATGGCAAGTTTGAAATTTCTGCATGTTGATCAATTTATCAAAAACTTGACAAACAGTTAATTTTACAGGATTCCAATCCAAGATCATGAATTCATATGCTGTGCCTGTATTGGGCTGAATTCATACCTTATATTTTATCATTTTAAAAATGTATCGTAGGTTTGATGGGATTTTATCCTAAATGGGCCGATTTGGTTTGTTTAACACACATTTCCTAAATATTCTTATAGTTATAATTTAAAAAAGTAATAGTATTACTAGTATATTTGAAGCTTTAGATTTTGGCTTCGACAAATGTATATTTTATTTGCATTTCTTTGTGCAACTACATCTTCATTCTATTATATGTTAAAATGAGGGGTATTTCCCGCTTTTGCTATTTGTTTTCAAATCAAGCTTCGATGGTCATTAAAACGTGCCATGCATGTATTACATATAATTGATGTTATACTATAAGCTTAGTTAATCTGTAGGACAGGGGTTCAAATCTGAATAGCTACATGCATTACATGTATTTATTTAATTTGTAATATCCTTTAAATTTGCCTTTTCTACAAATCTGTATTTTTATGTTCTTTTCTTTAAAAACACACTCATTCTTTTAGGTCAAGCCACTGGCAATATTATTTTGATTACACATATCACACCCGTAAATTCTAAGTGGACCGTGATGTTAATACTTTATCACTTATCGTATAAAGATGAAAAATGAAAACTATGGTTTTTAAAATTTACAAATCGGCACATTACTTCTATACATGTATATGAGGTAATGGTATGTGCCACAGTGGGTGCCCTTTTGTCTTTGGTGTGTTCATAATTATGCATTTTACAACCGTGTTCTATGCAAAGCTGTTTAATTGTGTGCTTCACAACGCTGAAATAGCAATCGGACAATTTTGAGTATACATACATGTAAAAAGCTACACTTATCGGTCTGATTTAAAAAAAAAATTGTCAAAATTTAGATAATAAGTAGATAATTTAAAAAGCTTGAAAACTTGTTTAGTAAACATGTTCTCTTGTCATCAAAAAGAAATTGTTTGATGGGTTGAGTTTTATGTATTTGTTCACGGAAAAATCAATAGCTGATCTATCTATTTTGTAGAATTTCGTTAAAATGGTGTGAACATTACAGTTTACAACGGAAAATGATAAAAATAAAACTTTTTTTTTTCATTTTCCTTACAAGCTGACAATCGATTCTGGTAATGCCGACTTTAATGATAACTTCGGTCAGCTCGGTTAAACGGTTATAAATATGTACTGAATGCAGTGATAAAGAAGGTAGGATGTCGGCATTGAACATTTTTAAAATTAAAAGAATGCAATTGCAATTGTAGGAAATAAATGTGCATTCAAATCGTATAAAAATTTATGTCGTCACGCATTACAAAAATATAAAAAAAAAAATTGAAAATTACTAAAAATGATTACTTCACATTTCAAATTCTTGAAAATTTGAGGTAAAAATAATACGAGTAATAAAAATAATAGCCAGTCTAGAATTAAAATAAGAAAATCGAAAAGGCCGTCAAATTTAAATAATCCGACAAAAAAAAGAAGACAAAAGAAATTGGATAAATAAATAAATTTATCATAATGTAAAAAAAAGTATGAACCCGTGGTGATTTGAACTGGCAACAGACATTTTTTTCAAAAACGTAAATCTAGAACGCTATCCATTGCGCCACCAACGCCAACGTCAAAAGGGATTGTTATTCTCAAATACATGAAAATGCTACATTGTACGGTAGCTTGTGACGTCATGTTGTTTACATTTGCTCCTCAAAACACAATATTCAGACAACGAATCATGTTTATAATAGCCGAGGAACCCATTCCATTCTTAAATCAAAGGTAATCTGCTTAGAGACATAACAATCGCAAATAACAACACTCGAAAGAACGTGTGTTGTTTCAAAATTCTTCACCTGCGACAATTGTGCTTTGCCTTTGGTTTGCTGTCGAATTTGACACGTTTTAATTTTATTCAATTTTATATTACCCCATTATTAAAATATTATTATCATTATGTGATTTACAATTAGGTGTTCTCTGCTAATTTGGATCAAAATAAACCTTACCGAGTTAGCCTATTGAAGTTATTTTTTTTCATTAGTTGAGTCATTTTGTGCAGCAAAACACACTTTTGTCTCCCGAACTTTCGACGTCATTTTCTCCGCTTACGTCACAATGCACATAAGGGACGTTTCTACTTGGACGGGCTCATTTATTATTAATGGACCTGTTTCATTTTTGCAATACTAAAGGGCCGTTTTGAATCAAAGTTCTTTACTGTAGTGCTAGGACAAAATTTAAAAACAGTCTGTCAGAATTTATGACCTGAATTGGCTATGTCAATGAGCGAATATACAAGTGCTTTGATAGTAAGGTTATTTTCGCCAATAGTGCGTGCGAAAGCGTGATTACATACAAACGACGACAAGATATTAATGCCTACTGATGCGGTGTAGAATAGTACGTGTTAAGTACACTCCGTTATTATATTTTAAGAGTTATACTAATTTTAAATGATTGTACATTGATACTTAGTAAGGAACATGTAATGTCATTGTGGCTATTAATATGATATATATTGAATTCTAATAATCTAATCTAGAAGTAAACACGACCAATTTGTTTTTATTTCTTTCTTTTTATCTTTTATTCATAAATAATAAAAAAAATTATAGAATCATAAATACCGCTACATCTCTGGTTATACGCGTAGTAACCATTTTCACATGTCTGGCACGTTTTTTCATGACAATTTAATTTAACTTTCTTGATACAATGGCTTATTTGGTACTCCGATTCACATACTGAAACAAAAAAAAAAATAAAACGAAACATTATATTAACTATATATGTTATATTGTTAGAAACAGCAGGCAGCAGGATCATAAGTAATAAAGAATGATTAAAGATGATAAAGAAAAAACAAATATGGCTTGGTTATTATTGCCACACATCTGAACACAACACTAATGCGTTAGTGTCATCGATACATTTTCCAAGTTCTTAAAAATACCCGTATTCACCAAAATGTGACGAACAAACAAGCTATTGCATATAGATAGTTTAACCGTCTCATTAAAACTACCTTATTTCATTTCAATTGAATCTTATTACAATGGTTACTTGCTAGTGCAAAACACAACCACATATAATCCAAAAGCATAGTTATATATACAAAAAATTGGCAGAAGATTGGTCATAATACATGACAGCATACTGGTTTGATTTGCACTTATTGGGAGGGTAATATCAATAACCCATGAAAATGACTTGGCATTTTTGCTACCAATCAAAGTATCAAAGTTTATCCCGAGAGTAAATAAGAATTTAAAATACAAACTTAAATTAATTATCATCTTGCCATAGTATTTTAAGAGATAGTCAATCGTTATATCGTAAAAAGCATGTTTATAAAACATAGTACGGTATTCGTATTTGGCAACAAGACATCTGTCAATCTGTAAAGCTGCTCCGAAATGAAATCAACTTATTATTAATAGCAAGTGATGATGACAAAAAGTAATTAGAAAAATACAGAAATGTTTTATAGACTGTATACATAATCAAAGAACATAAAATAGAAAATGTAAATTACATATTATACCAGTTTGAATTTTACAACACTAGACGGCCGTTTCGGAATACAATTCCTCATCAGTAGTGCTTGGACCAAAGTTATGAAACCAAAATTATTTTAAAGATGTTGAAAAGCTATGCAAAGGACCAAATATATATTTTACCAAATTAAGCTAAGGAAATACTTTGCATGAGGGAATATACCTTAGTTTTTGAGAAATTTCCGCAACTGGTATCCTGATGAAACGAGATATATAAAAAAGAAGGAAATACTAGATAATAATTACTTACATACGCAAGAAGCATGGTAGTTATTGTAATTAGAACAATCAGCATTAGTTGTTTTACAATATTGATTTGAGGAACAATGGTTGTTTTGACATCGGAGTTCTCTCATCGCCTCACACTGAAAGAGAAAAGCGTATGTACGTTATAAATTATTTAAAGTATTTAAAACAATAGAATAATAATTATGAATAAATTTTAAAATTGAAAATAAAATGTCTATGACAAAGCAATTGGAATTCAATACATTGTGTTTGCACATAGGCTATATGGTGGGTCTGTGGTTGTTTTAGATAATTCAAATTAATATGTTTACTGTACCATTTAAAACATCCATTTAATATACGCTTCATTTTTTAGTGATGCTGCATTATAATTGGAACTAAAAGTGGGCAAATTATACTTAACGTCTTCAAATACCTGTTCTTAATTTCCTTATTTTCTTCTACCTATTTTCAACTTTTGACCAGACCCTGGCAGGGGTTCGAACCCATGACCTCCTACATATGGAGCTAGCATTCTACAAATTGTAGTAGTGTACTAAGATTTATAAATGTGCTAATATAAAATTCAATTGTATACGACCCGGATGCACTACCCATTTAGAGGGTTATTTGAGTATGTTGCCATTGCACGTAACGAAATATTTTAAAGTGGTTCAGTTGAGTTGGTATTATGTAACAAAAACAATAAAATAACAAAAACTGGTAAAACCTCTTTTCATACGCACCACTCTAGAACTTCCAACTATCTCTCGGACTTCTTCATAAGAACAACCACCACTTTCATAGCATTCATGAGACATGCTGCGTTTTGATCTATTTAGCACTGCAAATGCCTTTTCCTTTGGTATGAATGGCGAATCATATCCTAATAAAAGAAATAATTCATTCAGTAATAAAATGCTATCGGTGAAATGTATTTTAATATAGACAGGATCCAGTTTTACAATCATTTCTTAACTTAGATTTTCCTTAATTTAAACCTTGTATTTGAATTCCTAATAACTGTACAATTTGTTCAGATATTTAGGAAGTTAGAGTGTCATTTTAAAGATTATGTCAAGCTTATTACGTTAACACTTATTTTTGACTAAATTGTTTATTGATACATCCAAAACGAAGTTACTAAATTTGCTAAATATGAATTAAGGAAAACCTTAGTTAAGATATGACTGTGAAACTGGGGACATGTATGCTTGTGTCTGATCAAGGAAGCTAAATGCTTTATTAAATCACTCACGGTAACAATTGTTAAAACGTCGATCAAGATATATACATGTATTTTTATTTAAAGCCAAGGTTATACACAGCACTCATTGTTTCAATTTAAAACAAGACTCCTCTAAGTTTTAAATTTACATTTATATATATATATATATATATATGTATGCAATTCTTAAACATCGATCACATACATGTATAGAAATATACATACTAATCTATGTCCAAATACAATTTTAAAGCAATACTAGGACTTTTAACTTGCAAATTTTATAAGTTAACGTTAAGTTAAAAACGCTAACATCTAAATATTCTAAAAATATATTAGATAAGCTGAAATCAAAGCAAATATTATACAAGTGAACGAAAAACTCTGGTTCGTGGATACATAAAGCAATTGGCATAAAGCTTGAAACTTCCTTTCAATAAGTTTACAAATTATTTTGCAATGATGGATAAACAGAAAAAATACATGTGTGTGTGTGTGTGTGTGTGTGTGTGTGTGTGTGTGTGATATTTTATTATATAACTTTCTTAATATTATTCCATGAGCGGAAAATCCGAATAAGTAAATATTTTGATCTCGCAGCTTTTATCAAGACACTTGATATTGCAATCCGAAATATTTACTAAGAGCTGACTTTATATTGTTATTTTATTATAAGTTGTAGGTAACACAGAATTGTTTCAAGAAAATTTAGTACATGTATTTTGGATTCTTCACTGGTTAATACATGTATAGGACAAAATGAGATGTATAACCCGGCGACAAAATAAGTTGGTTGGTCAATGTTGCTTAACGTCGCATCGGCAATGCTTTAGCTTTTTGCAACGAGAACTATTTTATTAATCTCTATGGATTAATTTAGGAACAATATCGTGTATGCATTGGCGTGCGAGTGTGTTATATGATCTGCCTTATACTAGCGCGCGCTTGGGTGACTTTAAGGTGCTAGCTCACTGAGTCAGTACGCCGCAGACAAGCGTACCATTATCCTAGTCCATTATACTGATACCAGGTGAATCAGTAAAGGCCAACGGCATGGAAAATTCACTTTCCCACATGTGGTCCGAGCACACAGAATTGTTTCAAGAAAATGTAGTGCATGCATTTTGGATTCTTCACTGGTTAATACATGCATAGGACCAAATGCAATGTATAACCCGGCGACAAAATAAGTTGGTTGGTAAATGTTACTTAACGTCGCATCAGCAATGTTTCAGCTATAATTGCGACGAGAACTATTTTATTAATCTCTATGGATTAATCTAGGAACAATTTCATGTATGCATGTGAAGTGCGAGTGTGTTATATGATCTGCCTTATACTAGCGCGCGCTTGGGGTGACTTTAAGGTGCTAGCTCATCGAATCAGTACGCCGCAGACAAGCGTACCACTCTCCCAGTCCATCATACTGATACCAGGTGAATCAGTAAAAGCCAACGGCAAGGAAAAGTCAATTCCTACATGTGGTTTGAGTGGGACTTGGATTTGTAGACTTACTTCGTATCCATAAGGCTACCGCAACCTCTGACGAAATAAGTGTGGAGGTAACATTAGACCAGACTGACCATACTCTGTATTTGAAGATGTAATTTTTCTTACCCATGCATATTTATAACTTATAAAAGAGAAGTTATACTAAACTGTGACAACAATAGTCGAACCTGTCTTAACGATCACGTCTATATTAAAGCCATTGACTATTAAAAGCCAATAAAATACTATTCAATTTTGTCTATATTCGTGTAGACTTGCACAAGTCCCTATATATAATTATTAATTTCAATATCTTGCCCCTTTAAAACTATTACAGAGATCAACTGACAAAAGTCAATTTACTATCAAAACCTGGGAATATAGGGACAATCTTGACTGTACAGATATTAAATGGTATAACATTTTAACAATTAAATAAGGATATATCAAATTCATGTATTTCCTGACATAAGAATCGGAAGAGGAGATTTTCTGGGTTTTCCCAGCACTTCACCTTGAATGGGAATAAAAGGAATTGCACTTAACTAAGTATATTGTATACTGTAAGAAATGCTTGATGGGTTAGTCATAACTACGTATTTAAATATATAACTTATATGAGGTTAAGAGAGGGGTTTTCAAAGAGAATGCTCCTATCTTAATATCTCAGTTCCTCAATTAAGAAAAATAAATATAAAAAACAAATTAAAAATAAATAAATAAATAACATAACATAACATAAAACAAAACAGTAGCCGCTTTACATTAAAATATTTTAAACACATCCATTGGTAAAAATTAATTTTATCAATAATGTTTTATTTTTATTCCGTTTTCACGGCAAAAAATATCTTTTATGTACAAACAGACATTAGCAACAGAACTGATTAAACCACGTAGTTTAGAAATTGCACAATCTAAATTAAAAATTAATACAGTCGATATTTTTTATTCCGAGTTTGCACATTTTTTGTAATAAATCGCCCGTATTTCTATTTTAAAACTACGCCAAGTATCAAAGAAACAAAAACATATCTAAACACGCACTTTTAGATTTAAAGATTATTCCTCGTATCTCTTTAGTTTCCTTCAATATCAAATTTATTGTATTCAATTTTAAAACACTTTTAGGTTAAAGTATATTCTTAGTATCTTAAGATGTTTGTTTGTTGTTCAGACTTTTTTCAATATCATTTTTTTTATATTCAATTGTATCGTTAAGGAGATGAATTGAGTAAAGATCGATGTTTAACGTTCTAGTCAAGAATACTTCACTTACAGCGATTTTTGTGTCATGTAGTGTGGGGATTATTAATTTAATTAATTTAAAGAAAATAAGTAGAAAAATTATATTGATTTATATGCGACATTAACAAACATGTTTTATTATTAGTTATAAAAACAATATAATTTATTATTATTAATATTATTATTATTATTATAAGAATTGTATACATATTTGGATGACCATCGCCCCGTTTCAAAATTTCATGTATTATATACAATTTCATCTTTTGGTGAAATTTTCCTGGACAAAGTTGTTTTTTTTATTTTTATTATTTTTAATGACACATTACATGCTATAATCATACAACAAACAGAGCATAGTATACAAATACTAATAGAAAGACAAATAAAGACATTTCTTAATACAGTTACATGTTTTATATATAAAGGGAGATAATTCACATATTTTGGGTGCTTATCATGTTATATTAATTATTTCCACATATGTATATGGTAGAAATAATGCCTTCTACATATCTAATGGTAGTCTTTAATATTTATTATGTAAAAAATAAAATTGGATACACAAATGGTTAATTGCTTATTTCCTTTTAAGGAAATCCTAAAGAATTTTAAAGGTCATTTGGGGAGGGAGGACAACAGTTATATCTTAAAACAAATTCATCCAGTGCTTCCAATATTTATCGTATTCTTGCCATTTACAGTTCTTAAACATAATATATTTTTCAATGAAAAAATATTCTTGCAAGTAGTTTTGTAAACTTAGTATGTGAACCTCTGATTTTTTCAATTTCATTTTAAAAATATAGTACTTAGTATGTAAAATTATGAAGTTAATAACTTTATTTGCTTTTAATGACATGGTTTTTCCAAACAGGATTGATAGTAGATCAAGGTTTAGGTCAATTTGTAATATATTTAGTATCCAGGTTTGTAAATCATTCCATAGAGTATGTACCTTTGGGCAATAATAGAACATATGCTCTATAGATTCCTCTATATTCTTACATTGATTTCAAAGTTGTTTTTATTACAGATAAAATGTTTAAAAAAGAAATGTTAAAATAGAATTGACATTTCATTCCATATTTTATTCTGCAGATCAAAGCGAAGCATTTGAGTAAATACCTAAGTGGTTTGTAATATAAAAATGTGACTTATGAAATAATTTGAGGACAGTTCTGGAAAATACATACTGGTGTACATCCTGTTTGCTGTCGGTTTTAATATTAGTAATCTCGCAGTGTGTTTATTTATGGGATCTTCACATTATAGTGTGTCAAATTTGACATGGCCACGTCGTCTGTCGTTTAATTTGAATACCCAGACAGACATATCCATTGTGTAATTTACGGACAATAAATTTGTTAGATAGTAAGACTAGGTACCGTGTATTTATGGATATGAAACACACTGTCTTACATAAATCACACAATCTATTGGTCCAATCTACACTGCGGCATTTTGGATATACATCCGGTTTTGTTGCCTTGCTTGTCGTTCAAAGGTGGATCAGTCGGTGTTATTGTTTTAAGTCTTTACTTAGCAGTCAGACAGCGATGTACCATAGTTCTACTTGTAAAGTTTATGCAAAAATTGTAAATAAAAATAAGTTATTATAACTACCATTTTGTATATTATAGAAAAATTATTTTGTAATAAACATTTCAATTTAATGTACCATATCCATGAACATTGCCAAATAATGTATTATATTGTTTTTACACTCATAAGTTGTAAAACTTTCAATGTAAATAAATATATATTATTATTCAAGTTATTTAAAATAAATAAGTATAATATTATGTCCATCTCGACCATTCGAAAGTCGAGATTCGACTCTTTTTCGTTGGAACAATGTTACAATATCGACACGTCTGTACTGTGAGGAAATACCAAAGGTTACAATTTTTTCTTGCTTAAATTTTGCACGTCGGTTACTTCTACAAACTTAATGCAAGTGAAATACTCTTGATGAGTGTTTTAATACTATTACTCAATATACGTCTACAGTTTTCTGTATTCCATTTAAAACACGAACTTTAGTTATTATGGACCAGTTGTTTAAAGCTTAGTTTAAACAATATTTTATTTTTGATGAAATACATGATACATAATTACAAATAGATACAATGAGGATTCCGGAACAAGAGTAAAACTCTTATATAAACCAGTCTCCTTTAATATAATATGTTACAATATATAAATCAACATGAAGTTACAATATCAAATAAATACACTAATGGATATATAATTAATTATTGAATTGATTAAATAAATAAGTACATAAATATAGATTACGAGAAAATCTTGATTAATTTAAACTAATCCAGCTGTTGTCTGTTAATAATGTAAAGCTATCATGTAATGTAGGTAAATTTTTATTCCGGACGCTTAAAATAAGAAAAAATATAAATGCAATAATTTAATATGTTAGTATTTCTCCGTGTTGTCATATACAATTTTTGTTAATTTAATCATAAAATACATTTTAAAAAAGGTATATGACAATATATACCATTTTTTAAAATGGCTTTTATGATTAAATAAACAAAATGGTACATGCCAGTATTATTATTTCATTTGTTTTGTGTGTATTGCTTTTTCGTTGTTATTCATGTATGTATGTTTTTGTATTTCTTTTGTTATATACATGTTCCAATAATCTTATATTTATACTTATATAATTTAATTAAAATTTGTTTATACAACAAAACACAATACAAAACAATGGAGACCACGTGTCCAATTTTTTTCTTTATACCTCATTAATAAAAATTTAGATTAGCTCCGCCCACTTGCCCCGTTTTGGCGGATTTAACCGGAACTTCTTCATTGTTTACATTTGCAATAAAAAATCACTATTAATGAGATCACAATCGGGTCATATTCATCCACCTCATGATGACTATCGATGTAGATATTATTAAACTTGATTTAAATGTTTCAGAATTTTTTTTTTTTTTTTGATTTCTTGAATAATTAAAGAATGTCTAAATTAAATTATAAGGAATAAAAAAATAATATCACAGTTATTCCTTAAAATAGTTATATATAATATTTACTGCTCACTGTTATGTTATGTATATACATGTATTGTATTTATATGTTCTCAACGTTGTATTGCTTACAATTAGAGAATAAAGAAAATTGAATTGAATTGAATAAGTTATATAACTTATGGAAATAAAAAAAAATTAATAGATATTACTCACCTGATATTAATTGGCTAAATCCATATCCACAAAGGTTGAGACACACTAAAAACAAACTGTATCTTAGTGTCATTTTGCCTGTTGTTATTAGAGAAAACTTTCCATTCTATTGATCAATATGGCTTATTTCTGAAATTGATGAAAAAAAACCATACTGGCACACACAAAAGAATTGGCCGTATACTACATCCTAGAGTTTATGTTATGTCATTTTAGCTTGTATCGCTGACATTTAATACCAACAAAGTACAGGGAAGTTGCCGGGTATTCCGAATTTTTTCATAAGTTTGATCGAAATTAAAATTATATATCTTAAAGTTTAATTAATATAATTGCTAGTCACAAATGCAATGTGTGAAATTCACCATCGAATATTACACAAATGATATGCAATCGTTTTTAATCTGAATTGTCAAGTTCACTGTATTATTGGATTAAAATACAAACAAATTAAAGTTTATATATCATGAAATATTATCTATTGAGCTAAATATGTCAAATATGATCATACCATAATCTCATACACGTAGTTACTTACACGAGCCTGGTAACTCCAAAAACGACAGATTAAAATTGAGATCTTTTTTTTTAAATTTAAGTTAAAATAGGGGTATTTCTTATAAGAATTCCTTTACTTTAAATTGGAAACCAAAACAACTACATTAATGTTTAAACATTCTACAAGGAAGAGTATTGTGTTTATCTATTCAGCTATTGGCCTGTCTCTGCTGTTCTCATGTCGTGATTGGTAAAACTGTATGTCAACTTTTAAAGCCGTAACCCTAGCTATAGGTTCAAATGAAATAAGATGCACTCTTATCGGGTGTGTTTATCAGTGTTGTTTACTCTCTAAAAGTTTAAAAATGTACTTATGTACGCGATTCATGTAATGGCAGGCCTCTTATAAACATTAAACTCCTATCTTAATAAATAATGATGGTTGATTTAAATAATTGATAATTGATTTGATGTTTAAGTTATTTAAAAAAAATGAAAACAATTAAGAAGAAGAAGAAGTAGAAGAAGACGGAGGAGGAGGAAAGAAGAAGGAGAAGAAAAAAGTGTTTGGACAGGACCTAGTTGTTCGAAGCTTGATTAGTTTAATCAATAATTCGCAGAAATATAAATCATATAAAAATTATAATATCATTTTTAACTTGATAGTTGTTATTAAAATTCTTATACAGTTAGCTGGATTTTATTCGTTTTCGCCATTTAAATATTCAGTTCACAATATAACTTATTATGCCAAATATATCTAAAATTATGCCATATTTAATTTTTTACTAATCAATTGAACAAACTAATCAGGCTTCGAACAACTGACCCCAGTTCTTTTTTTCAGTAAGAAGTACACGTACATGTAGTTAGAGTGCAGAACTGACAAACTCTTTCACATCTGTCCTGATCTGGTTTTAAACCTAGCTAGGAGCTGAGAGAGGAAGTGATCTGTAAACGAATGATTTAAACACGGCCAGCGGGACCACCACCAAATATAGTACAAATCTGAGTTTAACACTGAGTACCGTTTATCTCGGCCCCTTGTTAGCTACATTTCCACACCTTTTTAGCAGCTCGGCAGCTGTTATCTATCTCTGGACATTTTTACGGTCACTAACTATCCATATCTCGATCACTCGATTGCCGAGCTTACATTACTTTTTGTTAGCTAAGTTTTAACTTTACTGTAGCTACATTTGTTGTACACTTAGCATCTGTTTGTTTATTATAATTTAATGTATACATGTACAGTACATTGTGTTATTCTGTTATTATTTATGTTTCATTTCGAGAACATTTTTCATGATTTACGATAGAACCCCCCCTCCTTAGTGATGATTGATGACTTAACGACATTCTTCAACAAAAGTTTGCAATGAAAAATAATCAAATATTTCCAAATTACCGGAATAATATATTTAATAAAATTTATTTGTACACGTAGCATATATAACAAAATTAAATTTAACATTAAAAATCTATTAGAAGTACAAGTTGTAAATATGCTAACACTTTAACCCGGTAAAGCAGGATATCCACCAAAGATATACGATAACAACACCCATATCCGGATCTTAAATTTCAGCGTATTTCAATAAGTTTATTTTTTAAATTTGAAATTTAGAGTTGAATTTACGATATTTATGCTAGGAATAAATCATGTTTCAGTGTCATTTTATACTGTATATGGTGTAACATTATTTACACAATGGGGACTGTTTGACATAACTATCTAATTTATGGGCTTTTTTTAATAATCGTGACGTGCTGAATGTAGACCACACTATTTCGACACAAGTTACAACATGTAGTACAAGTTAATACGAATAACTTAAGAGTCCAGGCCCTGATTTCACAATAATTCCTTAGCTAAGATTTTCCTTAACTTAAATCTTGCAAATTTTTTTTATAATTTTGTTAATTTTGAAGATAATAAGTAATTTAAGGTGTCATTTTTAAGATCACTTCTAGATCAAACATTTGCATTTAGTTTTTGCAAAAATATTCACCTGTAATTTCAAAAAGAGATTACAGAAATTTGCTAAATTTAAGTTAAGGAAAATCTCAGCTAAGGTATGATTGTGAAACCGGGGCCATACGACTCAAAATCATAGACGAAAAACCGTAGCCAAATTAAATTATAATTTTAATGTTAAGCAGAGTAAAAAACATTTGAAACCGGCAAATTAAGTTAAACACGTGAACCTACACTTGGGATGTGAGGCCTGGTGCCGCGGAAGGTTAAACGCCTCCTGTTTAAATAGGTTTTCCGCTGTGTGTGTAATCAAAATTGAGTATGAACATCGGACTATGTGACGTCAAATATATCCATGGAAAATCGTGGGTCGGGTCAGATAACGAAAATAAGGACACCGCGAAAATTAATAATACCACAGCACTTAAAACTTATTATGTGATAATTGTTTTCTTTGTTGTAAATCCTCTTTTTAAATTTACTACAATAAATAACTAAGTTATAAGTGTTAAGTTCGTACGCGTGTTAGTAGATTCTTCTTGTTATTTCGCTTTTTTCACCTAGAACGGGAGTAGTCAAAACCCGCGCTTACTAATCATGGCGTCTCTCTCCGCAGTCAAAGCCCGCGCTTACTAATCATGGCGTCTCTCTACACCTAGGTTCCAACTCCAGTCTCTACATATCCAAATGCGAGGAAGTGTGTCAGGTCAGTAGTTTTCTGCGAGTATTCCGGTTTGCTTCACCATCCACCTCGCGGTCGGTATTAACGAAAGACCTTTGACTTGGGTTCCATTACTCCACTTTTTTTTTCAAATTGTACCCTACACAATTCCTTAAGTCAGTTATAGTAATGTTTCACTACAATACTTACAGTGCATGTATACTTTTATTATTTTGTTATAATATAGCTAGTATTACACTTTTCATTTTTACAAGCAGTGTACCATTATAGCAAAATCGAAATTTATTCAAATTGAATTGCCAGCCTCATTGATATATACCAATAACAATTTCGAGTAAACGTGTTTAACCAGATTCCCGAGATAGTTTTATTAAAATCCCGACATCGAGTAAACATTGTATGTCTATAAGCCGCCCCCCCTCTCTCTCTCTCTCTCTCTCTCTCTCTCTCTCTCTCTCTCTCTCTCTCTCTCTCTCTTTATTTTTTTCGGGGTGGAGGAGGGTTGGAAAATGTCCAGTTGTCCAAAATTTAAAAAAATTGACCAAGAGCTTTTCTCACTGCCACAATATCGCGGGTTCAAATGAACTACACTTAGTTTTGGCTCACTTGTTTGAACAAGGAAATCTTAAATGGCTTTATCTGGTTTATTCTCACACATTTAAATTTGGGTCAAGAAGTTCATTTTTTTTTAAAAATTGTTCTTATAACTTCAGTACAGGCCTGTCGAAAAGATATTATATAATGGCGAATCGACCGTTCAACTCAATCACTCGGTATCTATGTTTCGATAGCATTTCGACAGCAACTATCTCTCTCATGCCCATAAGCTTCGTATATCCATCTCGGTCACTATGTAGTCGAGCTTTCGACTTATTCTTGTTAGCTTAGTGTTCACCTTTAGACAGGTCTGTACTGTATCTCGGTCACTATGTAGTCGAGCTTTCGACTAATTCTTGTTAGCTTAGTGTTCACTTTTAGACAGGTCTGTACTGTATCTCGGTCACTATGTAGTCGAGCTTTCGACTAATTCTTGTTAGCTTAGTGTTCACTTTTAGACAGGTCTGTACTGTATCTCGGTCACTATGTAGTCGAGCTTTCGACTTATTCTTGTTAGCTTAGTGCTCACCTTTAGACAGGTCTGTACTATATCTCGGTCACTATGTAGTCGAGCTTTCGACTAATTCTTGTTAGCTTAGTGTTCACCTTTAGACAGGTCTGTACGGTATACTTTATCCCTAATGTCATCTTAGTTAAAGCAGTGTTAAATAAACAGAATGTTTCTGTTAAGATTTAAAAGTGTTTTATAATGGATAAAAATTAGCGTTTGTGTAAACACCAATGGTTATTTCAAATAATCACAAGGACATTTAAACATATTTAATAACACTGACATACAATTGTATTTTTTATTTTATCATTTTAGTTTGAAACTTGTGGGATTCCACATTTAATACAATACAGTGTTTTCTTTAAAAACGTTTGAAAGGATCGAATTAATTTGAACAAAAAAGTTAAGTACACTGTCATGGTGCAAGGTATGATAAACTTAAGCAATACAGTACAGCCCTGTCTAAAGTTAAACACTGAGCCAACGAACAGAGTCGAATCTCGGCTTCCGAGATATCGTTTGGTGGTGACGACAAGTTGTGGAGAGATAGACAGAGAAGCTGTGGACAAGCTGTCAGTATACCGCTAACGAAGGGCCGAGGTGAGCTGACGACGCGACACTTTGTTAACTTAGTGTTTAACTTTCGACAGGTCTGTACCGTACCTGAGTGATATAGTAGTCCTGTCGAGCTGACGAAAAAGAGTCGAGGTTCGAGGTTCGGTTACAGAGTGGCTGAGATATCGATAGTCAGTGATCGAAAAGCTGACGAGAGATAACAAGCAGCTGCCAAAAAACTATCGATATATTTATTTCGGGACCGAGATAACCTGTCGATTCGACACTAAGTCGCTATACTAGTATTAAACTTTTGACAGGTCTGTGTTGTACATTGTACGAGCGTAAATTAAACATGTCTCTTTTTGGGTAAATATTTAAATTTCACTTTGCATGTCTACAGCCTTGACATACATTTTTTTTGTTGGTAGTATGTTGAATAAAAGACATAAGAAGTCGTGATATATAAATCTGTACTTAAGGTTAATATCTTTATTTCACTATATCGCAATTTTTTTTGAAAAATGAAAGAAAATATTTCTTAAAATTTATCTTAGAACTTGCCACAATAAGGTATAAAGTAATCAGTAATTATGGACGTTTGCATTAAAACAAAAATTGATCTATTACCATATATACAGTGACGGGCGTATGACTTTTCCGGCAATTTTAAAAACATGTCATAATACTTTTCCGGCATTTTTTGTTTTACTATTCCGGCAAATTTGATATGTTACTATTCCGACAATTTTATAGGTAAAAATGTTCACCTTAATGATACCTGTTTAAAACGGCCGTTAAAACTAAACCCCAACTCAACCAGTAAACATGTTTCACTCAGGAAATTAAATCCGAAGTTAGTATATTTTGTTCGGCCCAACAGAGCAGACATGGAAATTATCCATACTGAAACAAATAGAGGGAATAAAGCCATAATTTTTAATGATATGCTTTATAGAAAAAAAAATGTTTTGAAAAATGAAGATATTGTGTATGTATGCAGTACCAGGAAGAACTGTAACATGTCTATAACGACGGATAAAGATGGTCTTGCTGTAACCAAAACAAAAAATTCGCATACATGCGGTAACAATGGCAACCCTCAGAAATCAGAAGCACATCAACTCCGTGTTCGAGTCAGGAAGCAATCTAGAGATATATCACGTAAACCGGCTTCTATCATAAGAACTGAATTGCAGAATATGGATGAGAGTTATCTACAATCAAAGGATATATATATATATATATATATATAATATAATATATATATATATATATATATATATATATATATATATATATAATGCCGCCTTGTCTGTGTACAGAGAGCGTCGGAAAAACATGCCTTCTTTACCAAAAACCAGAATCGAAACCCAGGAAGCTATTGAACAAGTAGATATGGATAGCAGTAAATCAGAGAGTATGTTGTTAGTGAATGACAAAGAATCTGAGATTGTAATTATTTCAACAACCACAAATCTACAGTACTTGTGTAATGAAGTCTAAGATGTTTTTATTGGTGAAACTTTTAAATGTTGTCCCAAGCACTATCTACAACTGTACACCATTCATGGATGTAAAAATGGTGCTTTTATTCCACTTGTATTTGCGCTTTTGCCGTCGAAGACTGAACAATGCTATCGTGATATGTGGTCGTTCTTATAACAACGTTGTCATGAAAAGAGACTTAATCTCCAGCCTGATATTATTCACATTGACTTTGTGCGGACGATGCACAACGCTGTTACTTCAATGTTTCCAGACACTCGTATAGATTGTTGCAGGTTCCATCTTGGACAGAGCTTGTGCCGTCATAAAAACAAAGCGTTTCTTTATTTATTTTTCGCATATGTGTTTTATTTTATTTTTTATTCAAAATATTTCATTGTCAGAGTTTTTTTTATATTTGCATTGAATACAAATTGTTGATATTTTAAAATTTTGAAGAGTTGTCGATGGGATTATTTTCAAAGGGCGGATTTGTACAATGCATTTGGTGCCCAAAGGAATGCAAGAGGCCCCATGAGGGTACGTGTTTTGTTTTGTATGTATCGCAGTTATAAACACTTAAACGGTACTGTGCTGTACAATCCTCGATTGGGATATATGTTACATCACATCACCCTCGACTGAGATCAACCGGTATCGGTCACAAACAGGTTGTTGAGATATAGTTAACGAAAGACCGATAAGCTTTAAGGATCGCAATTAAAAGAATAGAGAAACTGCCGAAAATCTGTCGAGATATTACTAACAGAAGCACTAATTATATATAATTCGTAATTCTTGGTACTATACTTTCGATAGATCTACACTTTTCCTACGCACGCGTATTGTCTATTACGTGCTCACGTACATGTGATAATAAAGTTCTATGTCGCTTCCGTGCCACCGTATAATAAAGTTCTATGTCGCTTCCGTGCCACCATATAATAAAGTTCTATGTCGCTTCCGTGCCACCGTATAATAAAGTTCTATGTCG
Organism: Anadara kagoshimensis; assembly: GCA_021292105.1. Classification (NCBI taxonomy): domain Eukaryota; kingdom Metazoa; phylum Mollusca; class Bivalvia; order Arcoida; family Arcidae; genus Anadara; species Anadara kagoshimensis. The sequence continues at coordinate 17,898,685 of CM037874.1, forward strand.
CTTCCGTGCCACCGTATAATAAAGTTCTATGTCGCTTCCGTGCTACCGTAATTACATGTTACAGTATATGGTTCTAGGAGTTGTTAGTTCATTGACAAGAAAAGGGGAGCAAGAACATTTTTAAGATCATGGGAACACTATTTAACAATATTTAGCTCAAAATAAAAGTTACCCCCCTCTCTCTCTCTCATATACTGAAACAATCAAGATAATAAATAATATATGGGGGGGGGGGGGTCATATATCCTGCCATTCATAAATAATTGACTATACAAGTTTATATTTTTCATAGGTTTACATTATAATCATTATATATTCATTATGTTCATCGAAGAATTGCCAATTCGATTAACAAAATTTAATATTTTGTAATTTGAAAAACTGAAGATTTAATGCCAATATAATTTTATTTTTTATATCTATGTTGAATGCGATAATAATAATAATAATAATACCCTCCCCCCAAAAAAATAAAATAAAAATGAAAAATAGAAACAAAACAGACACGTACTTACTCTTAGTCTCGGGATTGGTCGAAAATTAATTGCAACTTCGTACACAAGATTTAATCAAGGAACAGCCACAGCTTGTCGTAAATATCGCGTAACATGAAACATGACCGAAAACCCGTTTTAAAATTTAAGACACTGTTCGGAAATATTAAGGTGTCGTTTCAAAGATGTTTAATAATGGCAAATTGTTTTAAACATACGAGGGGAGGTCAAAATGTTCATAGAACGGGGTATATATTGTACAAACCATACATTTTATTATTATTTTTCAAAATAGTCCCCGTTTACCCCAATGCACTTAGACCACTTTTCTTTCAAACTGTCTATACCTTTGAAATATAAGTCTTCGGTTTGGTCCTGAAACCACGCCTCTGTTCATCATCATCAGGAAGAAATCTGATTGCCCGAAAATGGGATTTCAAATTTCTAAATAGGAAATAATCACTGGGTGCCAAATCGGGACTGTAGGGTGGGTGATTAAATTGTTCGAACTTGCACTCACGAATCGCTGCTTGTGCAATTCTTAACTTGTGCACAGGAGCATTGTCGTGAAGAAGCAATACCCCTCGGCTCAACTTTCCCCTCCTTTTTAATTTAATAGCAGCTTTCAGCTGCTTCATTAGATCAGCATAATAAGCCCCATTGATAGAGATTCTATCAGGTTTAAAATTGATTAACAGAAGACCCTTAGAATCCCAAAACACAGTGGTCATGACTTTGCCAGCTGATGGTTGGGTTTTGAATTTCTTTGGTGAGGGTGAGCCAGGGTGCTTCCATTGCATGGACATTTTTATGGTTTCTGGGTGCCAATGAAGAATCCGTGTTTCATCACCAGTTACTAAACGTAAATGGAAGCTCTCCGGGTTATCATTATAAATGCCAAGAAGTTCCCGACTTGACTGGGTTCTTTGGAAGCGATCCTGCATTTTAAGGTTTCTGGGGACCCATCTTGCGGATACTTTTGACATCCCAAGATGCTCGTGGATAGCCGTGTATACACTTCCATGTGAAATGTCACACTCCCTACCTGTCATCAATCCTAATTCGACGATCATTCATGATGAGGGTCTCCACAGACGTGGCAATTTTCTTTATGATGGCATCAGCTGGCCGACATGACCGTGGTTCATCCTTCAGTGAGGTGACCCCACTTTTAAATTCAGCTGACCATTTTGCCACTGTGGAATAGACAGGACCACTGTCACCGTACATCTCGGCCATTCGCCGGTGAATTTCTTTTGCATTTGATCCCTCTACTGTGAAGAATTTAATTACTGCCCTAAACTCAACGTTTTGATTTTCCATCATTGCTTGATGGTCACCAACTTTGAATGCTTTTGAGAATTAAACAAATATGTTGTGACAAATAAACTTGATATGTTTAAAATGGCGGAATGTTGTGTTGTCTAAATAAGAAAAGAAAATGCGTGTTACTCTTGGCTGAGTACGCTGTTCTATGAACTTTCTGACTTCCCCTCGTAATATCAACAGTATTGCAGTATTTAGACAAAAGGGCTATGTAGTATCATCATATCCAACATTAGAGCGTATGTGACAACTTATTATTTTTCCATTTTTTAACAAATTCATATTGTAACAAGCATTCTGAGAGTATTGCAAAACAATACATAGTCCCCTACCGGTCGCATATTTCACTAATCCCAAAGTTTTAAGTAAAAACCTTATTATATGGTACAAAGATTTATAGTTATAAATTATACGTGTTGTTCAAGATGTAAAGCTCAAAGTTCAAAGGGCCATAACTCCCATAAAAACTAGTGGAATAAAACGAAACGTAAACTTATCTGTAACTCATCATGGTTAACCTGCATACCAAAAAACAATTCATTACCTGCAAGCGTGTAGAAAAAAAGAGCGGAAAACTGAAATTTCAGTTAATTTTCAAAGTTCAAAGGGCCATAACTCATGTAAAAATTAGTAGATGGAAACGAAATATAAACTTGATCTATAACTCATCATGGTAGAGTCACATACCAAACATTAGTTCCATTTCTGCAAGCATGTAGAAAAAAAGTGCGGAAAACTAAAATTTCTGTGAATTTTCAAAGATCAAAGGGCCATAACTCCGGTAAAAATTAGCAGATGGAAACGAAACGTAAACTTGATCTGTAACACATCATGGTAGACTCATATACCAAAAAATCAGTTCATTATCTAAAAGCATTTAGAAAAAAAAGAGCGGAAAACTGAAATTTCAGTGAATTTTCAAAGTTCAAAGGGCCATAACTCCCATAAAAACAAGTGGAATAAAACGAAACGTAAACTTGATCTCTAACTCATCATGGTTGACCTGCATACCAAAACACAATTCATTAACTGCAAGCGTGTAGAAAAAAAGCGGAAAACTGAAATTTCAGTGAATTTTCAAAGTTCAAAGGGCCATAACTCATGTAAAAATTTGCGGACCAGAATGAAACGCTAACTTGATCTGCAACTCATCATGATAGACTTACATACCAAAAATCAGTTCATTATCTAAAAGCTTTTAGAAAATAAGTGTGGAAAACTGAGGCGTGACAGACGGACGGACGGACGGACAGACAGACGGACGGACGGACAGAGCGTAAACCTAAAGTCCCCTTCGGCTTTCGCCGGTAGGGGACTAAAAAGCAATTTAATAAATTTCATTTTTGAAACAATGCCATTGTATTTTTAAACCCCCAAGTGAAAATAGTTGATGTTTTTATGCAATATGCAGGTTGTTACACTAACACGTGTCATATTGAAACGCATGTGTTTTGTCTTTTGGCACCATGTACACAATATATTCGAATTATTTAAGCTTAACTTTGGAATAGAAATAACACGTTTTGACAGTTACTTCCCCTTGATGTCAATACAAATATCAACACGAACTACCCGTGGATGGAATTTTGTACCGTACACCATCGCATAAAGTACCTAGGCATCATAGAAATCTATAAAGATATAAAATATTTATCTTGCACAGATATAAAACAGTTTATTTACCAATATATAAATATGACATTTCTGACAGGGTGATCCCGAGAAACTTTATTGTCAACACAGACAAAACCGAGGTTGACATTTTGACGCGTGACAATATGGACTGGTACCCTATTAGAAATGCAATGTTTATTTATTATTTTGATTGTTGGTTTTGTATTACACTGTTCAACAAAAGTATACTGGATTAAAAATAATAACCCAATAACCCTAAAATACATTTGGAAAACAGTCAAATTCACAATTTTCTGCACCTAGAAAATCTCGTAATAAGCCTATTCTTCTTTCCACGGTTCGCTGTGTATATTTTGCATTTTTTTGCTATGTCAACTGCTTCAGCGTTTATTAACTAACATAATGACATGATTATCAGACTGACAAAGTGACAGTCCGCTGTCGTCTGAACATATCAAGACATCAATCTAACACTAATTTAGAAAAGCATTGTATAGATTTAGAAGGAGGATGCATTCGAACCGCATGGGCAATTTTTCTGCGCATGTAACATTTTCCGTAATGTCACCATGTTACGTAAGATTTTCTAAAATCCGAGAGCGACATATTTACTTGTGCAGATATCTCCGTCTATATAATAACATCATAGCACAACGTACAGCGAGAACTGTAATCGTCAACTATTTCCTCTGTACGATAAATAATTGGTACTTATTATCCCGGTCTATATAATACCCATTATAGCACAACGTACAGTGAGAACTGTAAGAGTCAACTATTTCCTCTGTACGATAAATAATTGAGATATATTCCGCCTATATAATAATCATCATAGCACAGCGTACAGCGATTACTGTAACAATCAACTATTTCCTCTGTACGATAAATAATTGATGCATATATCTCTGTCTATATAATTACCATCATAGCACAACGTAAAGCGAGAACTGTAATAGTCAACCATTTCCCCGTACGATAAATAATTAATGCATATTTACCTGTGCAGATATCTCCATCTATATAATAACCATCATAACACAACGTACAACGAGAATTGTAACAATCAACTATTTCCTCTGTACGACAGTGACTTATGGAGCTGTAAGAGCTTTTCTCTGCAACAAAAATTCAATACCAATCAGAAAATGTTAAAATAAAGTTAATATCAGATATCCATGGCCCTATCCAATGAGACAATTTGAACCGTTTATAACTAGAATTGTCTATCGCATATAAAGCAATTGACGTTTCGCCGACCACGCCCACAATGTTCGCCATCGGTACTAAAGTAGCGTTAAGGCAACTAATGGCATGCTTGTGTCAGTGACGTCATTATAAACAGATCGACAATTCAGATCGAGTTTTAATTCTTTATGCATCTAACTCAATATACCGGGTCTTTGTCGGGACATTAATATTGGGGGCGTGGCCTGCGATCCGTCATTTAGATGAAGCCATAGATATACATAAAACATACAGATCAAGCTGTTGTCTGTTGTACATAACGTTATTTAAAGTTGCATCATATTTTGTCAGTAATTTGCGACGAAGGCAAGTTTGTTAATGACTTATTTTAATCTAAGTAGAACGGGTTCATGCATATATAAGTGCCATGCGCGAGTGTATAATGCCCCCCCCCTTGTACCAGCGGAAGGCGCGGTACGCATTCCCATGTGCGAACATTGCAAAGGTCAAAATTTCTGCCACTCCACCAATAACTTGTGACCTTTCGATATGAGTGAAGTATGTTTGACTGGGGCGTGAAACCCTATTCCTTCCTTCCATCCATCAATCCATCCATCCATCCATCCATCCATCCATTCATATATATGACATAGAAAGAACAATTGCAGTTATACTAGTATTTAACCAAACTGAACGTCACTTGATTATAAGCTGCGTATGAATACACGTGAATAGCAATACACAACGCCTGACATATGATTCGAATGTAAAACACTATTCGATCAATTAAACACTCAATCATTTATTGATTCATTACATGAATGACAGTAATTTTCTATTTGTTACGATAGTATGAAAGAATTGGACATTTTGTACACTGAATAATTGGCGTATCGAATTATTTTACGTGTGCGAGTTATCCAATTCTTTGATACTTTCATAACAAAATGAAAAAATAATTTCATTTCTTATCATTCAATTGTTTGATTTTTCAACAAAAAAATCATTATTTGTGCAACAACATAGCCGTAGCAAGTAAAACAAATAGCAACGCTATGGCGTGGGAATCAAAATGCCTCTTTGTGTCATCAATAATGATATGACGTCACTGAGAGCCAATACATTCGTGCAGACGTAACAGAAAAATCTGACCAGTCAATATGCTTTTAACAAATGAGAATTGAATTATATGTTAACATCTCAGCACATTTAACTTCCTAGCAAATTACATGTAATATGTTCACTCACTTTCGCATCCCACAATGTATCTTTTATAATGGCTGCAGTTATTTTCTTCAATCGTTGCACAGTAACATCGGGGACCACATGTTGGGTGATGTTTACAGCGCATCTCCTTCATAGTCTCACACTGAAATAACAGCATTTATTGAATAAAAGTCCCGATTTTCAAATATTTACAATACCTATTGAATGCCTATGATGAACTTATTGTAGAAAATTTAGGACATTCGGCAATGACCCACGCTTTTTCACATACATTGTGCGTATTAAAACACCTATGCACTACCCAGTCCAACAAAACGTCGCGCATTGATGTTTCGAATAACCTGTCATCTATACAATCGGGATTTTTTTTTAAAAATTCAACATTTACCAGTTTTAATTTGACAATCAATATGAATTTGTAACTTTGTTTGTCAATTCGAATAAACTTTTATGAAATGTTCTTTTGTTTTCAGTGTACTATTTTTAAGCCGCCTATTACGTCACATCATCAATAAGTTGTCGGGAATCATCTTGATTGTTCCCAGAATGTTTACATTGACGACAGATTCGATATTTACCGGTTTTTTCTTAATTGTATGATGCAAGCGAGAAGTTTGTGAAAAGAATACTAGGTAAAATATTGTAAATATAAGAATTGACTTTCTTTTTATTCAGTGACATCAAGTGATGACCCAGATTTTCAAACTAGCAAATCCAATGAACTGTCCCTGAATAAAAAGAAAGTCAATTCTTAAATAAATACAATTTCAATATAGTTAGTCAGCGATATTTTGGAAGAGTGTTTATATGCATGGTAGAGTCTATATAAGGAAAATAGGGATCATACATGTATATAAAGGTGATTTTTATATATAAATGTATGCTAGCGTGAATCATACGAATACGATAACTCATTTGTGTAGAATAGAGTCGCCCGTGTTTATAAACTGACGGACTATATCAGAAAGATATAGGTGTTGTCGAACCCTTAAATGTAGTAATTACGCTATATGTAGTAACGCCGTTATATGTAGTAAGAAATGTACGTCAAATGTAGTAAGGACACGTTATATGTAAAAACTCTCCGTCATATGTAGTAAGGACACGTTATATGTAGTAACATTTTTGTACGTTATATGTAGTAACTGCTAGGTCACGTTATATGTAGCAACATTTTTGTACTCTATATGTAGTAACTTAATAAATGTCCCTTAAATTTTTTAAAATGTCAATAGATTGGACTTTACAGAAAATTGAAAAAGAAAATGTGGTTGGGTGAATTGATAAACCGACAGACAGACGGAAAACGGACATTCAGGCCCAATAATATATAATTGTCTAATTGTTGATGCTTTTCTTCATATCGGATCACTGAATTGACACAAATGTCGTAGGAGCTGCAAAACGTTTGCGCCGTCAGCGGAGTATGGTGTCATAATAATAATAATAATAATTCTTATATATTATTTTTCGCAACACATTTTAAACAAAATATAATATGAAACACTTAAAGAATCTAAACTCTTGGATTACCTAAAGTCGGCGAGAAGGGGAAGTTAAAGTAGTTTTTGGATGATAACTTTAACAGTTACAGGCATTTCAAAAAAAAAATTGCATGTACATTGTTTCAAGATATTGGTTGGGGTTACTCATAGGGTCCGTTGGTCAACAGTCGGGTCATCACGACAGAACAATTTCAATTGTGATACAGGTCCCCGGAATACATATACATGTACTTGTGCATCGAGTCCGTCTACAGGTTTGGAACAAATGTTTTGAATCTATGAAAGAAGGGGTTTTACTTATGACTAGAGGATGCTGTGTACAATTAATTTTCTCCAGATAAAAAAACAAAAACAAACAAAATGGATGTCTGGAATATATATGGCCGTTTACACGTTCAATGTCAGTTGTTTTTCTACAAAAAAATAAATACATCCAATACATTCTAGGGACCTGTATTTTCAATTGAAACTGTTTTGTCACCAGCAGTATGACATCAAATTATGGGTTCACTACTGGAGTTTATTTAAACAAAATCACCACAAGTACAACGCACATGTATGTGGAGACACTTGGATAAATGGTTCGGTGGGTTCGCGTCCCAGTATAACTTCGTGTTATGCCTTTATAATGTCACATTGTTCGACTCTATCTAGCTGCACATGCAATGTGATGGACTAGTTAACACCCAATCCAAATAGAACATTGTACTCCCATACGCATTTAAGCCATTGAAAGCAGGATAAACACTAGCCTGGAGAGCCTATAGACTCAGGGTGGACTATAATTCATGCACCAATATGCATATTCCCTATCGCTTCGACACAATAATTTTAGCGTCATGCACATATTTCATTACAATTTGAAGGTTAAATGCTACTTTCTATTCATTAAAATTTAAACATTTAGAAAACTGGTGCTGCAACATTCCATATCAGAATATCTTCAAAATATAGACTTAAAACCCTAGAGAAGACACATATAACATCAGAATTTGTCACTGACCTAAAAGGAATCCCAACCTGGATCTTGTAACATGCAAAGTCATTTTGAAAAATCTCTGTAACAGTTAAAGTTATCATCCGGAAACCACTTTGACGTCGCCCGTCCCAAATTCTTCAGGTGTATAATGTTGTTTTTTGTTTAAAATGTGTTGCAAAAATAATAAATACAGATTATTATTATGGCACAATACTCCCCTGACGACGCAAAAATTTCGGCGCCTATGATGTTTGAAGTCAATTAGGTGGTCAGGCACGAAAAAAATAGATAAACAATTAGATAACTACATGTATTTATTATTGGGCCTGAATGTCCGTCTTCCGTCTGTCTGTCGGTTTATCAATTCACCCAACCACATTTTCTTTTTCAATTTTCTGGTAACGTCCAATCTATTAACATTTTAAACATTTAAGGGACATTTATTAAGTTACTACATATAGAGTACAAAAATGTTGCTACATATAACGTGACCTAGCAGTTACTACATATAACGTACAAAAATGTTACTACATATAACGTGTCCTTACTACATATGACGGAGATTTTTACTACATATAGCGGCGTTACTACATATAGCGTAGTTACTACATATAAGGGTTCGACAGGTGTCAAATTTTCGGAAGAAATGTTTTTATTAAAAGGTTAGCATTTCTTCTGACATTTTTTGGTAGCAAGGCCACAAGCATACATGCAATAGCATTTTTAACGTTTAAAAGAGTATGCCTAATGTCAGATCTTTATTAACAGTTAACATGGACAGGGATGTATATGGTTTATTTTCTGAATAATAAAATTATATTTTGTCTTGTATTTTGATTAATTGTTATGCAGGTTTATCGTGGAATATTTTATTTATTATTCTCTACGTCCCAGTTAAAAAGTTTTACATCTAGCGAGGCGGTCAGATGAGGAAACTGGAATACTCGGAGTAAACCACAAACCGTCGGCAATCGACTGAATTGAAAAACTGTCTCACTCTATTTCTACATTTTTCGCCTTCGGCGCAGTCACTATACTCCCAAAAACAATACTATAGCAGCACAGGTCCCTCAGGAAAACATAATAATGTATTAGGTGGATCACATGACACTTTAATGCATAGTGCATTCTAACCATTGATCAATGACCTTTAAATTTACAGACAGATATTTAGACATAAGACAATTCCAATTGTTTAGTGTGCAATCTGGTCATAAATGAAATTGTCTGAGTCAGGCCTCGTCGCCAAATCTTGACGCCATGTTTGTTTACAAAATTGCGTTCTTGTTCCCGAGGTGGCGCGTGCAAACAGTATAGTACCCGTCTGGAAAAACAACAGTACCTTGTTGTATACTCGTTGCTAAGAACAGGCAGAAACTATACAAAATAGAGTACATGTACATATCCAATAAATTTCCTACAATTTATCATGTACTAAATAGCTAGGGTTTGTCCTGATTTGGATTCGAACCTGTCGATAACAGGTTCTGTGATCTTCAAGACCCCTGAGTAATTTTTCAATAAACTATGAATAAATATTTGAAACCAAAAACGTGGATTTTTTCAGTCGATTATAACTTTATTGTTCACATTATTGAGAGAGAGAGAGGGGGGGTGGGGGTGAGAGAGAGAGAGAGTGTGTGTTTGTTTTTTGTGTGTAAAAACTCGATAGTCTGCAGAATATGATTTAGAGACGTGCTAGTGGTTTATATATATATATATATATATATATATATATATATATATATATATATATGAGAGAGAGGAGAGAGAGAGAGAGAGAGAGAGAGAGAGCGTGTGTGTGTGTGTGTGTGTGTGTGTGATGCATTCTTACCACCATAGCAGCCCCAACATGTTCCTGCACTTCTCCATAAGTACACCCTTCTTTTTTAAACTGTGTTTTTCTAAACATTCGTGCTCTAAGCCACGTTTTACTCGATGAAGAAAATCAACTGCACTTGACTTTGATTTAAAAGGAAAGTTGTTTTTGGATGCTAAAATGTAATACAGAACACTTAACACAACAGCATGAAAACAATAACTAGTCTTATTGCAATTTAAAATCCCTGTCATATATCACACATTTTCTATATCTAACATAATTATACCAGTACGGTAGGTCAGTTAATAGAGTGCTCGATACACGAAAAGGAGGTATTTGGTTCCAAGCCCACCCGGCCAAGAATTAAAAATAGGTAAACCATATTCATAATTAATAAAACTCGGTTTTTTCTCGGAGAATGTAGTCACATTTTACATTTACAATTTTTTCTAGTTATATCATTTTATTAGGAAGTGACCTTATACTGTACAATGTCAGTATCTGCTCAAAATTGGATTTCAAAAAGTCTGCACACTCCGTCAAAATTTCAATTTTACATCAAACTCAAAAATGTCTATGCCAACAACTATTCAAGGAATGATTGATACTTGGTTATGCGGATTGTATCACAAATTAACACTAACAATAGAAGCATTCCAAAATCCTGAATTTGGAGAAATTAAAGTGTCCTATTGTGAAGACATTCATGTACTTTTTTTTGAAAATAGATAACAGATTCAACGTCTCAAAAAGAGTACAGCCCTGTCGAAAGTTTAACACTTAGCTAACGTTAAGGAGGCGAAACGTCGGCTACCGAAGATAACCAATGGACGAGAGAGCAGCTGTCGAAAACCTGCCGATAAATACCTTACGTTTAGTCGAGTCGAACAGTTGATTCGGCGCAAATTTGTTAGGTTAGTTTTAAATTTTCGACAGGCATGTACATGTACTGTGCACTTGACATATAAATTTTTATGGCTTGACAGACCGAGGTAGTTTACTCTAGGAAAAAGAGCTCTTCTAACGCACAAAAAACTGGATAAAAGTCATATATAACTCGCACAAGTAACTTTCGCTTAATACAAAAATAACTCGCCTTCGAATTTGCTAAATACAGGTAGAGTGCTCGCTCCGTAAGTGAGAGGTGGTGGGTTCGATACCCGGTCGGATCTGACCCAAGACTTGAAAGTGGGTAGTGACTGTTCTTTCGCCAAGCACTCGGCATTACAATATGAAAGCCACGGTTCTTTCGGATGGGAACTTAAAATAAACGAGGTCCCGAGTCACGGGTGGCTTGGCACGCTAAAGAACACTGCTGTATAATGCCATCAGCGCAACGTACAGGCAACATTTCTGCACCTTCGTCTATAGCTCGCAACGTCTCGATATAAGTGAAATATTCTAGACTGGGACGTTAAACACCATTACTCAACTCAACTCTACTCGCTAAATACAGAAATAACTCACCTTCGGCGATTGACCAAATACAACCGAATAAAACCAAATATAGTTTTGATCTGGGATACATTTATCTTCTCAAATGTGTCAATTACCTTGAAAATACGACAAAAGTACATAGTAGCATTCGAAATTAATACAAAAATATCGTCAATGTCATCCAATACTATCATAAGAAAGCGACTTATCTTTGTTCTTTTATAGTTGATATAACACTCGGTATTTTAGTTAGTACAGTGCTTGATTTGTATGTAGGAGTTCATGGATTCGAACCCAAGTCGGGGTCTGACCAATACTTAAAAATAAGTAGTATTTTTTATTTCGCAAAACAATCGGCATTTAGAAATAGAAATCAAGGGGTTCTTCGGAGGAAATTTTAAAAACGATGCCCCAATCACTGCAGACATGGCATGTTAAAGACCCATTCCTGTTTATTGTCTAAAAGTCTAAATAACGGTCATGTACATGTAGCATCTCCTAATGAAGCACAATGTCTAATAAAGTCCGGACTTCATAAGACGTTGGATTTCATTAGGAGTCGTTACACTGCCACAACATCTATAGCTGGTGAAGTATCGATATAAGTGAAATATCCTTGATGGGGACATACAACTCCAATCAATCTTAAATAAATGCATTTGGCATGAGCGTAGTGATTGATTAAGAAAGAGTGTACTTCAATTGTTTGATTGACAATAATCCTAGCTTTGCATAATTTTATTCTTTTTTATTTGAGATGTTCATGGCTTTTAAATTATCAATACGTATGCGTGACCAAGATTACCGAATGTTACCGAAGATGCAATTAATAATAGAAACATTCCGACTTCATTTACTCTCATAACTGGATGACATAATAAAATGTAAAAATCAATAAAAAAAATACAATATATAAAAATAACAAGAGGCCCATGGGCCTTAACGCTCACCTGAGGAAGAGTACATATCTTATGCAGAGGTTCAATGGTCAATGACATTAATAAAAGAGAATATCAAAATTTTCAGCAGTAAGGGCCAATAATATGCAAGTATTTTTGCAAATTAATTATAATAATTATTATATAAGTATGCTAATATAACATATTTAAAATCTAGCTACAATATATTATTTATAAACAGCTAAAACATCTGTATATTAAAATGTGCATTAGGCCAATACCTACAATATTCCAATATACATGCCTATACAAAGAGTTTATAGTTTTTGAGATAATTAACCATTTAAGTATTCTTTTGCATCTATGACCTTGACCTTTGAACCTATGACCTTCATTTATATATCAAAATGATCGTTAGGCCAATACCTACAATATTCTAATATACATGCCTATACAAAAATGTTATAGTTTCTGAGATAATTAACCATTTAAGTATTATTTTGCATCTATGACCTTGACCTTTGAACCTACGAACTTCATTCATATATCAAAATGATCGCTGTGCAAATGCCTACAATATTCTAATATACATGCCTATACAAAAAGTTAAAAGTTTTTGAGATAATTAACCATTTAAATATTTGTTCGCAGCTATGACCTTGACCTTTGAACCTATGACCTTCATTCATATATCAAAATAATCGTTAGGCCAATATCTACAATATTCCTATATACATGCCTATACAAAAAGTTTATAGTTTTTGAGATAATTAACCATTTAAGTATTCGTTTGCATCTATGACCTTGACCTTTGACCCTATGACCTTCATTCATATATCAAAATGATCGTTAGGCCAATACCTACAACATTCTAATATATATGCCTATACAAAAAGTTTATAGTTTTTGAGATAATTAACCATTTCAGTACTTGTTTACATCTGTGACCTTGACCTTTGAACCCATGACCTTTATTCATATATCAAAATGACCATTGTGCCATTACCTACAATATTCTGATATACATGCCTATACAAAAAATTCATAGTTTTGCAGATAATGAACTATTTTGGTATTCTTGGACATCTGTGACCTTGACCTTTGAACCGATGACCCTGATCTATGCATCAAAATGATCGTCATGTCAATACCTACAAATAACTGAAAATCCTACGCCATTATCACAAGAAATGTTAAAAAAATAGCATTTTTTATCAAAGGTCAAAATCTGGGACATGACCTTGACCTTCGACCTTGACATCAATTGGAAGAAAATTGCAAGACAAGATCAACAGTGAAAACTCCATACAATTATCTTCAGCCGTTATGAAGTTATAACAATAAATGTCTCATTTTCAAAATTACGTAATTTTACACAAAAAACGCGTAACCTATTTTTCGTCTAATTTTCATGAAAAACACAATTTTAATGTTCCTAGGTATGCTGAATCCAAATATCCAATCAAAATTTGCCTGCACCTTTTGGTTTCAGAGAAGAAGATTTTTTGTCTTTTTGCTATTTTTAGTAACAGCGGCCATCTTGTTGGGCGTGGCCAAACCCCGAACACAATTTTGAAAGACTGTTACCCAGGCATGATAATCACCAAGTTTCATCAAATATGGCCCAGTAGTTTTGGAGGAGAAGATTAAAATGTAAAGTTTACACACGACGGACGACGGACGACGCACGACGCACGACGGACGACGGACGACGGACGACGGACGGTGATAGATTGCAATAGCTCATCTGAGCCTTTGGCTCAGGTGAGCTAATAAAAACTGCACAAAACAAACAAAAAACACAAAAACATACCTATTCATGTCCATATATACGGGGGACACTGGCAAGCGAAGTTAAACACTTTATATTAGCTTCCACCAGGGAAGGGTAGGCACCTCCTGTTTGGCTACCTTCACCCACCACGTGTGTAAATATCCAACTATATTTTATGTCTCGTTAAATTAAAACACAAAGGTGAGTTTTATAACCATTAATGGATAAAGATAAAAAACCATTATATACAGCTTTTAAAGTACTTTGAAATATACATGTATTACTCGCAAATTGAGATACACACGATTAAAATATTGCTATAACAATCCAAATCCAAAAGCAATCCGATTCACTGCAATTTAGATGACACAAAGTTATAACTCCAGGTATGTAAGTGACTTTGATTTTGACTATACAAAAGATGTTTGATTTAAAGCCTTTTGTAAATACGTTTTGTATACACATTCCCACTATGTCCATAATTCTATTTAATATTTATATATTGTTGTTATACCTAGTTAAAGTATCTATGCATTTACCTTCTCGATTTGACACAAGAAAATTATATTCTGGTTGATTCGTTGGTTGTTTTTTAAAATTACTTAAAACGTCGCATCAGCATTTTTTCAGCTATATGCGACAAAAACTATTATATTAATCTCTATGAACAAGTTCGTGTATGCATGTGACGTACGAGTATGTTTCATGGTCTACAAATGTAGCTTGTACCAGGGCACACCCAAGGCGACTTTAAGGTGTTAGCTCAGCGAGTCAGTTAGTACGCCGCAGACAAGCGTAACACTCTCCCATGTATGTTTTGCCACCTACCAGTTTCTATTGGCGGTCTATGGTTTGAACACCGGAACTTACTTAAAATAAATAGCTATAATTTACCGAAATAAACAATACACAGACCTGTCGAAAGTAAAATCCAGAGCAACGATTTAGTGCAAAAACTCGACTGCTGTGGGGTCGAGGTGGATACAGTCTGAATAAATCACACAGATCCGGCATCACAGTTTTTTGGAACTTTATTCTTATGAGATAATATTATCACCATAGCTAGGAAATAATTATAAGTAAGTCATTTAAAAATCTCAAAACGTTGTATCATTTTCAAATTCACTTCTACTCTCCTAGTGGTATTCTACAAATTTGATTTCAGAATCTATATTTTAATTTGATAATCTACAGGTTTAATATTCGGAGTCAAATTCATTCATGTCTTAATTAATTTACAAGTGATGCTATGTTTTGGATTCCCACAGTACATCTAAATGGAAGTTTTCAAAGCGATTTCACCTATTTTACATTTTCATACCACTAGTACTAGGGTAGTTCAGTTGATTGAGTCGTTCCGCATGTGAGTTCGAAACCCTGCTGGGTCTGACCCATGAAGTTAAAACAATATTTATTAAATTAATAAATTATAAGAAAAGTGGTCAAAATGTCACAGCATACCTACTTTTTATGATAATGACTGGCACGCCACTAAAACTTTCTTGTAAACTTCTTAATGTTCTTCTAAGCACGAAATCATTTGCAAAAACGACCATTTTCGTTTCTATGACACAATTGGAACGTAATTATAGCGTTATCATATGCTTCTAAATCAACGGTTCCTCTAAAAGCACGAACTCATTTGCGAAAACGACCATTACCGTTTCTATAAGACAATTGTCACGTGTATATAGCGTTATCATAATTATGCTTGCTTTATGCGTGCTTTAATACGGATCAAATGACGTCATCGATATCTGCGACTGCAATCCCCCGGTTGGAAAAGCCGTGTAACTGATCAGACCGGCTACTCGTAAAAATAAATCTAATAATATAATCACTATACAATACATATCATTTAGAAAACACCTATAAAGGCATCATTAGGCCTTACAAAGGTTCATCTAATGAGGAATATGTCATCTCGTGAGTGGAAGTTTGGATTAATGATTTTTTTTCCGTCTAAATAGTGTCAATTTGAATTTTTTGCATAATTACTACTTTGTAGTCAATACATAGTTTCTGCATGCTCAGATACGGCTAAAATTACGCCATCCATATCACTATCCGCACGCGCCCGATCGGAAAAGCCGTATCACCGGTGTGATATCGTGTGTGTGTGTGTGTGTGTGTGTGTGTGTGTGTGTGTGTGTGTGAAACATTAAGAAACCTTAAAGCTTACAGTTCAACACTCTGACAAAAGAAGAGTACATTTATTTTACCTGATCAAAAACCAAATGGTATTTTTTTACCTGCGCAAAGACTTTTTTTTATAATCAAGGTTGCATTGTAAATTTCAGGACTACTTAAAAAGTAAAGTTCTTAATCAACAGGAATTTTTACCTGAACCCAGGAAGCATTTTACCTAATCCATCTAATATAAGCTGATAAATTAAAGATGTACTTTACCTGTACAATGCCAGGTGCTTAATTACCAAGGTTTTTTTACCTGAACCCAGGAAGTATTTTACCTTACCAAGGTAAGATAGTAAAGTAAAGGACTATTTAC
This sequence comes from Anadara kagoshimensis, assembly GCA_021292105.1. Lineage (NCBI taxonomy): Eukaryota > Metazoa > Mollusca > Bivalvia > Arcoida > Arcidae > Anadara > Anadara kagoshimensis. The sequence goes on from CM037874.1 coordinate 17,915,477, forward strand.
CTTGTGCTTGATTACTAAAATCTTACTTGCGCAAGTGCTCCCGCTGGTGTAATATCCTTCATCACACAATGCACATCGCGATGTATCACAATCAACAATCTGTTCTCTACGGCAGTTCCTTATAGAATTGTAGGAACTTTTCTCTAAAAATATAACAGAGATTACAAAAGCACTTTTTGTTAATGGTTGTTTCACACAATAGCTATTAGGTGTAAAATATATACTTTAGTATAATCAGAAATGAATAACATTCAGTTTTATGGATTTTTCTCAAAAACTAGTTGAACATGTGAAACAGAAATTTGGCTATGTATTTAACAAGACCCGGCCTAATATACCATGATGGTTTGAGTTTGTCATCGCTTTGGACTTTGCCCCTGTACAGTATAAAATTTTGTCAAAATTGTTCAACCTGAAAAAGCTAAGTTTTTGACTCCACTTCTTATGACAAAGCCACCCCTTTTTACTATGGGTTTCATTTAAAGTTTAAAAGGTGTCACAGATGATTGACTTAAAGATTAGACAGCAGTTTAATGACAACACAATGAGTCCAAGGGAAAAAAGACACCGGTGTATATAGTTATAGAGAGATTAAAAATGATCCAATCATTGACAAGTAAGTTGCAAAATTACTTGCATTTGAAGTGAATACAATTTATACATTTTTATTTCTTTTTAAATGTTTGCATGGTTAATTTTAAGAACACAAACATATCACTGAAATTTGTTAATCGATTGCTCTATTAAGCTATGAGTAGTACTGTCATATACCATTTTTAGCTCACCTGACCGAAGGTCATGTGAGCTTATGGCATAGCGCAGCGTGTGTATGTGCGTGCGTGTGTGCGTGTGTGCGTGCGTGTGTGCGTCGTTAACACCTATTTTCGACTTCTCCTCTGAAACTACTGGACAGTTTTTAATGAAACTTTGTCAGAAGTATATATGGGCTGGTGCAATTCAGATTTGTTCGTGGCATTGCTATGGCTACCATAACTAGGTCAAGGTGACCTAGGGGTGCAAAAATCTTAAAAAATCTTCTTCTCCGAAAGTACTGATTGGAGAAAAAATCTGATGTGATATTTAGCTTTTCTAGGGTCTTAAGCCTATAGTTTGTTCATTTTGTGAAATTCGGATAAAAAATAGGTTACGCGTTTTTGCGTTTAATTTTGAAAAAATCGTAAAATAGCTTCAAATTGTTATAACTTGACTATTTGACCAGATAATGACATGGGGTTTTCAGTTTTGACATCTTCTTGTTAGTATCTTCAAAATCAGGTCAAGGTCGATTGTGAAGGTCGTGACCTAATTTTTTGTACCTCTGATTATAATTATTATCTCGAAAACTATAAACTTTTTGTATAGGCATGTATATTAAAATGTTGTAGGTATCGATACAACGATCATTTTGATGTATAGAAAAAGGTCATGGGTTCAAAGGTCAAGGTCACAGATGCGAAACAATACCGAAATGGTTAATTATCTCGAAAACTATAAACATTTTGTATAGGCATGTATATTAGAATGTTGTAGGTATCGATACAACGATCATTTTGATGTATAGAAAAAGGTCATGGATTCAAAGGTCAAGGTCACAGATGCGAAACAATACCGAAATGGTTAATTATCTCGAAAACTATAAACATTTTGTATAGGCATGTATACTAGAATGTTGTAGGTATTAATACAACGATCATTTTGATGTATAGAAAAAGGTCATAGGTTCAAAGGTCAAGGTCACAGATGTGAAACAATACTGAAAAGGTTAATTATCTCAAAAACTATAAACTTTTTGTATAGGCATGTATATTAGAATGTTGTAGGTATTGATACAACGATCATTTTGATGTATAGAAAAAGGTCATGGGTTCAAAGGTCAAGGTCACAGATGTGAAACAATACTGAAATGGTTAATTATCTTGAAAACTATAAACTTTTTGTATAGGCATGTATACTAGAATGTTGTAGGTATTGATACAACGATCATTTTGATGTATAGAAAAAGGTCATAGGTTCAAAGGTCAAGGTCACAGATGTGAAACAATACTGAAAAGGTTAATTATCTCAAAAACTATAAACTTTTTGTATAGGCATGTATATTAGAATGTTGTAGGTATTGATACAACGATCATTTTGATGTATAGAAAAAGGTCATGGTTTCAAAGGTCAAGGTCACAGATGTGAAACAATACTGAAATGGTTAATTATCTTGAAAACTATAAACTTTTTGTATAGGCATGTATATTAGAATGTTGTAGGTATTGATACATCTATCATTTTGATGTATAGAAAAAGGTCATGGGTTTAAAGGTCAAGGTCACAGATGCGAAACAATACCAAAATGGTTAATTATCTTGAAAACTATAAATATTTTGTATAGGCATATATATTAGAATGTTGTAGGTATCGATACAACGATCATTTTGATGTATAGAAAAAGGTCTTGGGTTCAAAGGTCAAGGTCACAGATGCGAAACAATACCGAAATGGTTAATTATCTCGAAAACTATAAACTTTTTGTATAGGCATATATATTAGAATGTTGTAGGTATCGATACAACGATCATTTTGATGTATAGAAAAAGGTCATGGGTTCAAAGGCCAAGGTCACAGATGCGAAACAATACCGAAATGGTTAATTATCTCGAAAACTATAAACATTTTGTATAGGCTTGTATATTAGAATGTTGTAGGTATTGATACAACAATCATTTTGATATATAGAAAAAGGTTATAGGTTCAAAGGTCAAGGTCACATATGCGAAACAATACGGAAATGTTTAATTATCTCGAAAACTATAAACTTTTTGTATAGGCATGTATATTAGAATGTTGTAGGTATCGATACAACGATCATTTTGATGTATAGAAAAAGGTCATGGGTTCAAAGGCCAAGGTCACAGATGCGAAACAATACCGAAATGGTTAATTATCTCGAAAACTATAAACATTTTGTATAGGCATGTATATTAGAATGTTGTAGGTATTGATACAACGATCATTTTGATGTAAAGAAAAAGGTCTTGGGTTCAAAGGTCAAGGTCACAGATGCGAAACAATACCGAAATGGTTAATTATCTCGAAAACTATAAACTTTTTGTATAGGCATATATATTAGAATGTTGTAGGTATCGATACAACGATCATTTTGATGTATAGAAAAAGGTCATGGGTTCAAAGGCCAAGGTCACAGATGCGAAACAATACCGAAATGGTTAATTATGTCGAAAACCATAAACATTTTGTATAGGCATGTATATTAGAATGTTGTAGGTATCGATACAACAATCATTTTGATGTATAGAAAAAGGTCATGGGTTAAAAGGTCAAGGTCACAGATGTGAAACAATACTGAAATGGTTAATTATCTCGAAAACTATAAACTTTTTGTATAGGCATGTATATTAGAATGTTGTAGGTATCGATACAACGATCATTTTGATGTATAGAAAAAGGACATGGGTTCAAAGGTCAAGGTCACAGATGCGAAACAATACCGAAATGGTTGATTATTTCGAAAACTATAAACTTTTTGTATAGGCATGTATATTAGAATGTTGTAGGTATTGATACAATAGTTATCATGATGTAAAGAAAAAAGTCATTGGGGTTTAGTTTTTATGTGTTCTTTAAATCTATTAGCTAGCCATTAGTTATCAGGTGAGCGTATCAGGCCCATGGGCCTCTTGTTTAATGTATTTTATGATTAAATTAAAAAAAATGGTATATGACAGTACCAATGTTAGGTTTGAGAATACATGTATAACACATCTACATATTTCTGAAAATTAATGAAAATGTAAATTCCATATACATATTTAAAGCCACTCACCCATGTGAGTAAATCCGCATTCTATCGCAAATACCCTCAGAAGGCATTGTGGTACGTAGAAGAACATTAAGCAGAACATAATTTGGTTTTGCCTATACACAGGACACAGCACATTTTTGATTGCCTTCCTTGTATAATCAACAGATTCAATGAATAAAAAAGGTCATGGCATATCATTGTCCCTTACATGGTAAAAAAGGCGGAGTAAATAGACTTTGTTATTTTTCCATTATTGCAGAAATTGCTAAATCTTTCTCAGTAAAGCTGGATTATTGCAAAATATACAATATGGAAACCTAAAGTGCATATTGGGCCGATAGATTATAAATTCATTTTATGAAGAAAAAATAAAGTATTTTCAATAATATTTTGTTTATAGACAAATAACTGAGTGTAATCCATTTATGTTTATACTTTAGCTTTATCTACATGTGTTGCTGTAAACTCAGTCAATAGCAAATAGCAATAGCACTGTAAGGGCAACCTATTATATAGGCTCTAGTTTCACAACAGTTCCTTTGCTAAAGTTTTCCCTAACTTAAATTTGTAAAATTTGAAGTGTGAATGATTTTGTTAGCTTTTTAAAAGATATTTACAATCTAAAGGCATCATTTTGAAGATCACTTCTGATCAATATCGTTTCATCCGTATTCCAATTGTGTCGAAACTTTTTTATTCTAATAAAATACATGTATTGTCAAACATACCAGATAAAAGGAAAATCTAACTTAGTAAAGGAATGATTATGAAACTAGAACCTGAGAGGGTACATGAATCTTAATGTTTCTTACAGTGCGCTTGTGCTATGAACAGAGTTCACATCGACACATGCGTTTATATTTAGATGGTTTTGAAATAATCAAACAAAGACACAGCTAATTTTTCTCTACTAAACAAGAGCAGGATTTAGAAATGTATTATTATTATTATTATTATTATAAATTAAACTAGCAATTTTATGAATAGAAAAAAATCAAAATAATGATGTTTTGAAAACAGATAAATAGTATGAAATAATATACATGTATAACATTAATCAACTTAAGATCATTCTGATCTAAATAGTATATTTATTGAATGTATCATATACCATTTTTAGAATTTAGTCATAAAATACATTCAAAAAATGGTATATGACAATATACCATTTTTTGAATGTATTTTATGACTAATTAAAAAAAATGGTATATGACAAATGCATTCACGGTATACTAAGGAGGTTGATTTGTGCTATTTTGCTTTTTCGCCTTCCAAACGCATAAAAGGAAACTTCAAACGACGAAAAGCTTTAAACGAATGCGAAAAAGCGCAAAAATCATGTTTTTGCGCAATGTTGAATGGATATTTCGCTTTGACGCGTTGAGTTTCGCTTAGGCGCTGTTTTACTGCAAAAACAAAAAAGCAAACATTTAGCGCAATAAATTGCCAAATGCTACGCGAAAAAGCGACACAACGTTTGGCGCTTTTTCGCGTTCGCTATACAATAAATAATTTTTCTAAATCTTACTTGTGCAGCCAACTTGGTAATATTTATAGTAGGAGCAATCTCTATGAGTTGTTGTACAATAACATCTAGATCCACAGGGATGATGCTTACAACGAAGTTCTCTTATGGTTTCGCACTGTAAAATATATGAAGATACTCTCTTCGTTAAAAGGCTAGAGCAACCTGTGTTTTCGTAAAAATAAATTCTTTAAACATCGATCGATCGATCGAGATAGATTTATATCACAGTCGAGAATTTTCACTTATATCGAGACCTCACCAGCTATAGGTCAAGAAGAAAAACATTTTACGTTTGCACCTTCGCAATGCGTTCATGTGATTTTCAAGTTGAGGTGTTGTCGAATCACCATATGAATCCCTGACTTCCATTTCTAAATGCCGTTCGTTTATCAAAAGAACTCTCGCTTTTAAACATTGGTCATACCCGACTGGGATTCGAACATCGACTCCTCTATATACGGAACACTTTACACTTTACTAAGTCAGCTTCCGTAATGGTAACAGAGAGAGAGAGAGAGAGAGAGAGAGAGAGAGAGAGAGAGAGAGAGAGATTTACTTACCACTCTGGATTCCCCTACATGTTCCCTAACTTCCTCATGGGTGCATCCATGACGCTTATACCAATGATCTTCTAAACATTCCCCTTCTAGGCTACGCTTCACTCTATGAAGCAGTGCAAGAGCTTTTTGCTTTGGAATGAACGGTGAATCACCCGAGTCACTTGGTATAGCTTGTACAAGATAAAAAAGTCACTACTTTCATATTTTTCAAGATTGCATTATTATTATTTATGAAGTGCATTTTTTAAAAATATTTTTCTTTGCAATGATATAACAATATAGGGTTTTGAATGTATTTAGCAGCTTATTATCATACCCTTCGCAAACGAAGTAAAGGGGTTAAGTAGGAATCATACATGTCTGTCTGACCTGACATCGTGCCAGCTCCATATCGATGTATCGTGGTACAGACTTAAACCATTGTAGGAGGACGATGTGTCACTTTTTAGGAGCATTTGTCAAGGGTCAAGAACACAGGGTTAAATCTTAGAAATAACACCTCAGCAATGTCGGGAATGGGGGTATTCCTTCTACCAAAAGACCACTCTAGTACATGTACTCATAACTTTGTTAGTCATTTAAGCTCAAAATTTAAGAAATGATCGAACACAGACACGCCAATCCATTTTAAAATCACAAAATTGAAAGTAAAGTAAAAACCTGGAAACATTGCAAATTAGGTAAAACACTTGAACGTCTACCATGGAAATGAGACAGGGTGCTCCGGAGGGGGAAAGGATCTTCAGTAAGTTACACCAACCTGCCACGTGTGAAATCGAAATTGAGAATAAAAGAAACATCCTAGCTAGATAGAGAGACAATTTAGAACTAATCTAGTGAGTGAGTTCTTGAGCAATATTACAGCTATTCGCGGCTATAGAACTTATCTAGGCTTGCAATATCCCAATGTCAACAATTTAGTTGTAAGTAGTTGTATAAAGTTACAGTAGCCAGATCAAACTGTGAAACAAATACATCGTTAGTCGAAAAAAACAGGCATGTTACTCCATAGTAATAGAACAATTAATGTCATCACATTTGCCATATGGCTCCAAATGTAGACTGTCTTGGTTGCCATAGTGAAAAGTAGGTATAAATTCAAATATACAACAGACTGACATAAAAAACATATCGTATCGTATTCTGTATCTAGTAAGCAGAATGTAACCATGATTATTACGTCATCTATTAAAAAAAAACTTAAATTCTCATTTCGCGCCTGTATGCGATATCTATAGGCGGTTTCGGTAGCAGAACTCTTCTTTAATGAATATAGAAGTACTACGACCACATTATTTGATTATATATTTTGTTATGTTATATCAGTTTTAACAATTAATTCCATTTGATTATAGAAGATCATATGGTACAAACTATTGGTGTGCATGCACCGAGCGGGCAATACACAAAGAGTCGTTGAACCGAGCGGGCAATACACAGAGAGTTACGGACTTTTATTAACAAAACGTCCCCATGATCATAATTGAGTCTGGTTCAGTGAAAGCTATAGAGCAGTGCACTATTATGCGGCCCTCGTAAAATATCACAATTCTTGCCCTTGACCAGTCGATTAATCTTGATAGTGCCCTGTACATAAGTGACTATTGCTAATTTAGTTGATGGATCAAATTGTACTTTAACTACACAACTGATCATTTTTTCCAGTACCCATCGAAAGTCGGGAATTTTATAATCTGTGACGACAATGTGTGTTAGGTATTTTATATTCTTGTTTGATTCTTTTATTTAAAAAAAACTTCACCACATCTCTGCTGCCAAGTGCGTGGTGGTCAGTAGCAAGCTAAAGTTCTTTCATTTTCAGTTTAAGTGTATCAGTTTTACTTTGAAAATATGTTCCACCTACCTTGAATTACCGATGATAAGTGCGCATGCACCAGTAATATCCAGACAATTTTAACTCTCGAATCCATTTTATTTGCTTGAATGTTGAAAATACCTAGATCAAAAGAACAATATTTTACAACAACAACAACGACAATAATAATACATATGTCATTAAATTGTCCCAAAATGTGCACCACTTACATCATATCCAAGACAGCTTCGAAAGTAATTTTACTTTAATTTTAATTCTTTATTCTTTATACGGCATCGGAGTGGTATTCGAAAAAAATAAACATAAAAAAACTTTGTGGCATTACATATACGGATGTACAATAAATAAATAAATAAATAAATATAATTGATTTAATAATAAATAATTAAATAAATAAATTAATTAAAAATAATGATGATAATAATAATAATACCTACAGCTTATCGGTTTTTAAAACATATTAATCCATCCGTGCATTTTGCAGTTACATCTTTCACAAAATGAAATGCAATTTCCTCTGTGTTAAATTTCTTTTATCTTATCTCTTAGGATTTTTGTTATTTGTTTAGTTTTACAAAACATATCAAAAAAAGATAAAAGATACACAGTAACCTTTAAAGATTAACATGACTGTGTAATGTAAGCACAACAAGGAAGTGATTGACACCGAGATAAAGTATATTAAAAAATTCTTCAAACTTTCAAAACTTTCAAACTTTATTCAATAAATCACTAAAAATCTATAATGTTGTAATAGTAGATAAGTACACTTATCTATAGTTATATTTGTTGACAAATAGGTTTCTATAAATTTATGAGTTTTTTAAGTACTGCTGCTGTTACAATTGACTCACCTGAGCCAAAAGGCTCAGATGAGCTACTGCAATCTATCACCGTCCGTCGTCCGTTGTGAGTCGTCCGTCGTGTGTAAACTTTACATTTTAATCTTCTCCTCCAAAACTACTGAGCCAAATTTAATGAAACTTAATGATTATCATGCCTGGGTAACAGGCTTTCAAAATTGTGTTCGGGGTTTGACCACGCCCAACAAATGGCTGCCGTTACTATAAATAGCCAAAAGACAAAAAAATATTCTTCTCTGAAACCAAAATGTGCGGACAAATTTTGATTAGATATTTGGATTCGGGATCTAGGAACGTTAAAATTGTGTTTTTTATGAACATTGGATGAAAAATAAGGTACGCTTTTTTTTTTGCGTAAATATACGTGATTTTTCAAATGAGACATATATTGTTTATAAAGGCTGAAGATAATTGTATAGAGTTTTCAATGTTGGTTTTGTCTTGCAATTGTCTTCCAATTGATGTTAAGGTCAAAGGTCAAGGTCATGCCCCAGTTTTTGACCATTGATAAAAATGCTATTTTTTAAACATCTCTGGTGATAATGGCATAGGATTTTCAGTTAATTGTAGGCATTGATATGACCATCATTTTGATACATTGATCAAGGTCATGGGTGCAAAGGTCAAGGTCACAGATGTACACAAATATATAAAAATAGTTAATTATCTGCAATACTACGAACTTTTTGTATGGGCATGTATATTAGAATATTGTAGGTAATGACACATTGGCCATTTTGATATATAAATAAAGGTCACAGATGCAAATGAAAACTTAGATGGTTAATTATCTTGAAAACTATTAACTTTTTGTATATATTAGAATATTGTAGATATGAGCCTAGCGACTATTTTGATATATGAATGAAGGTTTTGGGTTAAAAGGTCAAGGTCACAGATGCAAATGGACACTGAATTAGTTAATTATCTGCAAAACTTTATTTTTTGTATAGACATGTATATTAAAATATTGAAGGTATTGCACAATGGTCATTTTAATATATTAATGAAGCTCATGGTTCAAAGGTCAAGATCACAGGTGAGCGTGAAGACCCATGGGCCTCTTGTTAGTATTTCTATTAGTATTGGTGGTACTTTTAATAGATGAGTTGTTTAATTTAATTTAATTTAATTTAATTTAATTTAATTTAATTTAATTTAATTTAATTTAATTTAATTTAATTTAATTTAATTTAATTTGATTTAATTTTACATGACATTAATTTTTTAAATTACATCACATAACTACCAGTACGTCCGTCATTCCAATATCGCAAAGCTCGAATATAAACCCAAAAATTGAGAAAAAGAAAATAAAATTAATAATATTTATAAGTACGCCACATGTTTTAAAACTATTCATACTACCACCAAAGATAAAATGTAAACAATTCCACCTTATGTGATCAATTAAAGACAAACATACCAATCCATGTGTCCAAAACCACAATCCCAAAGCGAAGCTTACACGTGAACTTTCACCAGGGAAGTTAGAGCTCTACCTATTAAATTTAGCTAGCTACATATACATCTGTCACGTGTGTCAAAAATAAAGCATTGACATTGTTATTTATGCGAAATAGACGTAATCGAAATGTAACAAGGAAGCAGCCAACATACGACTTAATGGAAAGCTAGTCCGATTACGTGTCTGGGCCTGGGTCTCTTTCATCTTTCACTTCAAAGCTATTACAACTCTCGTATATATATATGTTGTTTCATAGTAATTAACCGACTTTTTATCTAAAAGGAAGCGAAAATATTCGATAACAGAGTTCAATTTAGAAATTACTTAAAGAAATATGTCGATATGGAAATATATATAAATATATATCATGAAAATAGAAGGCTTAAATTTTAGATTACATCACATGTGTGTACATGCATGTTACTCAAAGTATGAACATCATAGTAAATATTGCTGAAAAACCGTACGTTTAACATGTCGAAATTCATAGAAAAATAAAAACTATAAAGTTAATAAAGATGGAGCTGTAGATTGAACAAATAGAAATGACAGGCGGACGAACGAACTCACTAATGAAAGGACGGTCGGATTGATTCACAAAAGAGCATACGTAATAGACGTCTAGATTAGAACAAAATTGGGGACTTACTTTTACATAAAACAACAACAACAGCTACTACCACTACTACTACAGTAGGTGCTGCTACTATTTTTTCAAATTTCCTTATTACACACATCTCAGGATTTAGGTTAAAATCCCATTCGAATGGTATGGTGTAAGAATGTATGTCATACGATTTGATGATGCATGGTAGGTTGTTTTTTTCCGAACACTTCGATTTTCTCTTCCCTTGGATGAACCTCGATATAAGTGAAATCTCTTCTTTACTAAATTTCTTGATGAAGCCATTTCATTACATAACACAACCAATACCTCAGTTGGTAGTGCTTACTTCGTATGTCAGAGGTCATGGTTATCTTCCGCTGGCCTGGACTAACAAAGACTTTAAAAAGGCAGCGGCTGTTCCTTAATAAACAAAAGGCAAGGGGTCCTTCGAAAGAGACCTTAAAAACTGATGTCCCGTGTAACGACAGACTTGGCACGACACAGAACCCGCCCTACACATTGACCTGAGCACACTGAAAGGGACAAACATTCTACCACTTCACCTTTATAGCTGGAACACTTGAATATGTTTACTTGATAATTATCATTGTGTCATAACGTCAAATGTTAGAAAATGAACTTGCATTATATGGTGTGTTTGTTTCACAATTATTACGATACGGTAGTGTTTTTCCCCACTAGGAGAAATTTATAAAACGAAACAAGCTTTTCACAATAATTTTTTACGCAAGGATATTGCAGGCTAGGCTCATCAAAGTCTTCAAAAAGTTTCATGGTCATCATTACAATATTGTTAATAAGTTTAAGGTTTCTGTACTCGAAATTACCCTGGATATACTTGCCATCCCGTATTATTCTCAATTTATATTTAACACGTGACGGGTGTAGCTGACGAACAAGAGACGCTTACATTTCCGGAGTACCTTGCCTCACTTCTTGGTGTATGTTCGCGTGTTTCACTTTATTTGCCAGAATTAAAGCTTTTACTTTGCGTTGGGATTGTGATTTTGACATAGATTGGTCATGGTATGCTTGTTTTCGGTTGTACCGTAAATCTGTCTGTCGTAATTCACCAAATAAATATTGCCCTAGTATATAGTTGGACACGGAAATTGCCAAGTGTAATACTTAGCTAAGCTTTATCCCTGAACTGAATATCATATTTCATACGATTATTTGCGAACTCTCTATGCTGCAACAATAGATACTAATGACTGTTACAAAAGAAGCATTAATTGCAAAAATGGTTCGGACTTTCGTGGAGAACTTTTGTCTTTGAAGTGTCAAAACGGAGATTTGGACTTTAATTTGACTATTTGTTTATTTCATATACAACTCAAACGAGTCCATATTGAAAGTTTGAAAGTCCAAGATCCGTGCGCGATAATGTTATCATATAGAAAAAGTAGGATTATCCTGTTAAAAACGTAAGATCAATTGGACTTTTAAACAGTTTAAATATCAAGGGCCCCAATGTAAAATCAATAAGCACCGGACCCGGAGGAATTTGTCACCTGGTCAGTAACCACTATGGTAATTCAGTTGGTAGAGAGGAAGTTTAGTATGTGAGAGGCAGTGGGTTCAAACCCTGGCCGAAGTCTGACAAAGACAATGGCTTTTCTTTCTTAAAATCTCAGTGTATTAGAAAAACATTATCGGTAGGAAACTTTCGCGGTGTGATCTTCTTAAATATTCTGTGGTAAAAATGTTCACGGTTCTGACTTTGCGGAAAGTGTACCAAGGGAAATAAGAAATTTTGGCGGAGAAGATATATTCGCGGTACAAGTGTAATCGTGAAAATCCTGAATATTTTTTCCTCGCCAATGTTTCTTCTTATACATTATTTAGGGAGACAGCAACAATTGCTTCAGAAGAGACCCTGCCAAGGCAACCGCGAAAAATCCCTCCCTGCACATATATTGCTCTAAGAGCACTGGCAAGGTCAAGGTCACTGTCTACCTGCTGACTTATACTTAAAGGTGAAGTTTTTACTTGGACATGAAACCCTATTCAGTTAATCAAACAATGGAACCAGTCAGTCAGTAAAAACATAAGTAAATAACGAGCTTTTAAATACTCATACTTCACTCAAACGTGAGCGAATGGGTTATATAAACTTGATTTAAAACCGTGAGTAAACAAACCTCGTGCCGAATAACCATTGATCAAACATTAAAATTTAAAATAAAAGACAGGTAGGATCCGACTTAACCTTGTGTCAAGAAAAATTCGGATTTTGTAATCTAAGAGGATTATTCGGGACGTTTAAAGTTGTAATAATAATTTTTAAACAATCTGATGCATTATAACACATTTAAACAGGTGTTTGGAAAAATCATTAGATTCGATTTGGACCCTTTAGATATTTAAATTGGCCTTTTGCAAGATTTCACGATCTCGTTTTGGCTCTTTCAAGATTTGGTCGTCATGGACACTACATGTATATATATCAAACTATGTAATGTGTTAATGTGTAGTTTTTAAAACAGCAAAGATGTAAACATATATCAAAACATAAAAAACCAAACAAACAATCAAACAAACAAAAATAAATGATGTTGTTGTCATTAAAAATATTATATTATTATTATTTTAAAGCGATATGAATTTAGTTTATATATGTCATATTTATGCACTAAACAAGCGATTATATGCACGTCGTTACGATCTGAAACTCATTGATTGTAAGAACCTATAGCATGAGCGATCTGAGCTAAAGATTGTAGATTATTGATTGTCAGAGTTCAACGTCTACATTTCACTGTTGGCCATGTACCATTTTTTGTGGTAAAAATCGAAAGGAGAATACAGAAAGGAAATGTAAAAAAAGGTTATTTGAAATCCCTGGTGAATAAACATGGCTTGTCGAAAAGTGAAAAAATTGGGAGGACCTAAATGCCTGCTTTGTCGAACATTGTAAATTTCACATATGCGAATACTTCACACATGTAAAATATTCGTACGGATTCTCCACACATGTGGAATAGAGCTTCGTACCTTTACCGTTCCTCAAAGTAGAAACGTATGCAAGTAGAAAAGCATATGTGAACAGAATGTTCATACGAAACTTTCACACGTATATATTCAGTTTTTGCTACCCAGAATGAACATAAGGCTTTGCTCAGCTTGTTTGTAATGGATAGTGGGACTAAATGACCCAAGTTGAATTTTGGGTCAACGAGTTGAGAGTTGAGTAATTGTGTTCAACGTCCCAGTTAAGAATATTTCACTTATATATCGAGACGTCGACAGCTATAGGCGAAGGTGCAGAAATTTTGCCTGTGCGTTGCGCTGATGGCATTATACAACAGGGTTCTTTAGCGTGCCAAGCCCACGGTGACACGGGACCTCGTTTACATTTGTATTTTAAGTTCCCATCCGAAAGAACAGTGACTTTTATTTCGAAATGCCGAGTGTTTGGCGAAAGAACAGTCACTACCCACTTTAAAGTTTTGGGTTAGACCCGGCCGGGGATCGAACCCACGACCTTCCACTTACGGAACGAGCACTTTTACAACTGAGCTACCGCAGTGGTTTTTGGGTCAACGCGACAAAGGTCAAGATCATGGTGGATGCAATAATATTTAACACTCAATATCTTGGTGATTCTAATTCTAATTCATTATTCCGTAAGTCTACACTTATTGGTTACATACTTGTAGAATACAATGTATGGCGGTACATTAAATAAATAACAATGTATTATACAGAGTTATAAAATAGCATGGTAAGTACAGTGAAAAAAATAATCCAATAAACCTTATTTTGTAAAGTATACACAGTGATAATAAACAATAAACGTTTTTTATATGAATGGACCATGATATACAGATAATTGTCCCTTCTATATGTAGCCTTTTTATATGATGGACCATGACATACAGATAATTGTCCCTTCTATATGTAGCCTTTTTATATGGATAGACCATGTTATACAGATAATTGTCCCTTCTATATGTAGCCTTTTTATATGAATGGACCATGTTATACAAATAATTGGCCCTTCTATATGTAGCCTTTTTATATGGATGGACAATGACCTACAGCTAATTGTCCCTTCTATATGTAGCCTTTTTATATGAATGGACCATGACATAGAGGTAATTGTCCCTTCTATATGTAGTCTTTTCATATGGATGGACCATGCTATACAGTTAATTGGCCCTTCTATATGTAGCCTTTTAATATGGATGCACCATGATATACAGATAATTGTCCCTTCTGTATGTAGCCTTTTTATATGGATGGACCATGATATACAGATAATTGTCCTTTCTATATGTAGCCTTTTTATATGGATGGACCATGACATACAGCTAATTGTCCATTCTATATGTAGCCTTTTTATATGATGACCATGATATACAGCTAATTGTCCCTTCTATATGTAGCCTTTTATATGAATGGACCATGATATACAGATAATTATCCCTTCTATATGTAGCCTTTTTATATGGATGGACCATGACATACAGAAATTGTCCCTTCTATATGTAGCCTTTTTATATGGATGGACCATGATATACAGATAATGGTCCTTCTATATGTAGCCTTTTTAAATATGGATGGACCATGACATACAGCTAATTGTCCCTTCTATATGTAGCCTTTTATATGGATGGACATGACCTACAGATAAATCCCATTCTAAATGTAGCCTTTTTATAGATGGACCATGAATACAGATAATTGTCCCTTCTATATGTAGCCTTTTATATGGATGGACCATGATACAGCTAATTGTCCCTTCTATGTAGCCTTTTAAATATGGATGGACCATGACATACAGATAATTGTCCCTTCTATATGTAGCCTTTTATATGGATGGACCATGACATACAGATAATTGTCCTTCTATATGTAGCCTTTTTATATGATGGACCATGACCTACAGATAATTGTCCCTTCTATATGTAGCCTTTTATATGGATGGACCATGACATACAGAATTGTCCTTCTATATGTAGCCTTTTATATAGATGGACCATGATATACAGATAATTGTCCTTCTATATGTAGCCTTTTTATATGGATGGACCATGATATACAGATAATTGTCCTTCTATATGTAGCCTTTTATATGGATGGACCATGAATACAGATAATTGTCCCTTTTATGTAGCCTTTTTATATGATGGACCATGATATACAGATAATTGTCCTTCTATATGTAGCCTTTTTATATGGATGACCATGTTATACAGATAATTGTCCCTCTATATGTAGCCTTTTTATATGGATGGACATGACATACAGATAATTGTCCCTTCTATATGTAGCCTTTTAATATGGATGGACCATGACATACAGATAATCCCTTCTGTATGTAGCCTTTTTATATAGGATGGACATGATATACAGATAATCCCTTCTATATGTAGCCTTTTTATATGGATGGACCATGACCTACAGATAATCTCCCTTCTATATGTAGCCTTTTTATATGGATGGACCATGATATACAGCTAATCCCTTCTATATGTAGCCTTTTTATATGATGACCATGATATACAGATAATTGTCCTTCTATATGTAGCTTTTTATATGATGGACCATGATATACAATAATTGTCCCTTCTATATGTAGCTTTTTATATGATGAACCATGATATACAGATAATTGTCCCTTTATATGTAGCCTTTTTATATGGATGACCATGACATACAGCTAATTGGCCCTTCTATTGTAGCCTTTTAAATATGATGAACCATGATATACAGCTAATTGGCCCTTCTATATGTAGCCTTTTCTATATGATGGACCATGATATACAGATAATTATCCCTTCTATATGTAGCCTTTTTATATGGATGGACCATGACATACAGAATTGTCCCTTCTATATGTAGCCTTTTTATATGGATGGACCATGATATACAGCTAATTGTCCCTTCTATATGTAGCCTTTTAAATATGGATGGACCATGACATACAGCTAATTGTCCCTTCTATATGTAGCCTTTTAAATATGGATGGACCATGACATACAGATAAATCTCCATTCTAAATGTAGCCTTTTTATATAGATGGACCATGACATACAGATAATTGTCCCTTCTATATGTAGCCTTTTAAATATGGATGGACCATGATATACAGCTAATTGTCCCTTCTGTATGTAGCCTTTTAAATATGGATGGACCATGACATACAGCTAATTGTCCCTTCTATATGTAGCCTTTTAAATATGGATGGACCATGACATACAGATAATTGTCCCTTCTATATGTAGCCTTTTTATATAGATGGACCATGATATACAGATAATTGTCCCTTCTATATGTAGCCTTTTAAATATGGATGGACCATGACATACAGATAATTGTCCCTTCTATATGTAGCCTTTTATATAGATGGACCATGATATACAGATAATTGTCCCTTCTATATGTAGCCTTTTTATATGGATGGACCATGACATACAGATAATTGTCCCTTCTATATGTAGCCTTTTAAATATGGATGGACCATGACATACAGATAATTGTCCCTTCTGTATGTAGCCTTTTTATATAGATGGACCATGATATACAGATAATTGTCCCTTCTATATGTAGCCTTTTTATATGGATGGACCATGTTATACAGCTTATTGGCCCTTCTACGTGTAGCCTTTTAAATATGGATGGACCATGACATACAGCTAATTGTCCCTTCTATATGTAGCCTTTTAAATATGGATGGACCATGACATACAGATAATTGTCCCTTCTGTATGTAGCCTTTTTATATAGATGGACCATGATATACAGATAATTGTCCCTTCTATATGTAGCCTTTTTATATGGATGGACCATGACATACAGATAATTCTCCCTTCTATATGTAGCCTTTTTATATGGATGGACCATGATATACAGCTAATTGGCCCTTCTATATGTAGCCTTTTTATATGAATGAACCATGATATGCAGATAAATGTCCCTTCTATATGTAGCCTTTTTATATGGATGGACCATGACCTACAGCTAATTGTCCCTTCTATATGTAGCCTTTTTATATGGATGGACCATGACATACAGATAATTGTCCCTTCTATATGTAGCCTTTTTATATGGATGGACAATGATATACAAATAATTGTCCCTTCTATATGTAGCCTTTTTATATGGATGGACCATGACATACAGATAATTGTCCCTTCTATATGTAGCCTTTTTATATGGATGGACAATGACATACAGATAATTGTCCCTTCTATATGTAGCCTTTTTATATGGATGGACAATGATATACAAATAATTGTCCCTTCTATATGTAGCTTTTTATATGGATGGACCATGATATACAGATAATTGTCCTTTCTATATGTAGCTTTTTATATGGATGGACCATGATATACAGATAATTGTCCTTTCTATATGTAGCCTTTTTATATGGATGGACCATGACATACAGCTAATTGGCCATTCTATGTGTAGCCTTTTAAATATGAATGAACCATGATATACAGCTAATTGGCCCTTCTATATGTAGCCTTTTCTATATGAATGGACCATGATATACAGATAATTATCCCTTCTATATGTAGCCTTTTTATATGGATGGACCATGACATACAGATAATTGTCCCTTCTATATGTAGCCTTTTTATATGGATGGACCATGATATACAGCTAATTGTCCCTTCTATATGTAGCCTTTTAAATATGGATGGACCATGACATACAGCTAATTGTCCCTTCTATATGTAGCCTTTTAAATATGGATGGACCATGACATACAGATAAATCTCCATTCTAAATGTAGCCTTTTTATATAGATGGACCATGACATACAGATAATTGTCCCTTCTATATGTAGCCTTTTAAATATGGATGGACCATGATATACAGCTAATTGTCCCTTCTGTATGTAGCCTTTTAAATATGGATGGACCATGACATACAGCTAATTGTCCCTTCTATATGTAGCCTTTTAAATATGGACGGACCATGACATACAGATAATTGTCCCTTCTATATGTAGCCTTTTTATATAGATGGACCATGATATACAGATAATTGTCCCTTCTATATGTAGCCTTTTAAATATGGATGGACCATGATATACAGCTAATTGTCCCTTCTATATGTAGCCTTTTAAATATGGATGGACCATGACATACAGATAATTGTCCCTTCTATATGTAGCCTTTTATATAGATGGACCATGATATACAGATAATTGTCCCTTCTATATGTAGCCTTTTTATATGGATGGACCATGACATACAGATAATTGTCCCTTCTATATGTAGCCTTTTAAATATGGATGGACCATGACATACATAATTGTCCCTTCTGTATGTAGCCTTTTTATATAGATGGACCATGATATACAGATAATTGTCCCTTCTATATGTAGCCTTTTTATATGGATGGACCATGTTATACAGCTTATTGGCCCTTCTATGTGTAGCCTTTTTATATGGATGGACCATGACATACAGCTAATTGTCCCTTCTATATGTAGCCTTTTAAATATGGATGGACCATGACATACAGATAATTGTCCCTTCTGTATGTAGCCTTTTTATATAGATGGACCATGATATACAGATAATTGTCCCTTCTATATGTAGCCTTTTTATATGGATGGACCATGACATACAGATAATTCTCCCTTCTATATGTAGCCTTTTTATATGGATGGACCATGATATACAGCTAATTGGCCCTTCTATATGTAGCCTTTTTATATGAATGAACCATGATATGCAGATAAATGTCCCTTCTATATGTAGCCTTTTTATATGGATGGACCATGACATACAGATAATGGTCCCTTCTATATGTAGCCTTTTTATATGGATGGACCATGATATACAGATAATTGTCCCTTCTATATGTAGCCTTTTTATATGGATGGACCATGACATACAGATAATTCTCCCTTCTATATGTAGCCTTTTTATATGGATGGACCATGACATACAGATAATTGTCCCTTCTGTATGTAGCCTTTTTATATGAATGAACCATGATATGCAGATAAATGTCCCTTCTATATGTAGCCTTTTTATATGGATGGACCATGATATACAGCTAATTGGCCCTTCTATATGTAGCCTTTTTATATGAATGAACCATGATATGCAGATAAATGTCCCTTCTATATGTAGCCTTTTTATATGGATGGACCATGACATACAGATAATTGTCCCTTCTATATGTAGCTTTTTATATGGATGGACCATGATATACAGCTAATTGTCCTTTCTATATGTAGCTTTTTATATGAATGAACCATGATATGCAGATAAATGTCCCTTCTATATGTAGCCTTTTTATATGGATGGACCATGACATACAGATAATGGTCCCTTCTATATGTAGCCTTTTTATATGGATGGACCATGACCTACAGCTAATTGTCCCTTCTATATGTAGCCTTTTTATATGGATGGACCATGACATACAGATAATTGTCCCTTCTATATGTAGCTTTTTATATGGATGGACCATGATATACAGCTAATTGTCCTTTCTATATGTAGCTTTTTATATGAATGAACCATGATATGCAGATAAATGTCCTTCTATATGTAGCCTTTTATATGGATGGACCATGACTACAGCTAATTGTCCCTTCTATATGTAGCCTTTTATATGGATGGACCATGATATACAAATAATTGTCCCTTCTATATGTAGCCTTTTTATATGGATGGACCATGACATACAGCTAATTGTCCTTCTATATGTAGCCTTTTTATATGGATGGACCATGCTATACAATAATTGTCCCTTCTATATGTAGCCTTTTTATATGATGGACCATGATATACAAATAATTGTCCCTTCTATATGTAGCCTTTTATATGGATGGACCATGATATACAGAATTGTCCTTTCTATATGTAGCCTTTTTATATGGATGGACCATGACATACAGTAATTGGCCATTCTATGTGTTAGCCTTTAAATATGAATGACCATGATATACAGTAATTGGCCCTTCTATATGTAGCCTTTTCTATATGAATGGACCATGATATACAGATAATTATCCCTTCTATTGTAGCCTTTTTATATGGATGGACAATGAACAGATAATTGTCCCTTCTATATGTAGCCTTTTTATACGGATGGACCATGATATACAGCTAATTGTCCCTTCTATATGTAGCCTTTTAAATATGGATGACCATGACATACAGCTAATTGTCCCTTCTATAGTAGCCTTTTAAAATGAATGGACCATGACATACAGATAAATCTCCATATAAATGTAGCCTTTTTATATAGATGGACCATGACATACAGATAATTGTCCCTTCATATGTAGCCTTTTAAATATGGATGACCATGATATACAGCTAATTGTCCCTTCTGTATGTAGCCTTTAAATGGATGGACCATGACATACAGCTAATTGTCCCTTCATATGTAGCCTTTAAATATGGATGGACCATGACACATACAGATAATTGTCCCTTCTATATGTAGCTTTTTATATAGATGGACCATGATATACAGATAATTGTCCCTTCTATATGTAGCTTTTAAATATGGATGGACCATGACATACAGATTGTCCCTTCATATGTAGCCTTTTATATAGGGACCATGATATACAGATAATTGTCCCTTCTATATGTAGCCTTTTTTATATGGATGGACCATGACATACAGATAATTGTCCCTTCTATATGTAGCCTTTTTATATGGATGGACCATGATATACAGCTAATTGTCCCATCTATATGCAGCCTTAAATATGGATGGACCTGACATACAGCTAATTGTCCCTCTATATGTAGCCTTTTCTATATGATGGACCATGATATACATAATTATCCCTTCTTATTGTAGCCTTTTATATGGATGGACCATGCCATACAGATAATTGTCCCTTCTATATGTAGCCTTTTTATATGGATGGACCATGATATACAGCTAATTGTCCCTTCTATATGTAGCCTTTTAAATATGGATGGACCATGACATACAGCTATTGTCCCTTCTATATGTAGCCTTTTAATATGGATGGACCATGACATACAGATAATCTCCTTCTAAATGTAGCCTTTTTATATAGATGGACCATGACATACAGATAATTGTCCTTCTATGTAGCCTTTTAAATATGGATGGACCATGATATACAGCTAATTGTCCCTTCTGTATGTAGCCTTAAATATGGATGGACCATGACATACAGCTATGTCCCTTCTATATGTAGCCTTTTAAATATGGATGGACCATGACATACAGATAATTGTCCTCTATATGTAGCCTTTTATATAGATTGGACCATGTATACAGATAATTGTCCCTTCTATGTAGCCTTTTATATGGATGGCCATGATACAGATAATTGTCCTTCTATATGTAGCCTTTTATATAGATGGACCATGTCTACAGATAATTGTCCCTTCTATATGTAGCCTTTTATATGGATGGACATGACATACAGATAATTTGCCTTCTATATGTAGCCTTTTAAATGGATGGACAGACATACAGCTAATTGTCCTTCTGTATGTAGCCTTTAATAGATGGACCATGATATCAGATAATTGTCCCTTCTATATGTAGCCTTTTTATATGGATGGACATGTATACAGCTTATTGGCCTTCTACGTGTAGCCTTTTTTATATGGATGGACCATGACATACAGCTAATTGTCCCTTCTATATGTAGCCTTTTAAATATGGATGGACCATGACACATACGATAATTGTCCCTTCTGTATGTAGCCTTTTTATATATGGACCATGATATACAGATAATTGTCCCTTCTATATGTAGCCTTTTTAATGGATGGACCATGACATACAGATAATTCTCCCTTCTATATGTAGCCTTTTATATGGATGGACCATGATATACAGCTAATTGGCCCTTCTATATGTAGCCTTTTTATATGAATGAACCATGATATGCAGATAAATGTCCCTTCTATATGTAGCCTTTTTATATGGATGGACCATGACCTACAGCTAATTGTCCCTTCTATATGTAGCCTTTTTATATGTATGGACCCATGACATACAGATAATTGTCCCTTCTATATGTAGCCTTTTTATATGGATGGACAATGATATACAAATAATTGTCCCTTCTATATGTAGCCTTTTTATATGGATGGACCATGACATACAGATAATTGTCCCTTCTATATGTAGCCTTTTATATGGATGGACAATGACATACAGATAATTGTCCCTTCTATATGTAGCCTTTTTATATGGATGGACAATGATAATACAAATAATTGTCCCTTCTATATGTAGCTTTTTTATATGGATGGACCATGATATACAGATAATTGTCCTTTCTATATGTAGCTTTTTATATGGATGGACCATGATATACAGATAATTGTCCTTTCTATATGTAGCCTTTTTATATGGATGGACCATGACAACAGCTAATTGGCCCTTCTATGTGTAGCCTTTTAAATATGATGAACCATGATATACAGCTAATTGGCCCTTCTATATGTAGCCTTTTCTATATGAATGGACCATGATATACAGATAATTATCCCTTCTATATGTAGCCTTTTTATATGGATGGACCATGATATACAGCTAATTGTCCCTTCTATATGTAGCCTTTTATATGGATGGACCATGATATACAGATAATTGTCCCTTCTATATGTAGCCTTTTTATATGGATGGACCATGACATACAGCTAATTGTCCCTTCTATATGTAGCCTTTTATATGGATGGACCATGACATACAGCTAATTGTCCCTTCTATATGTAGCCTTTTATAAATGGACCATGACATACAGATAATTGTCCCTTCTATATGTAGCCTTTTAAATATGGATGGACCATGATATACAGCAATTGTCCTTCTGTATGTAGCCTTTTAAATATGGATGGACCATGACATACAGCTAATTGTCCCTTCTATATGTAGCCTTTTAAATATGGATGGACCATGACATACAGATAATTGTCCCTTCTATATGTAGCCTTTTAATAGATGGACCATGATATACAGATTGTCCCTTCTATATGTAGCCTTTTAATATGGATGGACCATGATATACAGCTAATTGTCCCTTCTATATGTAGCCTTTTAAATATGGATGGACCATGACATACAGATAATTGTCCCTTCTATATGTAGCCTTTTATATAGATGGACCATGATATACGATAATTGTCCCTTCTATATGTAGCCTTTTATATGGATGGACATGACATACAGATAATTGTCCCTTCTATATGTATCCTTTTATATGGATGGACCATGACATAACAGATAATTGTCCCTTATATGTAGCCTTTTTATATGGATGGACCATGATACACAGATAATTGTCCCTTCTATATGTAGCCTTTTATATGGATGGACCATGTTATACAGATATTGTCCTTCTATGTAGCCTTTTTATATGGATGGACCATGACATAACAGATAATTGTCCCTTCTATATGTAGCCTTTAAATATGGATGGACCATGATTATACAGATAATTTGTCCCTTCTATATGTAGCCTTTTTATATGGATGGACCATGATATACAGATAATTGTCCCTTCTATATGTAGCCTTTTATATGGATGGACCATGACATACAGATAATTGTCCCTTCTATATGTAGCCTTTTTATATGGATGGACCATGATATACAGCTAATTGCCCTTCTATATGTAGCCTTTTTATATGGAATGGACCATGATATCAGATAATTCTCCCTTCTATATGAGCCTTTTTATATGGATGGACCATGATACAGATAATGTCCTTCTATATGTAGCCTTTTTATAGGATGGAACCATGAGATACAGATAAATGTCCCTTCTATATGTAGCCTTTTTATATGGATGGACCATGACATACAGAAATGTCCCTTCTATATGTAGGCCTTTTTATATGGATGGACCATGATATACAGATAATTGTCCCTTCTATATGTAGCCTTTTTATATGAATGACCATGATATGCAGATAAATGTCCCTTCTATATGTAGCCTTTTATATGGATGGACCATGATATACAGATAATTGCCCTTCTATATGTAGCCTTTTTATATGATGAACCATGATATGCAGCTAAATGTCCCTTCTATATGTACCTTTTTATATGGATGGACCATGACATACAGAATTGTCCCTTCTATATGTAGCCTTTTATAGGATGGACCTGATATACAGCTAATGTCCTTCTATATGTAGCCTTTTTTATATGGATGAACCATGATACAGATAATTGTCCCTTCTATTGTAGCCTTTTTTATATGGATGGACCATGACATACAGATAATGTCCCTTCTATATGTAGCTTTTTATATGGAAGGACCATGATACAGCTAATGTCCCTTCTATATGTAGCCTTTTTATATGGATGGACCATGCATACAGATTGTCCCTTCTATATGTAGCCTTTTTATATGGATGGACCATGATATACAGCTAATTGTCCCTTCTATATGTAGCCTTTTTATATGATGGACCATGATATGCAGATAATGTCCCTTCTATATGTAGCCTTTTATATGGATGGACCATGACTACAGCTAATTGTCCCTTCTATATGTAGCCTTTTTATATGGATGGACCATGAATACAAATAATTGTCCCTTCTATATGTAGCCTTTTATATGGATGGACCATGATACAGCTAATTGTCCCTTCTATATGTAGCCTTTTTATATGGATGGACCATGATATACAATAATTGTCCCTTCTATATGTAGCCTTTTTATATGGATGACCATGATATACAGCTATTGTCCCTTCTATATGTAGCCTTTTTATATGGATGGACCATGATATACAGATATTGTCCTTCTATATGTAGCCTTTTTATGGATGGACCATGACATACAGCTAATTGGCCATTCTATGTGTAGCCTTTTAAATATGAATGAACCATGATATACAGCTAATTGGCCCTTCTATATGTAGCCTTTTCTATATGAATGGACCATGATATACAGATAATTATCCCTTCTATATGTAGCCTTTTTATATGGATGGACCATGACATACAGATAATTGTCCCTTCTATATGTAGCCTTTTTATACGGATGGACCATGATATACAGCTAATTGTCCCTTCTATATGTAGCCTTTTAAATATGGATGGACCATGACATACAGCTAATTGTCCCTTCTATATGTAGCCTTTTAAATATGAATGGACCATGACATACAGATAAATCTCCATTCTAAATGTAGCCTTTTTATATAGATGGACCATGACATACAGATAATTGTCCCTTCTATATGTAGCCTTTTAAATATGGATGGACCATGATATACAGCTAATTGTCCCTTCTGTATGTAGCCTTTTAAATATGGATGGACCATGACATACAGCTAATTGTCCCTTCTATATGTAGCCTTTTAAATATGGATGGACCATGACATACAGATAATTGTCCCTTCTATATGTAGCCTTTTTAATAGATGGACCATGATATACAGATAATTGTCCCTTCTATATGTAGCCTTTTAAATATGGATGGACCATGACATACAGATAATTGTCCCTTCTATATGTAGCCTTTTTATATAGATGGACCATGATATACAGATAATTGTCCCTTCTATATGTAGCCTTTTTATATGGATGGACCATGACATACAGATAATTGTCCCTTCTATATGTAGCCTTTTAAATATGGATGGACCATGACATACAGATAATTGTCCCTTCTGTATGTAGCCTTTTTATATAGATGGACCATGATATACAGATAATTGTCCCTTCTATATGTAGCCTTTTTATATGGATGGACCATGTTATACAGCTAATTGGCCCTTCTATGTGTAGCCTTTTTATATGGATGGACCATGACATACAGCTAATTGTCCCTTCTATATGTAGCCTTTTAAATATGGATGGACCATGATATACAGATAATTGTCC
Source organism: Anadara kagoshimensis (assembly GCA_021292105.1). NCBI lineage: Eukaryota > Metazoa > Mollusca > Bivalvia > Arcoida > Arcidae > Anadara > Anadara kagoshimensis. The sequence continues at coordinate 17,941,997 of CM037874.1, forward strand.
CTTCTATATGTAGCCTTTTTATATGGATGGACCATGACATACAGATAATTGTCCCTTCTATATGTAGCCTTTTTATATGGATGGACCATGATATACAGCTAATTGGCCCTTCTATATGTAGCCTTTTTATATGAATGAACCATGATATGCAGATAATTGTCCCATCTATATGTAACCATTTTATATGGATGGACAATGACCTACAGCTAATTGTCCCTTCTATATGTAGCCTTTTTATATGAATGGACCATGACATACAGATAATGGTCCCTTCTATATGTAACCTTTTTATATGAATGGACCATGACATACAGATAATGGTCCCTTCTATATGTAGCCTTTTAAAAACATTCCAAACTTGCGCAACTGGCGAATATTTTGAACACTTTTCAGTTGAGCCAGTTTATATGCCGAGGGTTTTGTCCAATAAAAACGTTTAATATATACATGTAATTGACGTAAATCTGAATAATGAGGACAGGCAAGAATGAAGTGGAACTCGTCCTCATTTTACCCAGTGTTGCTCTTGAGATCACTGTTCTCAATGCATTTCAGAAGTTTAAAGTGGTGTTGGATTCACCATTTCTAATGTCAAGGTCACAAAAACATCATCATGTTTTAGCTTTTAATATCTTGATATGTCTTCGATACAAAAGCAACAATATCGATGTTAATAAAGATGGATGTCGTTCTAGAACCAGAGAGTTATTCGACCTGTTCGTTCGTGCACTGTTACGCCACATAGCGGTGTTGCCGCATAACTTGGCGTGTTCCAACACGTCTAGATCTATGCGGGGAATTTCAACGCATAAAATTTACACGTTTATGCGGCAGAAAGGCTACATTCCGCCGCATAGAGAAAACATTTACTATCATCACCTACACTTCCATCGTTATTACCACTTTCACTAAAACACCACCACCATCACTATCATCGTGATGATCATCGTCATCATTATATAATGCAAATAATAATAATGATAATTATTATTATTATTAAAAGCATAAGTCGAAATTCTGACAAAATCACAATTTAACGACCATTAAAATTACAGTCACCATCGCCTCCGCCGTCGGCATAACGACGGTAACATCGTCGTAGCGCTCTCATCGTCCCCGTCCTTATCCCCCACCTCCTTACAATTACTATTACCAGTATCAACAAAAACTTAAATTCTCAATTGTCACCGTCGTCGTCATCATTAAAGTATCCACAACCATTTTTTAAGCTTTTTTAAAATCCATACCGAGTCGTCAAAATTAGTCCTGTTTATGCGTCAAAAAGGCAGCCTTGCGCCCCATATAAGCAACACGTCTTTATGCGTTGAACATCCCCGCATAAATGTGACCAACCTCTTTACGCGTTGAAATTCTCCGCATAGACGTGTCGGACGCGTTTAAGATATAACATTGTTTAAAATTTCAGTTTTCTTATTTCTTTCCAAATAAAATCCTAATACTATATGTTTCCATCCAATATTGAAATTTATAATAACCCCTATAATATTCCAAAATTTTTCGACATTTTGGCAATTGAATATTAAATGCTCACTAACTTTTACCGTGCCATGGCAAGAGAGACAACTCTTTTCAGAATTTTTTTTCCCATTTACCCACCGCTTTTCTATTACTTAATACATTATGTAAAAGATTATAGTTGAATTAAGCTACATTTTTGTCTACAACCTTTTCATTTTGCTTTTATAGATTCTTTCCCAATGAGATTCTATTTCCATGTTGAAAAGTAATGACCATTTTCTTTGTAGATAAGGAGCTTGAAATTTTTCTTAAGGAAAATATCGTAAAAGAATCTACACTTTAATTCATTTACATCTTTGATAGTGTTTTCCGAAAAGCTATATATGGTAGATTTTTTTATATTAATTTATTTTGTTCTGGAACAATCAAATTTTTCACTAAAAGATCTAAAAACATATTTCAAAATTTTATATTCACATAATAAATTTCCTTTAACCGTGGATTAAAGACAAAACGAGATTGACAAAAAAGGGTTTGGTGGAGATGTTATGCCATAAGTTTTTAATTTTATTTTTTTGTTTTTTTTTTGTTTCTACATGCTCAAAAATGTATTTGTAAGGCTAAGTAATGTGAATAAAATTGATGTCGCTATTAATACCACGTAATAACGGAATGGAATATCTCTATTTGCAGGTTTTTAGTGCTTCAAAGACCAAACCCTATACTTTGTTATACTTTTTATTGTTTTTTTTAATTTAATTTACAACGTTAAACGCAACTACATGTGCAGTGGTGCAGTGACGGATTTAAGGGGGGGGGGGTTGCGGGGGTTGTACCCCCCCCTTGAAAATTTTGACAGGGAGAGAGGGAGAGAAAGAGAGAGAGCTATTGACTGATGTGATATGTTACACTAGAAGGGGGTTTTACCGGAATAATTGCGAAATTCCGGAATAGTTAGACACTTTCCGTAATCTTTGGAAAAATCCTGAATCTTAAGATAAAAATCCGAAATAATAAGTCAAAATCCGAAATAATTAGGCAAAATCCGGAATAATCAGACAAAATCCGAAATAATCGGTCAAAATCCGGAATAATAAGGCTATATTTTTTACGGTAAATTTTCCGGAATCTAAAGATTCCGGATTTTGTCTGATTATTCCGGATTTTGTCTAATTATTTCGGATTTTGCCTAATTATTTCGGATTTTGACTTATTATTCCGGAAAATGTCCCATTATTACGGTAAAGTATTTTAAAAAATTTAAATTTTCAATTCGCGCCATTTTGTCGTTTTTTACCAACGTGCAAATAGTCGCACTTTCAAGAAAACTGTGTAAGGGGAAAAAAATACCTAAAACTATCTATCACTTAGCTCGACAGCAGTCGACATTCTTTCCGTACGAACGCATATGCGCATGCGCGGTTGTATCGTGTTGATACCGTGGTGAAGCAGAGACATATATATGTCTCTGGCTGAAGCTATAACAAAGATTTATGAAGGGTTAACTTTAATTTCTTAATAAAGTTTTGAAATATTAAAAACATTAATTTATTCCTCATATCATATAAAAGTATAAGTTTGATGTTTTTGATTAATTTTAGAGATTTTGGGACTTATTACGTTTGAAATTTTTAAGTTTTCAATATAGATAAAGAGGGTAATATATAAAAATTATTTAATAAGCTTTTGGGGCTACTTAACTTTTATTTAAAAAATCAGGTTTTTACGTAAAAAACTCACTGTATATATAGACGGAGTTATATGACATGATACCTATGATAAACTGATACAGGTATGTGAATAAAATAAAATAAACTGCTTCATTTATTCATATGCCTACCATCTATATCCACATGCATCACTTAAAAAGTTAATTTCAACAAATATGCAGTGGCGGATCCAGAGGGGGTTGGGGGTTTCTCTCACAACGCAAATTGTCACTCAACCAGTGAACCAGTTAATTAGTGGTACTGGTTAATTATCCGCGTACAGGTAGTAAATTGCTATCAGGTGATGATGTAATGTGACAGTTCGCTTAGGCATGAAAGAATTCAGGTAGTACTGACCAGTCTTAAGTGATAATGTTATTTACCTGATCGCTGAGGCATGAAAGAAATCAGTAGATGACGTTAATTAGGAATACTAATTAAGAGACTTCGGTCTTGTCAAAAAGACTGAATTTTAAACATGATCGTTATCAATACTCCAAGCGTAATTCTTCTTCGAGGAAAGATTCCATGAAGAATGTGATTTCATCAGTCATACGTGAATTATTTAATTTGACTTTTCAAACCAAAGGACATGGTCCAGAGAGAGAGAGAGGAGAGCGAGCTAATTCAGAATATTACATTTTTTAACACACGATTATCATTTTTGTATACTTTTATAGCGCGAATAAAAGCCCCACTTTTTATGCATTAAAAAAATTAATTGGTTTAAATGACAAAAATTAGTCTCTATTCGTCCGTTTATCGGCTATATGAAACTAAGATCAGTGCTCTTTTCTGATGACGGGATTCTTGTGTGTCGCACCTGTGATATACCATTTTTTTAAAATTTAATCAAAAACAACATTCAAAAAATGATATTGTCCATGTCATATACCATTTTTTAATGTATTTTTTTATATTAAATTAAAAAAAAATAGTATATGAGTAGTATGGTATCCGCATAACACACCTTTAATACACAATGCTGAAACTGACTAATTAGTCATTTTAAAACTAATAATATAATAACATTCACTTGAGAGTACAGGAGAGGTAGGAGACCTATCGCTTCGGTAGCAGCCAGCACAATTGGTAGAGTGCTCGCTCTGTAAATTTGAGGTCGCAGGTTTTGTCCCTCGGTCTGACCCAAGACTTGAAAAATGGTAGTGACTGTTCGCTCGGCTTCAGAAATGAAAGCGGGTCTTTCGGACAAACTTTAGAAACCGAGGCCTCTTGTCACCGCAGACATGGCACGATGAAAAATCCTTACTCATAATGCCACCAGCGCAAAGCACAGCTAAATTATTCTGCACCTACACCTGTAGCTGGTGACGTCTCGATTAAAAGTGAAATATTCTTGACTTGGACGTTAAACCCCGTTAATTAATGATCAATCAGCCACAGGTCCGGGATTCAAACAAAGATATTTTCCACTCATGAGCGGGAAGTTTATCAACCGGACTGAATCACCCTGACCACCAGATCACGTCCATCCATTATCGACCAAATTAAATCAAAGCACTGGTATCCCTCAGAAGGATCGACGTATCGATCTACCATTTCCAAGGGGCCAACAACCTCTCTTCTGGAAATGTGTTGCACGACTACACCTCGACAGATAAAGAGACTGACACGACAAGTTACCGACGGCGACGAATTTCGACAGTACAGTTTCTGACTCATTGACACTAATAGACTCCTGTCAGTCTGCCGTCGATGTTAAATTTTTTGAAAAAGGCTGATTAGTTCTTTAACTCGCTTACATCCACCTTGAATGTAAGGTAAGAAGGAGTTACGACAGGGTTCTAGATGCAGGAAATCGCATCATATGTAATGAAAAAGTAAATTTTTATAAGGCGAAACATGCCCCCAGACCTTCCTAGGACATCGCGTTTTCGGCGCGAACTTGTGCCCCCCCACTTTTAACAAGACTCTAGATCCGCCCCTGATGTGAAAATTCTTTCATTATAATATTTTCAGACAACAAACAAATATTGAGTAGAGGGCTCATATTTATTTATTTATTTATTTATTTATTTATTTATTTATTTATTTATTTATTTATTTATTTCTTTATTTATAATTATTTATTTATTATTTATTTATTTATTTATTTAATGATCAATCAAACACAGGTCTGGGATTCAAACAATGTATTTATTTCAAAAGTGGCAGTTTGACTACTAGTCGTTAAGATTAGGAAGGTGTAAATTAAGTATAATAAACATATCACGGTTACTAATTAATTACCATCGGCATACTTCACCAAAAACTTACGTAACTATTGATGACGGAAGCAAATTCAAAACCCTTTAACCGTGGCAGACGAATGGTATAGTCCACGTGACAAATTTACCGGTATGGTGTTAATCTCATTAATTACCTAGATTTATTTGAATGGAAACTTACCGAGGTAATCTTCTTCCCAATCTCTGTTTCCAATAGTAGTAATATGCATGATATGACAACTTTACCATTAAATACCCGTGTGTATTAAAATAAATAAATAAATAGAGAGGGAAAGGGGTAAGTGACGGAGAGAAGACTATCGTATCTTTGAATTCAAGAAAATAAATAAATAAATAAATAAATAGATCAATAAATAAATAAATAAATAAATAAATAAATAAATAAATAAATAAATAAATAAATAAATAAATAAATAAATATGGTGGAAAGGGAGAGGGGGTTAGTGATGGAGAGAAGTCTGCAGCATCTTTAAATTACACGCATCAGTTTTAAACTGTCATGATTTAATATTTCTTATTTTATGACTTCGCGGTTAATAAATTTGTATTTAAATAAATAAATAAATAAATAAATAAATAAATAAATAAACCATCATTTCATCAAGTAAAACCAGTAAATCTTTCTGCACTATCGTCTTCATGTGAAGATCCTTGGATCTAATAAAAATGTATTTCCTGACCTGATTTTAGTATATGGAGAGAGAGAGAGAGAGAGAGAGATTTTGTCAATCGAAACGAACGTTTATAAAATTTGTCAATATTGCAAGATTTTATAATTGTAGAAGAGGGTCATGATCATGACACATTAATCATCAGTCGGAGCGTTACTTTACAATCATTAATTCATGACCGGCCGCTCTTTTGGATTTTCGTCTGAAAAAAAAAAACAATTGTCATACAGTGTCGGTTTTATCATTATATTGGCGTTCAAAGCAAGGTTGATCCCATCTACCAGTGTCTACGATGTGTACAGTGTTATATGTTACCATATATTCATCTTTTGACAACGCGCATTCCTAGTTTATATGTTAGCAGCAACATTTGTATTAGTACATGTGTAATTTGTAATTTATCGTTTTTACGGGGAAAGTAGTAGATGGTTATGTAATGACGTTAACCACTAGAGCCAGTAATGGTGATCTAACGGACGAACCATCCGTTCTAGAAAGCAAGATATTCTATTCTATTCTATTCTTTATTCAGCCATAAGTAACAACTCATAGGCAAACAATAAATAAACAATAATAATGGACGAACCCAGTAATATTGTTTTATATATTGTTTACGAATACTTAAATTGTAAGGACAAATTAAAACAAAGTGAAAAACATCTTCAAGACACTAAATTTAACGATGAACACGCCTGCTGCATGATCAGTGATAATTTAACAAATGTAATTAGTATAATTAATCACTTGTATGAAAATGGTGTGGTCCCAAAATGCCTAACCTCATGAGAGATGGGGATTAAGGGGCCTATTCAAGGGTGTTTTACCTGTAATTTTACCTATATTTTACCTGTATTTTAATGTCATCATAATCATTTATTGTTATCCCTATTATATGAGATATAGTTACATACTTATGTATCTTAACTAATTATATAAGAGGACACGTGAACGAACATTGCATAACAATCGAACTGTGAAACATTGTAAATTAATAACTATATTTAATTATACAGCATATATATCTACCATAGCAAGTCAGAAATTACGGGGTTTTTAGTATCCGCGGGATAGTGTAAATCAAGCGTTCAAGGTTCACACAGGGTATAAGAAAATAAAAAGTCATCGCAGCCAAGTGGTTATGTAATCGAAAATTTTATCCGGGTGAAAATGTGTCCGGGAGGATATACTTTCATGGCAAAATCTATCCGGCGGAATAAATGCCATGGCTTATCCTTAAAATATTGTATTTGAACAATATTTACCTGTAAAATATTAGCCATGGATAAAAGAAAATATTATCCTACGAAAATATTCCATTTGGATAAAATAAACCTTTACAGTTTCCCATTTAATGTATCGGTACATTATTTCGAAATTATCTACACTCGATACAGTGATTACGGCAGTAGCGGATCATTAGTGCAATATTCACTGCTCCCCGAAAAAATCATCGCAGCCGATTGTAATTTTTTGGTACTAGCAATTGACATTTCCCCACTGTTTCAAATTATCATTAGATGATAAAAATCGTCCGACTATAAGTATGGGCAATCCACCCGTTTTGTATCCCATGTATTTACGTCAGTAACGAATCAATTTGTGAGTAGCGGATCACGCAACCTAGTGTCAAGAAAACGATAGGCAATCAACTCAAAACATGATTAGTTTGAGTTTTCATTATTCAATTGCAAAAATTACAAATCATGAAACAATATAAAAAAAATTAACCGTAATATATCAACAAATAACATGATTTAAATAAATAAAAAAACAAATCATCAACAGGTTTCTGATATAAATGTAATAATAAATTAAGTCAATTAACATTGTCTTAAATACTGAAATATAAAAGCAAAGAATGGTGAAGAAAATAAAATAATATTGTGCCTTATGTTTTATGACATACTGTTGTCCATGAAGATTTTATTTTAACAAGAACAGTGTATACAAACAACGATACATATTGGGAGTGTACAATGTGCATCATATGTCCAAAATTGTTACCAGACAAAAATATAGAATGGAATAAAACTTTCATGGTCTTAATCATAAAAGTATAAAGAATATATAGGGTTGGATATTAGTTAATGTATTAATTAAATATTTTCGATTCTTATATTGATTATCCTTCAAGCATGATAATTATGGTTTCTTTAAAACGCCCATTGATCTGGTATTATCATGATAAATAAGATAGCGGCATAGCATGGCAATGGGCCCATCTTTCTCATGGGGTCAAGGAGGAAAGCTAGGCACTGGTTCTCCAATAGTCTCTGCATTGTTTATTTACAATTTACTACAACATATACATCAGGCGCAAAATTTATTTTTTCTTAAGAAATATTACGAATCCCCATTTTCATTAGCTAGGCCTTTTGAGAGGCCCCCTGTTTACAGCAGCTGATCCGTTATTGCCGTACTTGCACCCTTCGGAAAACGGGTTTATTTTTTATTGTCAAGAACTGTAAAGCTCAATAAAAGTTTATGTCTTGAAAGAAGATATATTAACGGTTGTAAATAGCTATTGCAATCATTTCAAATTACCTTTGAAAGTATTGAACACGTCGTCCGAATCGAAAGTAAGTGTTTGGAAAACACATCCGTGTCGTTGAGACGCTTATGACATTCGCATGAAAAAGCCAAGAATTAAAATAATAGGACGTTTATTAACATAAATGATATGTAGAATGAAGTAAATTTATCAGTATTACAGAAATATATCCGAATTTTATTCGTTTCTCGTAATGATAGGGACTGAGATCCGCTACTGCCGTAAGCACTGTATAAATCTACTGTATTTTTTGTTCGTGGAAGTATAATATACATTTATATTTTAACATATAAATTCTTCCTATTTACAAAGAACATATTAATTTATAAATAAATTTCCGATATTTTATTTACCGTAGTTTAGAAAACTTGATAAAATAAATACATCGGCACGTTGAACACCATACACTCATACAGGCAAATTAAAAATGGCGGCTGATCGAGGGCGGAACATTTATTACAAGTATTTGTAAGGTATTTTTTCCCCTTACACATGTTCATTGAAAGTGTGGCTATTTGCACGTCGGTGAAATAAGACAAAATGGCGCGAATTGAAAATTAAAATTTTTTAAAATACTTTACCGTAATAATTGGACATTTTCCGAAATAATAAGTCAAAATCCGAAATAATTAGGCAAAATCCGAAATAATTAGACAAAATCCGGAATAATCAGACAAAATCCGGAATCTTTAGATTCCGGAAAATTTGCCGTAAAAATATAGCCTTATTATTCCGGATTTTGACCGATTATTTCGGATTTTGTCTGATTATTCCGGATTTTGCCTAATTATTTCGGATTTTGACTTATTATTTCGGATTTTTGTCTTAAGATTCCGGATTTTTCCAAAGATTACGGAAAGTGTCTAACTATTCCGGAATTTCGCAATTATTCCGGTAAAACCCCCTTCTAGTGTTAATACAACAACCCATTTTTTCGGCACTCGCGCCTTGCATTGATATAATTCTCTACCCCCCCCCCCTTTCAAAAAATCCTGGATCCGCCCCTGATGTGTACGTTATTAGATGTAAGCTGAGATAAACTGTTATTAGATGTAGCGGAGAAACCCATCCCTTTTCCGTGTGAAAATTGACACTTTTGAAAATTTAAAATCATATTTTGATTATTTTGTTACGCTTATCTTTATTTCAAGTACAGGTAGCGAATAATTCAAAATATGGTGGCAATTCGGTCGTCGAGACATAAAGTTATCTCGATATGTTCGCTTAATATCACGACAAGTCGATATAATATGCATATGTCGGAAAGTTGTGATAGTAAAATAAAAAAATGAGATAAATGACAGATTTACCATGACTAGAGACGATGAATTTACATGTTTTATCTACCGAAATTATCTGGTTTGCTGAATGTTGCTTAACGTCACATCAGCAATTTTCCAGCTATTCGCTACGAGAACTATTTTATTAATTTCTATGGATTAATCTACGAACAAGTTCTTCTGGTATGCATGAGAAGTGCGAGTGTGTTTTGTGTTCTGTCTTGTACTAGCGCACACTTATAATTAGGGCGACCTTAATGTGCTAGTTTACACAGAGTCTGTACGCCGCAGATAAGCGTACCACTCCCCCAGTCTCATTATATCTGAAACCAGATGAACCAGTAAAGGCCGAAGGCAAGGAAAATTCACATCTCCACATGTGGTTTGAGCGGGATTCGAAAGCACAGCGGTGAGAGACCTAAGATATGTGTAGACTGACGTCTTATCCATTAGGCTACCGTGGCCTCGATGTCAGACGAAAATAAAAGTATCCCCCGACAAATACTGCGAGGACCGGACTATAAAAGACCCGATAGAGGGCCTTTTATACTGTCTATTTACAAATTTGCTAAGAGACGAAAGAGTGGGATTTCAAGAAATTCACATTAAGGCGTTTAGAAGTGATTTAAATAGAGTATTTGTACTTTTATATTACCTGTAACAATGAGAAACTAATATAATTAGCGTTTATTTTTTACAGGATTTGTTTATAAACTTAATTTGACCAAGTGTGACGTCTCTCGATATGTAAGCCTGTTATAATTTTAAATACGATACAGATCAATGCACATACTCTATAGAGCATTACAGAATCGCCATGTGATCGTAAGTTAACACAGTGAGTCATTATCTATTTTTAACATCTGGGAATTCCATTGTAAATAATTTCGGTTATTGGTAAAGAAGAAGATGGAGACTATTTCAGTAATGTTATGGAACACCCTCAACTTGGTCATTATCTATTTTTAATATCGGGAATTTCATTGTACATAATTTCAGTTTGTATTTACATTTGTAAAGACAAGATGGAGCATATTTCAGTAATGTTATGGAACACACTCAGCTTGTTTATTGGATTAGAAGAGCAGGTATATATCAGGAGGCGAAAATTTGACTTAATTGATAAGATACTTAAACGTGTCTCGGGGATCAGGGTAATCTATAGCGGAAGTAGAGCCGAAGGTCTGTCATTACCCGGTAGTGATGTTGATATGATGTATGTACTTGATAAAATATCTGTGACTGAAAACCCTAATGATTTAGACAGTGACATGATCATGGATACAAATAACATTAAACCAGGTTTTGTAAAACTTCACTGTCTAAAGAAATTTGGCATGTTCGGTAACGCAATGACACAAATTCCCAAAGGCATCTTCTTGTCCAGTTTATTGTTTCGTGATGAAACAGTTCGGGTACTGTTAGGAACAATTCCAAGTGCATTTGCACATGGACCCTGTGCAACTTTTAAGACACCGATAAAAATCGAAGCGGACTTTTTATTATGTTTTTTATGCAAGACGTGGCCTCAAAAAGCATCTGAATGGATAGGCAGAGGTAGAAGAGGTTGGCCATCACCGGATTTAATTCGAGATGTTGTTCATGACGGATGTTTATTAGTCCCTGTTGGAAACCCTTATTCAAACGAGAGTCATATGCAGTGGCGAATATCGTTTTCACTCGCAGAGAAAAAACTAGTACACTCTTTTAATCACACCCAATTTTTATGCTACGGGCTACTTAAACTATTTCTTAGACATGCCATCAACACAAATGTGAAAGTTAAGGATTTACTCTGTTCTTACTTCCTCAAAACAAGTTTGTTCTATTGCATTGAAGAGGAGAATATCGTCTGGAGCAAAGAGAACCTTTTTGACTGTTTTTGGACGTGCTTCAGAAGGTTAGTGAAGTGGGTTCGCGATGAATACTGTCCAAATTATTTTATAAAAGATAACAACATGTTTGAAGGTAAAGTGTGTGGAAGTAAGCGCAGGGCATTGCTTGACCATTTGTTTAAATTGTATAACGACGGAATATACAGCTTAAGACTCATTCCGTGTTTATCAGAATTGCATCTCTTCGAAACGGCAAGGAGCATACCAACAAATACTACACATATCGAAAATATATGGAAAGAATACCTTTGTGATATCGAAATATTATTATCAGTATCTGGTGACTCCGATCCACTCGATTTGAATTTTACGAAAAACCTGGGTACCATTATTGATCAGATGATACAAAATACAACCAATCCAATTGACCTTGCAATGCTTACTTTAATGTCTTTCAACAGTGTGTGTAACAATGTTCCTTCTGTGTACGAAACTATTCAAACAACAAGATCCCATATAACACGTTACAGAGAAATTATAGGATTGAAACGGTTCATTATAAATAACTGTATGGTCGGTGATGTATGTACCGGGATGTTTATGTTGGCTACGCTGTGTTATCTGATTGGGGAATACAAGGAAGTGGTTACTATTGTTCAGAAAGTTTTGAAGAAATTTAAATCTTACACATTTTATGCTACAATTATACCGAACCTCGAAATAAACCAAACCTACATTGATACAATGTGTGGTAAAAATTTGACGTTGAATCAGAAGCTGTCACATGGCGTTGTTGCATGCCCTTTCATTTGTAATACAAATAACAAGTTTTATCCACGGGAAATAGAACCAGATTTTGTACAACATTCAAATTGCCGAAAAGCATATATACCACCAATTGTGTATTGTAACGTTCTTCTGTTTCTATCATACTACCATATGGGATGCAGGGAGAGAATGAGCTACACTCTGAATGAACTACTAGTATATATAGTAGTAAATGAAGACCGATTCATCACTAAATCAGAGAGACCGTTAGCAAACGCGTTGTTAAGGAGATGTCTGCAGATCTTTGAAAATTTGCAATCTTCTTCGTGAAATGTACCACCATGACGTCATTAACTAAATTAACTTTCAAATATATTATTTTTTTTTTATCTGTAATACATAAAGAAGAGAGCGTTTTATAATAAGTTATGTGTAATATATTTTATTTTGTTATTTCATGTAAAATTACCTTCTTTCAGTTAACATTTAAATGCCTACATGATTGTGTGTATTGCAATTAATACTGAGATGTAATGAATTTTATTTGTCGCAAAATCTATACTGTCTGTATACTCCGCGATAAGTGATCAATTGCTACATGCAAGTGGTATTCAAAAACTTAGAATACTAATTTATATTGTTTGATGTAATTTGAGATTTTTTACAATTTTATTCAATTTTACATGTTGCAGTGTTTGTGTGGTTGTATTGTTCCAAGATAACTGCATTATGATTAGTTTGCTGGGACTCTTTTGGCAGTTATTAACACAATAACAACCAATTTTTCAGCAATCTGGATTTTTACGGTCTAATTTCTACTTGAAATTTACCGTTATACACCCCCTTGTGCGTACAGTTGAAAGAACAGCCTAATAAAATAGTACGTTTAATACAACAAAAATCATGAAGTTTTTTATTAGGGGGACCGTAAACTAGGCGACCCTAGTTCATTCGGTTCATCGGTCATTTTGGTGATTGTACACCTAAGGTCACAATTTAAGCCATAGTGATCTTGAACATAAATCAAAGTCTACGGTTTTCGAAAACTTTAAATGGTGTTTCTCGTGGATATCCTCCTAAGTTTCACCCAAATCTGCCAGGAGGTTCAGGAGAAGCTGCTGTTTAAGTGAAGTTTGCGGTCGTACATACACACGCCGTATCATAACATAAGCTAACGCCGACTTTTGCCCTTTGAGCAAATAAAAAAAAATAATGATTTGAAATTTGCCAGATTTAAGTTAAGGAAAATCTTAGTTAAAATGGTTGTGAACTGGGCCTGGTCTCGGTCTCATAATCACTCATTAACTAAGATTTTCCTTAACTAAAATCTGGCAAATTTTATACTTTAATAATTTTGCTAGTTTTTAAGATATTCAGGCATTTAAGGTCTCATTTTGAAGATCACTTCAAGCTTATTAATTTTTTATTAGTTTTATCAAAAATGTTTGTCTATATTTTCAACAAAAACATTGTCAAAATTTGCTAAATGTAAGTTAATGACAATCTAAGTTAAGGCACGATTGTGAAACCGGGGACTGAAGCTTCAGTACATCTTCATCTTGTAAATTGTTTCTTAATTATCACTTTGTTTTTTCTTTTGTCAAATATATATTTAAAATGAATAAAGGTGTTTCACCAAATTTACCAGCTTCAAATTTTTCACTTTGCTTTGGGATTGTGGTTTGGACATGGATCGGTGTGTTTTTTTATTATTATATACCCCTATAATTTAAGTCACCATTTATGCATGTCTGTCCGTCGGCTTGTCAGAACATGTTTGAGTGTTTGTCTGAGTAAAATAGTATCCGCTTCATAACTGTCACAGACACAGGCTATGGATGGATTTTGCTCAAACTTAAAAGAATAATATACCGATATGAGAAATATAAAAGATAAATATATATAATGTGTTGCTGACATGCCACCTTATAGCATGCATGCAAATCAAAGGTCAAAGTCACAAGGTCAAAGTTTTGTTTTGGCAGGATCAGAGTTGGTGGTTGGTATTCGACTCTCTAGAGACAGTTCTAGTTTATTTGATATTTATTTCATCTTAATATTTCAAGGGAGTTGCATTACATATATTCCAATCGCTTCTACGGCATCAATCTATGTCTAAATAATAAATTAATACACACAACGTTCAATCAACAAATCAATCAAACAGTTCTCATTTCTATCCACTCGGAACTGTACATGTCGCGATTTATTTTAAATTAAAAAAGAAACATTAACAAAATGTCAATGTTTAATTACTTGCTAAGTTTCTATGGATTCCTTCCGGGATAATTATTATTCACATATACAAAATGTAACAAACAAATAATCACAAGCAAATATGCATTAGAACTTCAGTATAATGCATATATGATAAAACAGCAGAGATATAAAACACAAGCGCAGAGAGAGAACGAGAGAGAGCGGGGTTGGATGGGTATGTAAATGAGGTACGTGGCTTCAGTTTCGAATTCGATGAAGCACATAAAGCTTGAATAGCAGGTAAAAGCCCCTGTTCTTACTGAAATATCAGATGGATTTTTAATAATATTAAAAATTTTTCACATAATCTGAATGTCACCAAGGAATTGATTTTCCAGCATAGTCAAACATAAGTCCATTTGATTGTTCATTCAATCCAGCCATGACTTGCATTAATCCTTGCACACTTGTCGTTGTGTCAATTAGTGCATTAGGTCCGCCCATTGTTGTTTTTACCCAACCAGGATGAAGTACTGCAGCCATTATTCCATAATCCTTCAGATCAACACTCAAAGACTTTGTTAAAATGTTCAAGGCAGCCTGTCATAAATTTAAAACAAATGATTACCGAAAATTTCATTTTTTGCAATCCATGCATAATTTTAATTAAATGAAGTTTACAAATCTGTTCAAATTTGCTGGCATATTGGAAACGCATTTTTAAAAATATGCTAAACTAAAGTCCAAACTAAAATTGACATGCACGCAAATTATGTCTGAAAAAGTATATTATGTCTGAAAAATTAAAGGTCTAGAATTCGTGCAACCCCCAAGTGGATTGCCATGAACGCATTGTAAATATGAAAATTCTGCCACTTCACCTATAGGTGATGAGGTCCCGATATAAGTGAAATTATTCTTCACTTGGATGTGAAACCCCATTCAACCAGCCAACTAACCTAAAAGTCGCATCTACTAATTGTCAGAAATGACCACTCATACCTTAGAGCATCTGTAAGGGTAACGTCCTCCGCTAGAGTTATCTGCTATAGAGCCAACTTTACTTGTCATATTTATGATAGCTGCTCGGTTACAACTAAACTCTGAACTCTGTGATTTACTGGCTGCTCTTTTTAATGCTGGGATAAAAGCCTACAATGAAACCATAATTACTATATTGTTATACAAATATATCTTAACTAACTTCAAAAATGTGTATATTGTATGTTAAGGACCGTTTTACCATTGCTTTTGTTTGTATTCAACCCTTATGAGAAACATGTTAAGTAAAACTTGTTTGTGAGGCGGTGGAGTCATTGGCCGAGCTGTCAAAATAGCTAGTTGTCGAATCAACGCATGGATTCAACTCATACTCGGACTAAAAGTTTTCACTGGTCATCTTCGTCAGTGGTTTTCTCAGGGTAAGTCAGGAAAACAGAACTGACCGCCTCGATATAAGTGAAAGAAATGTATAAATGGGATTTTCTTGACGCGTGACATTAAGCTTATGAAAAACACCGACCTTCGGAAAGCGAACTGAGAAACTTTTTGACATTAGGATCCGCCCGGTGATGGACACTGGTACTGATTCGTTAGCTACATGTAAGTGTTAAACTTTTAACGTGTCTTTACTGTTATACCTTTGTAAGCATCAGAGGGGCAACTGTGTTAATCTTGTAGACTTGCATCATTGTATCCGCTGTCACCTCGTCGATATCATCCCTTGCTATCACTCCCGCATTATTTAGTAGTAAATTCAACCCATCTCCTTGTAATATTTCCTCTACTTTATCTTTGACACTTTCGAAAGAATCTATATCATCCATATCTGCAAGTCAAACATCATATCGACATATATAAATGACATATACACATTCAATTATTTATTAACTATATATGTAACTGACACAATGCTAAAAACCAATAAATTCATAGAAATAGGAAAGTATCGAATAAACTTGAAAAAAATTGCCTATTTGAAAACAAAATAAATATGGCGAATGAAAATCAATACGCGTGTGTAAAGCTTCTG
This sequence comes from Anadara kagoshimensis, assembly GCA_021292105.1. Lineage (NCBI taxonomy): Eukaryota > Metazoa > Mollusca > Bivalvia > Arcoida > Arcidae > Anadara > Anadara kagoshimensis. The sequence goes on from CM037874.1 coordinate 17,958,770, forward strand.
AAGAAATTGATTGGTGGAAAGTGCAAATAAATACTTATTCTTGGTAATAAAGTAGGGTTTTTTGGTGATAAAAAGTTGGTTTTTTTTGTACGAAAAATAAGATATACATGTATAATAAAAATAGCCCACAAAATGTATAAAACCACCAATTTTAACAAATTCCCTGAAACTGACCTGTAAGAGTTACTTAGACGTCAATCTGCGGACATGAGCAATTAAACGAATGTCAAACAAGAATCCTAAAATTATTTATGTTTTGTGTCTTAAATGCTCGCCCCGTAAGTGGGAGGTCGTCGGTTCGAATCCCGACCGGGTCTGACACAAGGCATGGAAGTGGGCAGTGACTGTTCTTTCGCCAAACACTTATTTTACTTTCATTTAGAAATGAAAAACACGGTTCTTGCGGGTGTTAACTTAAAATAAACTAGGTCCCATGTCACTGTGTGCTTGGTACAATGAAAAACGTGGTTGTAAAATGCCATCAGCCACGCACAAGCAAAACTTCTACATCCTCATCTTTATAGTAGCTTGCGACCTGTATCAATATAAGTGAAATATTCTTGACTGAGAGGTTAAATACCATTACTCAACTCCATTAAAAATCGTCACTAATCACTTATCAGTCACTGTCCAAGTTATCCGACAAGGCACGGTATTTTGGTTTTACATATTAAAAATTACGTGTTTGCACTTAGTAGTTGTTGTTTTTAGTTGTCGTGTTGTTGTTGTTGTATTATTATACACCCCGCTTAAAAAGTGGGGGGTATATAGTGATAGGGGTGTCCGTCCGTGTGTCCGTCCGTCCTTCCGTTACACCTTAGGGTACCTATCTCTTATCCGCAACTCCTCCTATCTTTGTGATATAATGTAGATGTGCACCTCCTATTTAAAAATTTGATCGGATGGATTTTTTTATGTGGGGGGAGCGGGGGGTATTTTTGTGAGCTTGTGGCTCACAGTTTTTCTAGTTTCATTTTTTTTAAATTGGACTGAGCACTTGGGCTATTGTATATTACACATGTTTCTACTTACAAATTATGTTAATTAATTTATTTTATTATTTTATTCCAAATTTGGGGATGCAGATTAAAGGACTCTAGTTTTAAAATACATATTCCATATTTGCGTTTTTTACCAAACAGGAGAATTGGATACCATGGTCAACTTATAATTAGACACCTTCCCGTTTAAGTTTCAAAATCTGGAAACTTAAGTATATACATGTATATATCTCCTTTGGATTGATCCAACTCGTCAAAAAGACATTCAATGCTAAATAGAGGCTAGGCATAAAACATATTATCATTAGAATCATAGAATGGAGGAGAGAGTCCTACATCGAAGTCAAAGAGCAAGCAAACAGACAAACTTGCTCTGCTGAATATTAGGAGCTTAAATTAAATACAAGTATACAAATTAACATGTAATTTAAAATCACAATAAGAAAAATATTAGATAAAAAATAAAGCATAATAAAAACTCTGAAGACCAGTAAATTTTGTAAAACACGTGACCTTTAATCAGCCATCGGAAGTAGGGAAACGATTCCTCAGACTCAAAACCTATATTTTTTTCCCAAATATGTCAGTTGCAAAGATCCCGGACCCAGTACAAAAATAATGTGATGTTCCTGTAATACTTTTATTAAGTTTATTATTTTTATTTAGACTGATGGAACTTGAAGTAAAAAAAAGACATTTAACAAAAACTACACTCACCAAGTTTGATCATCTTTAAGTTGGAGTTGGAATTTGCAAGTGTTTGGAGTTCCTAAACATAAAACATAAATGTATTAACCACCAAAAAATACATTTAAACTATAATACAATATTAAGGTTTCAGTTCAAAGAAGTATTATAGCGAATAATCAAAATATTAGAGCGTCGGATACCAGTGTCATACATCATTTTTTAATTTAATCGTTAAATACATTAAAAAAAATGGCATATGACAATAGACTCTATACCATTTTTTATAAAATGTATTTTATGATTAAATTTAAATTAAAAAATGGTAGATATGACACCTTCGGGTGAAACATGATTTAAACGTAATGAAGCTACACTCAGGCAGTTCTGAGTAATCAGTCCCTATATATATATATATTATATATATATATATATATATATATTTATATAAGCGCTAGAGCAAACTGAAACAGCTTGGTGATGTAACACAGATATGCGTAACTTGCTGACGCGAGCGCTAAACGAGTGCCTGTAAATTTAAGTCTAACAAGTTTGCCCGATAGGTGTATAGAACTACTGGTTACTTCCCTTCGATCTTTCCAGCTCTTATAACACATATCGTAGGAGAATCAAACCAGAATTTGCCACGTGGCAAATAATGGTACAAATCAAGCTAACTCGAAGCTATCATAAAAATTAGAGATTATCAACACTTATAAATAATATAATATCTATTCGTAATAGTAAAGGTAGCTTCGGTTTATCCAGACCATGAGGTTTGCGATATAAATAGATTTTTGACCCATATTCAAGGCCATCCGTGTATGTTGCTAACTTTAATTGATCATTTACCTGAGCATTGTTGGGATCCCGGCATGCGGCAAATAAGTATTTAGGAGGGTTTTCTAGCTTCAAAAACTGTTTTACATATTCTAGTCCAATACCACGGTTAGAGCCGGTTATTAATACAGCTGATGGACTCAACATTTTTGCAGCGTAGATCACGTAGTTTCCCTTGATGTGTCGTCTGTATTTCCTACCTAAAGAAGGATAACCGTTCGAGTATAATTATGTACGTTATGTCTGTCAAAATAGGATTATAATTTACATGACCTTAGCGAAAAAGAAGTGAACTACAGTAGGCTTTTTTTTCTTCGAAAATCATTGTTTCATGGTCATAGCTCTCCAAAAAAGTAGGTAAAGAAAAAAGTTTAATGCAGGAAATTTTGAGCTCATTAGCAGTATACTTCCTTAAGTAAGTCCAGGCGATGATGATAAAAATGACAAAACGAGAAAAACACACATGAGAACCACTGATAATAATGTTTACTGACTTTTGGCGTGCAGTAGCGTTAATGTCCAGTCGTGTTGTTGTAGTACTGCTAAAGAGTCATTAACCAGAAATCGGAGTGTCCGGAGAAACCAACAACCGCCGACTATCAACTTGGTCATTATTCCAGATAAGATAAAATACAATTGATTGCTTGATTGATTGGGGATTTACGTTACAGTCAAGACTATTTCACCTATATCAAGACATCACCACCTATTGGCGGAGTGGCAGAAATTTTGACCTTTGCACGTCTGCCTTGACACGGGGCATCGTATTTTAAGGTCTCTTCCAAAGGACCTCGTGACTTTCATTTCTAAATGCCGAGATATTGACGAAACAGTCAATACCTATTTTTAAATCTTGGTCAGACCCGACCAGGTTTCGAATCTACGACCTCCTACATACTGAGCGAGCACTTTGCCAACTCAGCTACCGTTGTTGTCCAGATAAAATCAAGGCATATACATACAATAATAAGTATCTTATTGTAGCTTAGAAGTACAATCTATGTATACCATGCATCGATATGCCGAAAGCTTTTGAACTATATCTCCTTCAGTTGATTACCAGCAATTAAAAAGCAAGTCCTGCTTCATATTTTAACACGTACCTCAGTTATATATAACACTAATGGTTGCATTTATAGTTTTATTACAAAATCGTTGACTTCTAAACTGCAGCTTATGGTGTATAATTACGCTATGGTAGAGCTTGTTCCCACTTCATGAACCGTTTATCTAACGAAACAAGCTGCTAAAAAAAATTGTTGACACAGGTATATTGTACGCCAGGCCTATCAAGGAGCTCAAACTTTTTTTATGCCCATCATCACAATATTTTTGATAAGTATAATATCTCGAACATCTGTATCAAAATAATCCTGAATACATTCGACGTTCCATAGCCCCATGATACTTGTAGTCTCAATTGTGATTTCATATGTAGTGGACATAGCTAGCTAAACAGACGGTGATTACCATTTTCCGGAACACTCGGTGTCAGTGGTTAAATGAAGTCAACTAGATTCTTTGTTTTTCGTCTTTTTTTCTTTTCTTTATCATTACATTGTATATGGATTCGTATTGTGATAAACATTGACTGGTGTGTTTGTTGTTTATTATGATTGCCATAACAGGTTAATTTATTTATTCAATGAAATCTGTTTTTAATATAGAAAAAAAACAAAACAAATAAATTATCTCAATTGGAAAATCTCAAATTAAAATGCCAAGCTGGTATTTTTCTATATATTTGTATATGTATGGCATTTTCTCCATTATAGTGAGATTAAAATATCACGTTACTATAGCGATAAACACAAAACAAGGATTTACATCAGATCAAAATAAGCAGGTATATAAAATATATAAAAAGTCGTCTCTTAATATTATCACCATGGAATCAATTTTCCTGCATAATCAAACATAAGTCCGTTTGACTGTTCATTTAGTCCGGCCATGACTTGCATAAGTCCTTGAACACACGTTGTTGTGTCAATCAGAGCATTAGGACCACCCATATCTGTTTGTACCCAACCAGGATGGAGTACAGATGCTAATATCCCATAATCCTTCAGGTCAACACTTAGAGACTTTGTCAAAATATTCAAAGCTACCTGTTAAAGGAAAGAAAAATAGTAAATGAAATACGAAGGTTACGGTAGTATGGCCAGGCCAACTGTGGGGAATTAGCTAAGCCCGGCCACAGACACAAATGTGCATGCCATTCCTAGGGAACGATGCACTGGACTGCATCCATTTTAAATGATGCAATGTATAACTGTAATAATAATCACTAAGCCTCCTTTACATTTTCTGCTATCTCTTTATTCATGCATAAGCTTGGTCTATCTAGACCTAACTGGTCCTGTCTGATTTACATTTAAATATACATTTCTTATATATATCCAGTATGTTGACAACCAGAAAACGTGAAAAATGGTTCCAATAACAATCATTATCCTTTGATGTTCTTTTCAATGCATAATATTTTTGACACTTTCAAAAGGATAAATAAATAAGTAAAAATAAAACATAAATAATTGAGATTAATGTGATAATGCCTAAAGGTCATTACAATGCACGTTGACACAATAGCTTCTACCCCTAAATGCCCATTTATCATAAAATTACATAAGGTTAAATTTGCTTAATTTCATAGGAAACAAACTTTGTTCTGACATGTGATTTTACTAATTTCCTGCTTAATTGAGATTTACAAAATCAGACTAAAAGGATAACTAGACAGGTGTTTATAAATCTTAAGTATGACTTATACCAATGAGTTGTTTTCATTGCTGATTAACATTAATTATGTAGGGAAATAAAACATTTAATTCAAAATAAATATCTAACACTTTATATATCTAAAGTTTATATTAAAAATACTTATAATTTCTGACGTAAAATATTTTTTATTCAAAATGTTGAACATATTTTCATATTCAAAAATGTCGAAATTTAGTCTATGATAGTAGGTTATGTTAAATGTTGCTTCTAACGTCGCATCAGCAATTTTTCAGCTATTCGCGACGAGAACTATTTTATTAATCTATGAAAAAAATTCGTGTATGCATAAGACGTGCGAGTGTGTTTTATGATCTGCCTTGTACCAAGGCGCACTCAGTGCGACTTTAAGGTGCTAGCTCACCGAGTCACTGACACCGGGTAAACCAGTAAAAGCCAACAGTAAGGAAATTTCACGATTTCACCTCCCCTTATGTGGTCTGAGCGGGATTCGAACTCATAGCGGTGAGAGACCCTGGATTAGACTGGTCCCATTATGTCACCGCGGCCTCCAAGTGAAATACGAACTAAACTAATACAACATTAATATTTTTCTGTATAGATTGTCTCAAAAATACTAAATAAAAAAATGCCAATCAATGTTCAAATCAAAACCCAAAAGCAAAGGAAAAACTTTGAAACTGAAAAAAATGAACAGGTGAATTAAAGTCGAAAATATTAATGTAAGCAATCCTTGTTTTTCAAGCTACACATGCCACATGTGAAATTGAACATTTATTGGGAGAAAACTTTATGAAACTATGTCGTTGTCGTGCGTGTGAAAATTAATACTATTAGGTCCCAAAGTAATTACAAAATGTTGTGGTATTTACTGATAAACAAAAACAACAAAATTACACCCCTCAGGAATTATTTGCGCACGTACCTTTGAGCATCTGTATGGATACAGACGTCCACTAGAGTTATCTGCTATAGAGCCAACTTATGATAGCTGCTCGGTTACAACTAAACTCTGAAGTCTGTGTCTTACTTGCCGCTCTTTTTAATGCTGGGATAAAAGCCTACAATAAAACCGTAATTACTATTGTAATACAAAATATCTAAAGCCGAAAAAGAATAAACCAGTTTATATTATATTGCCACTTACATTATGAATGTATAAAAAATTACATTAGTTATGAATGATCTAAACAGAATCGTTCTAATAGTTTTGTTGGCAAGTTGAATTTTGTTTTAGGTCGCATCAGAATTGTTATGTATTTCTCGACTTGATAATGTTTACTTATTAAACTCGAGGATTAATCTAAACACAGGTTCATTTGGTCTGCAAGTCATGTATCTTTGTATTTTTGTTGACAGCAAAAAGTAAAACGGTTTCCTTCTACACTATCCACAATATAATCCAAACACTTTGAGCCTGTCCAGAGTCTAGAAGTATTAAAGCGTTTATCATATATTAGCTATTCCCAGGTACATACAGAACATTTCAGCAATTGCAAACCTCAGGAAAGAAAAAAATGACGTTCATCATAAAACAATGATATTGCTATTTGGATAAAAGTTTATGAAAAATTACTTGTCTGAAAAAAAACATTTTCGCGCTAGGAAGTGCCGAACATTGGAGTCCAAAAAAAGATGCGAGACGAACTTTTAATGTGTATATAAAGACAATTTAACTGTTAGATTAATAACAAACTAGACACGATCATTACCAGTCCCGTAGTGGTCCAAAGTGAAACTGTAGACTTGCGGATCACAGTGTCTTTCCTTGTCTAGATTCAAATACCTATTGCGTAGATCCTAGTACTAGTGTAAAAACATATTTCCGGTTCGCTTGCCAAAGGTAATATTCTTTGTTATTCTGGTGTATTTTCTACCATCAAAAGAATTCAATATCTCGACATAAGCGAAAAAACTATTGACCAGAGCCTTAAACAATATTACCCGACCCTTCTCGCTTATCGCTGCTCCTTATACACAGCGCAGACTTGTCGAAAGGTTAACACTGAGGTCATAAAATTAAAGCTCGGTTGCCGAGTGAATGAGATAGGGATATAGCTACTGGCCAAAACATGCCGAAAGGTTATGCAGATAAAGCTAACAAAGGAACAGATGAGCCGGAATTATAAGCTGTAGGCTTAGTGGTAAACTTTCGACAGGTCTGCACTGTATACACAAGAATATTTACAATATGACTGTATCTCTCTTCGATGAAACATACAGAAGCAATTGTATTGCAATTCCCGTTGAAAGACAATAGGATCGTTACCCTTGATGTGTATCAATTTTCCCGCAATATCACGTCATGTCCCACACAGAGGGTCACGTGATCATGTGAGATACGCTGATCTCCAATGGCTAAAAACCCTATATCACACAAGCAGATATGGAAAAAATGTCGCCAAGGTACAAAATATTTATCAAAAGAAAGAATTGTAAATGTAAGAAATGACATTCTGATCATGGTATTTCAAGGGGTATTGCAAAATAGTGTGGCGCGTGCCAAAGTCAAAATGAAGGGCTTTGCCCCTTCATCAAATTTTGCATGCGCCACACTAGCTTGCATTACCATTAAAATACCATGGCCAGAATGCCATTTAACTGAACACTGTCCTACAAAATATACTTTACCTTCGTAAGCATCAGAGGAGCAACTGTATTAATTTTATAAACTTCCATCATTGATTCCGCTGTGACATCATCAATATTATCTCGGGCTAGCACACCAGCGTTGTTAATTAGCATATTTAGCCCATCACCTTGCAATTTTTCGTCCACTTGGTTACTAACAGTTTCAAAAGAATCGAGATCATTCATATCTGTAAAAAAAATACTCAAATATACATGTATTGCACTATGTATAATTCCATATAAACTGAACCCATAAACGTCCCCATTAAACACTGAGTTGTAAAGGTCATTTTATTGGTTTTGTTCCGTTAGTAAATTGTGTTGCACAATCAAACACCAACTTACCGGTCCACGTCCAAATCACAATTCAAAAAGCAATATAAAAACTTTGTAAACTGACTAATCTAGCTATATACGTGGCCTAAACGAGGATATGAGTTTGGTGGAAGGAAAATTCCTCTTATCAGCTACATATATCCATTAAGGGTAAAATCAAAATTAACTGAGAAAGGAACATGGAATTATGCAACCTCGAATATATCCAGGACAATTCTGGATAAAGACTTCATACATTATATCAACAACATTGTAAGAACAGTCATAGTAATTTATATATTGTATACATTTGAATTACTTTACATGAGTCAAAACTACAGCTTTATTCCACAAAATCAGCTGCAGATTATTTATTATAGCCGTAAAAACTCCAAAGCATTTCGTCTTGAAAAGCATAGCCATGAGACAAATGTAGTAAAGCCACCATATATATATCACAATTTCCTGGAAATCTATAATATATATATTTAGGCTTTCGAGTCTTTGCTTATGTGTTCCAATTATGTACTTTTTGTATGCTTGTTTCTCTTTCATTTAATTACTGATCTGAATATGAATAATGATACTTTGGCAATAGTAAATAAAGACAAAGAAGGACAAGTCAAACTAAACGAAGCATCAAGACAAAATTGGCACTAAACAAGTGTGTTTTCAGATAAACATTGGTCAACCAGTTACTTACCAAGTTTCATAATTATGATGTTTGAATTGGAATTGGCGATCGTTTGAAGGTCCTACAATATACAAGGTAGGTCATTAAGTCCAGTATCTACATTATATACAATGCACATATCTAAACGTATTACTAAGATTACCAAAAACCAGTGCTATAAATTCTGAACAAATATTAATGTTGATGAAATGTCTGAAACTCGACCGAACCCCATTTAGTTCATATCAGTTCTATCCCTCATCGGTTGTTTGACCTACAAGGTATACATATTAAGTAATCGGTTGTCTATATCTCAAGAAACTCGCAAAAAGGACAGATTAAACGTAAAGTTAACAATGAGCTGACTCAATATTTACTTCTACAGGAAGCGTGTCCGTGAATAATCTGCATAAATATTATCTATATTTCCCATGCATTGTTTTGTTTTGTTATTGAATTTCATGAATTTCAGTATGTAGTATTAAAGAAAAGGTAACATAGAAATTATAACTGCAACTGTATCTGAAAATTAGTGTTAATTTTAGATACATTTCTAGTAACGACTTGTATTCTTTATGTAATTTGTAAGACACAGAACTTTACACATATTCTTGACACACTTGCTGAAGACTTTTTCTGTAAACTACATGTATATCACCTAGGAAAGAAACTGTGGTTGATGAGCAATATTTGTCTGTTCGCTTGACTTTAAACTTAAATACTTAATATGAACTAGTGGATTTATTTCTAGGGATCACCGTCATGAGTGCTTATTCGTCTGCATAATGCGCACATAATCATGCATATTTAAAATTAACTACCAATCTTAACACTAGACAGGTATTTGATAGAGCCTCCTAATAAATTGACTACAGGATATGTATATACATAATTTTGACCTACATGTATTGTATAGGCATACCTTTGCTTTGTCTGGATCCCTGCATGCAGCAAATACATATTTTGGTGGTAACTGTAGTTTCATAAACTGTTTTATTAATTCTAGTCCAACCAGTAATAAACACTGCTGCTGGACTCAACATTCTGCAGCTTGTTGTGTCGTCTTCTCGATTTAAATGTATTTCCCACTTATTCCGGGAGAACCGGAATGACCTAAATAGAAATTATGATTGCTGAGCCATCTAATGCAATGTATTATTGCACTCTTAAAAGTCATATAACAATTACTTTTTAAACGCGAGGGTTATTATCACAGGAGCTCGTAATTAAATCACCGTTTTATTATCCAACACCCAATTAAAAGATAAAGACCAGACACTCATCGGGGGTTGGGAGGTGGGTGGGTGGATAACTTGTGACAATACATATTTGGCGTCCGATAGTTTTAATTACACGCGACGGATGTACATGTACCTAGCATGTTGTAAAAATTTAACAAAACTTAAATATTATTGTATATTAAAAAATAATTTTTGTTTCTCAGAATATTCAAATATTGTAACAGAAACCAAGTATAGAATTTCACTAACAAGATTACGTGTTGGTGCACACAGTTTAGTTGCAGAACAGGGTAGATATGACGGTAATGATGTGTCTAATATAATGTATAAATTATGTAATATGCAAGTAATTGAAGACGAATACCACTTTGTCATGGTTTGTCCAATCTATAGGGATATTAGAATAAAATATTTAGATAATTATTTTTGCCATTGGCCAAACGTAAACAAATTTTCTATTCTTATGTCGGGTAATTTAAGTAAAAGAAAACTGGTCAGATTTGCTAAATATTTATATATTTCATTTAAAAGGCGTGAAAGTTTATTATAATCAACTGTGGTCTTTCCATATTATTTTTTGTACATGTACTATTTTCTATTGTTTCGAAATATCATTGTCATAATGTGTCATGCCATCTATTAATTATTTTTGTAATAATGCTATAAGTATATTGTATACTTTATGCAAATAAAGATACTTACTTACTTACTTACTTATTACTTACTTACTTATTACTTACTTACTTACTTACTTACTTACTTACTTACTTACTTACTTACTTACTTATTACTTACTTACTTACTTACTTACTTACTTATTACTTATTACTTACTTACTTACTTACTTACTTACTTATTACTTACTTACTTACTTACTACTTACTTACTTACTTACTTACTTACTTTTACTTACTTACTTACTTACTTACTTACTTACTTACTTACTTTTACTTACTTACTTACTTACTTACTTACTTTACTTACTTACTTACTTACTTACTTAATTACTTACTTACTCACTCACTCACTCACTCACTCACTCACTCACTGACTTACTTACTTACTTACTTACTTACTTACTTACTTACTTACTACTTACTTACCTAATTAAACAGGAGGTGCTTACCCTTCCGAAGTACAGGCATTGATTTTCTAGTTAAAGTTCGTATACGAACGTGTTTAACTAAATTTGCCAGTTTACAATTTTTCCGCTGTTTTTGGAATTTGATTCAAAAATGGATTAACTAGTATGTGCGTTTTTGATATGTATAAAGTTTTTTGTGGTTTTTTTTTCGGACTAAAATATTCATGAAATCCTAGTGTAAAAAAAGTTTTTGGGACAAGTTTCTAACTTGCTTTGGCATTGTGGATTTTACATTGGTTGATGCAATGTATGTTTGTTTATTTATTAAACGACTTTCATTGTGGATACTCGGTGCAGCATGACGTAAAGCACCAGCTTTCAGACAAGTACCTCTCACTATAGGTTCGAATCTGGCTCAAGTAGCTGATCCTAGTGTGAAAAAGTTTTAGTTCACTTGCATTATGTTGGCAGGCGTCTCTCGAGTCATCAGCCATCCACTATACCATCCTCCATCCCAAAAATGTCTGTACCGATATATAAGTAAAGTGTGCCTGGGGCGTAATCATACAATATTCTACCCTCTACTAAACGCAAAGCAGCAAATGCTATGTCGTTACTATATTCCTTACATAATATCTCCAAATTCCAAATGTTTTATTTTTAAATATTTGCCATCACATTGTTTTTGCTTCAATGCAGTGTTTGACTTCGATTCTACTTCATGACTCGATGCAGTTAAATGGAGCACGCGAGTTTATTCTATGTCAATTGACGGGTCGCTGACCACGCCCACAATGTTCCGACAAAGGCCTGGCATGCTTGAATTACACGTAAAACAGGGGAAACGCCAACCCGGCCAACGCATTGATTCATTAAACAAGTTTGCACGCGCAGAAGGGGTGAAAAAATGGCCAAAAACGGCTTACACTCGAGGCGTGGAAATAATGAAATATTTGTCTTGCCGACTGTTTTTACTGAAACACATGGCATTTTATTAAAATTTCTGAATAATTGTAATTGATTACAGGCAGATTTGCTCTAATTTGGTGGCAATTTTACCATTTAAATACCGATTGAATGCGGGACATTTGCCTAAAATCGAAAATTATTTTTTTTGAAAAATGTGATCTCTTTCAATCATTTGCTCATGCACCAAAGATGTTTTAATATGAATGGAAAGAACTTTTTCCCGTGTTTATTTTGATGTATAATTCGACCGTTAAATTTTCTGGTACAAAAAACGTACAAGTTTTAAAGTCGAAAAAATCGATGAAAATGTCGGATATGTGATCATGGGTCGGTCCCTTTTCCGGCTCATTTGACCCATAAATAATGCAACGGCAGCTTCCTCATGGTACACCATGTGTAAATTTGATAGTCCAGAGACGCTGTTTGGATTTATTTGCTGGAATAAAGTAAGTTTTACCATTTAAATAGTAATTTTCTTCACACTTCAAGCCGATTTTGCCGGAAATTTGGGTCTACTTTCAGGCAGCCATCTTACAAAAGTGCCGTCACCGCCTCAAAGTTATTTTTTGCATTCCCGAATGATCCTTTTGTATTTTGTACATGGTAGTCATGGTTTTTACACCATATAATATAACATGCAGGATTAATGTGTGGTACCACTAAATATATGAAGTTTGCATGGATACCAATACACTGGCCTGCATGTACTCAGGACACATTGGCCTGTATGCTTTGTAGGCCTTCAATTTATTTGGCTGCTAAATAACATTCCACTGTCTTATTTTATTTATTTTATATTAAATACACGGGGAATGGGTTTACTCAAAATATTTTCCATTAATATTTGACCAAGAGTGTGGATTTCTACATAAAATATTCCTTAGGTATGATACTTTGTTAAAATAAATTACAATAATATTGTAATACTATGTCAAAATTTCAAAGAGAAAAGACCATGGTACAAAAAACGTACAAGTTTTAAATATCGAGTCGAGTTTCATGCTGATTAGGCTACAGTGATTTTTAAAGAGAAAACAGGTGCCGTCAGAAAATAGAGGTTTTTTTTGCACGTATGCGTGTCATCCAGAATTTTTTCATACATGCGTAATTTTAAGTTCATAACAAATCTGCTTCTAATGCGTTTACACCCATAAATGCAAGTTTTACCGTTAAAATACGACACTGAATTTAGTGTACACTGAAGCTCGCGGCCATATTTGTTTTCATTGACGACGAATGAAGGAGCTTGGTTTTTTGTTTTTTTTTCAGATATCCATACCGTATGCACCAGGTATAATATATAATATTTTGCGAAAATAAATAACAATAGTATTGTAATGTTATGTCAAAATTTCAAAGAAAAAAATTCATGTTACAAAAAACGTACAAGTTTTAAAAATTGAGGCATGCTGATTAACAGTGATTTTCAAGAGAAACCAGGTGCCGTCAGAAAATCGCGAATTTTTTGTAAGTATGCATGTCATCTCGGATTTTTTCATACTGCGAAATTCTAAGTTCATGACAAATCTGCTTATAATGCGGTCACACCCATAAATGCAAACTTTACCGTTCAAACACGACACTGAATTTACTGTACACTGAAGCTCGCGGCCATTTTTGTTTTCATTGACGACGAATGGAGGCTCTTGGTTTTTTGCTTTTTTCAGATATCTACACTTTATGCACCAGGTATAATATTTTAAGAAAATAAATAACAATAGTATTGTAATGTTATGTCAAAATTTCAAAGAAAAAAATTCATGTTACAAAAAACGTACAAGTTTTAAAAATTGAGTCATGCTGATTAACAGTGATTTTCAAGAGAAACCAGATGCCGTCAGAAAATCGCGAATTTTTTGTAAGTATGCATGTCATCTCGGATTTTTTCATACTGCGAAATTCTAAGTTCATGACAAATCTGCTTATAATGCGTTCACACCCATAAATGCAAACTTTACCGTTCAAACACGACACTGAATTTACTGTACACTGAAGCTCGCGGCCATTTTGTTTTCATTGACGACGAATGGAGGCTCTTGTTTTTTTGCTTTTTTTCAGATATCTACACTTTATGCACCAGGTATAATATTTTAAGAAAATACATAACAATAGTATTGTAATGTTATGTCAAAATTTCAAAGAAAAAAATTCATGTTACAAAAAACGTACAAGTTTTAAAAATTGAGTCATGCTGATTAACAGTGATTTTCAAGAGAAACCAGGTGCCGTCAGAAAATCGCGAATTTTTTGTAAGTATGCATGTCATCTCGGATTTTTTCATACTGCGAAATTCTAAGTTCATGACAAATCTGCTTATAATGCGTTCACACCCATAAATGCAAACTTTACCGTTCAAACACGACACTGAATTTACTGTACACTGAAGCTCGCGGCCATTTTTGTTTTCATTGACGACGAATGGAGGCTCTTGGTTTTTTGCTTTTTTCAGATATCTACACTTTATGCACCAGGTATAATATTTTAAGAAAAAAATAACAATAGTATTGTAATGTTATGTCAAAATTTCAAAGATAAATATTCATATTACAAAAAACGTACAAGTTTTAAAAATCGAGTTGAATTTCGTGCCGATTTTCAAGAGAAATCGGGTGCCGTTAGAAAATCGCGAATTTTTTATAAGTATGATATGTCATCTAAGATTTTATAATACATACGAAATTTTAAGTTTATGATACATGTGCTTATATTGCGTTTTAACCCATACATGCAAATTTTACCGTTAAAATACGAAACTGAATGTGACCGATTGTTTTCCGGTGTCGGACACTTGACAAAAAATAATCCCGTTTTTTCGACCGCGGAAGGTTTCAAAAAACAAAACCGAAACACAATTTGCTCTTGGCGTTTCCCCTGAAAAGAATGAAAACTCGGCCTGAAATATACCATTTAATGACGTCACTGACACTATTACGTCATTAATTCCGCGACGCTGCTTCGGTACTGTGATGGCGGCCTTTGTCGGAACATAGGCGTGGCCGGCGATACGTCAATTGTTCTGTGTGGGCGTGGTCTATTCAATTATCAATGGTGTTGACAGATGGAACAGTCAATTTTTGACGAGGTGGTGATAGTTGTTTTTCTTTTATGAAAAGTGTTAAAATGTCAGTTTATATACTATGTTTATTTGAAAAAGTTACAAAGGATTGTAAATATAAGGAATAAGTGCTTTAAGTGTACTGCATGGAGTTATGCAGTAGAATGGACCGTCCATTCTACTGCATAACTCCATGCAGTACAGTCAAAGCAAATGTTCTTAAATATAGTCGATCAAAGACAAATTTGATAGACCAGCGAAATATATAGTACTTGTATGTCGGGTGAAAATATAACGCAGCTTGACTGGCTTGTCGTAAACCATATGCATTGTCTATATCTGACAATCACATTTGATGGTATATCAATAATATTAATAAAAATATTTGTTACGTTTTGCAGAAATAATAATAACAATTTTATTTCTAAATAAAGAAATTTTAATATATAATAGCAATTATATTTACATATAAATTCAGTCGTAAATATAGTAAAAAAAAATCTATTTTTATTACATGTTCTTGTCTATGAATATGGAAAAAGTTTCTAAATCAGCCTGTCGCTCTTTTTTTATGATTTAGGTTTGAAATTCCAATTTTTACGCATCTATAAAATGATTTAAATAACGTCTATCTCGTATATTTAAATTTGAATGACGTTTCTTTCTCACAAATGTGATTTACAAACTTCCTGGCTAGGTCGATCATCGGTTGTCCTGACAATACATATTCCTCTTTATTTTGGTAGGCCATTCCTACTAGGTCAGATATTGAATAATCTCCTAAGTTAACAACATAACTTATGACGTCATTTTGAACTGCTCCCATAGTTGCTTGTTTCACCTCATCTAGAGGAACTTTGCCACTGACAAAGGTAACAGCTATGTGCTTTGCAATGTCTCTTGCGCCATTCGCTACACTAAACCCATTTTGAGCCATTTCTTTTACAATATCTGACAAGTGACTCTGTGTATATGTGTCAAGATGTGCACGAACATCGGCGATGTTTCTGTATTTGTTCAACTTAAATCCGTTGATGTTTTGGCATTCTGAAGTTATACATCCAACCTAAAATAAAATACAGAATGGGAAACGAATGTAGACATTATTAAACACGGATAAACCGTAACCGTTACACCCAGTAATATAAGTGACGTCACAAAGACAGTCAAGAAATTTATATATTTACATAATGCTAAGACAGAAAGCCCATGTAGTTGCAACAGACAGTGATTTCCATTGCTTAAGTGACTAATTAAATATGTCGTTTTATTTATAAATGTATACAAGTTGTGTCAATGATTAGTTAGAACAACTTATATACAGTACGGACCTGTCGAAAATTTTTACAATAAGCAAACGATTTATTGCTGAACGTTCGTCCCATTGTTAGAAAGAAGTTGCGATTTAAATGGTTACATAAACAGAAAACATAAACGGCATGTGAAGTTTGCTGTATATTTAAATACCCAGTTTGCATTGGACTCGCGATAAAAAAGCAATAGAAACTGAAACTGTTTTAAACAGTGTAAAAAAATGAGTAAAGGCATGTCGCATTATTGCCATTGTTATTCCATTCAATGTTTGACCGAAAAATAATAATAGAATCTATCATGAGTATCCATGTAGGATATGGAAATCTCACCCGAGGGGTTGAATATTTCAGTCGGAGACGAGGCTTGCCGAGTCTGTGACAGAAATATTCAACCCCGAGGGTGAGATTTCCCTATCCTACATGGATAAACTCATGATTGATACTTTTTCATCCATTTTAATGACAATTTTTTGTTTGAAGTATCAGTCACATCGACATCGACGCCATTTTTGTAAATCTAACTTTGTTATTTAACGTTTTACATATAAATAAATATGACCATCGGACAGAATGTACCCGATTTTGGTTTATACATCATGTATAAACTAGAAAATAAGGCCATTTATTTTAATCTCCCAAATTAAACATTTGAAACGCGGTGATAAATTCCTAAATTTTGAAAACTCAGGTGTCATTTTCCCGCAAGACGATGTCAAGTCTTCACGATATGACGTCATTAAATTGTCCTTTGATTGTGACGTCACTAAAAGCCGCCCGTGGAGGTGGAGATAAGCACGTGGAGGTGAAGATAGAAATTTCTTCCACCTTGTATTCAAGCGGAATTATTAGAATCTTACACCAGTAACAGGGTAAGACAGAGATATCTCAAACGAGGATGAATATTTTCTTGTCCAGAACGAGCTTTTTCCCACATGGGTTAATATTCAATCTTATCCTGTCACTGGTGTAGGATTCTTTTTCTCACACATTTGCAACATAAAACATGATTTGTAAACAAAAAATGGCATAAAATATCACTGAGTATTCATGTCACCATCCGTCGGCTGAAAATGACGTAATCGATTTTTGTTGACGTTCTCACGTAAAATGATCGTGACGTCATCAATTAAGCGTGTGTAAGTAATTGTGACGTTGAAAAATTGTTGGTTGGCTTCGGAATTTTTCTAAACTTATTGAGTCCTCTCAACGATAAATCCAGAGCAGGTATACCTACGCGGGAAATTGAGCGTGTAGCCTGTCTCAACCCTAGGGTGAGACAAGGAAATCCCACATGGGTAAAAACGCGGGATTTCCATTTAAGGGGTGTGAGAAATCTCTATCTCAAACACATGGAGATGGAAGAAAACCTATTCCATGTGTTTGCTTTGACGGAACCCTCTGAGCATTTTATAAGACAACTATTCTATTGTTTAAATACAGGAAACAATTTAAAGTTATTTAATTCATCAAATACGATGTATTTAAGCGTTAAACGACCAATAATATACAATTATGGACTTTTTAGTGGTTGTATATGGTGTGATATTCACCGGAAAAATAAATATTGATCGAGGCGACAGCCGAGGTCAATATTTATTTTTCCGGTGAATATCACACCATATACAACCACTAAAAGTCCATAACTGTTTTATTATATAATTAAGCCACTGTGGCACTTCGGCTGACAATGTTTTCTCAAACCTGTGACCAGACAATCTAACTATTTTACCAATGTTAAGATTTCCCTGCCCACCCTGGTTGATCAAACTAAAATTATCCCGCATTAGTTAGATCAATATGACTTTTTAAGTCTGATTCTATGAAAAAATAAATGACATTCCAGATGAGACACAATCAATTACACACTATTGTAAATTGATAATGCCATAACGTCAACGTTCTATGAAAAAATAACAAGACACAATCACTTGCGTACACTTAATTGATGACGTTCTAATCATTTTACGGAGAACGTCAACGAAAATCGATGACGTACACCGAATTTGATATTCACCGGAAAATCCGTGGTATATGATGTGAGATCCAGTGGTCACGTGTTACCGTTTTAGCCAATCATAAAGATGGAATTTATTAATTATATAATAAAGCTCTTTATTATATACTCTACTCAATAATCCATGTAATACGGTCATACAATAAAAATGGTATTGAATGAGTGTGACGTCATAAAAGCATAAAAGCCATTTCAGAGTGACGTCACACAATTGACCTAGTTCACATTTGACACTGTTTGAGCTGATACTTTTGTACTTTTCTTCTAAAAAGAAGATACAGTGTATTTAAATTGAAAATGTTTGTTTTGTTTTTATATCCTGCGGACAGACTATTGTTTACTTTTAATATTTCAGCAGAATTACTTCTGGCGCATACAACGTACACATTTACGTGAACTTGTTGCGTATCGGCCAATCAGCTGTTTTCTTATAATGAGAAGACAAGTTTTAAATCTACGAAAACCCGTTTTTTATGGGATTATATAATAAATAGAATCTTGCATTCGTGTTTATGCAATATTGAATTTATTAAACTCGTTGAATAATGTTTTATGCAACTCGCCAAGGCTCGTTGCATAAAAATTATTCAACTCGTTTAATAAATTCAATATTACATAAACACTCATGCAAGATCCTCTATTTCTTAGTTTGGTGCCCGAGGCTTAAAAGGCATTTTCATTTTCTGTCCTGATATCGATAGATTGATTGAAGGAGAATAAACGTCCCAATCAAGATGACTTCACTTATAGAGTCGTCACAAGCCATAGGTGAAGTGGCAGAAATGGTTACCTTTGCCGTGCGCTCAGGACAATGTGCAGGGAAGGTTCTTCAAAGTGTAATGCCTTCCATACTATGGGTTTTTTAATTTCTCTTCCGAAGAACCCCGCGACTGTTATTTCCTAATATGTCGAATAATTTGCAATAGAATAGTCACTGCTTATGTTTATGTCTTGGCCAGACCCGGTCAGTGCTCCAACTTACGACATCCCACATACATGTACGAAGCGGGCACCGTAATTGAGCTACCGTAAATGTTGTGTGTCATGATAGCGATTAATTGGAGACGCCAGTAACGTGAGCAGTAATGTCAGACATACCTGCATTCCCTCCTGCATGTCATCTTGTGTCACTACCTCTTCTATAAACTGTATAATCTGCTCAGATTTTGGACCACCATTGTAAGCGGCATCGAACACAAAGTTTATATCGGCAGGTGCTCTTAGACCGCAAGCTGTGAAACACAAGGAATGAAGCATTACGAACATGTATAGAGAACACTGAATTTTTTCTCATCTGTCAAACAAAATTAGTTATCACCAATTGCAAGTAAGTACTCTGTCGCAAATAAGTAACCACTCTGCAAATTAGTAATCTGCTAACAGGAACGCTAGAACTGTCTCTTGAGAGCCAAATACCCCGCTCCTAACATCTACAAAGGTTTAATGTTTTCCCTCGACCTTGACCGTACCGATATGACCTTGGCTCATGGTCATGATCATGACATACCTTTGGACCATGAACATCATTTATGTTAAGTTTTATGACAGTCGTCAAAAGCAATTATGAGATATGACCAGGGCACGGTTTTACACTGACAGACAGTCATGGCGGTCCCTGTATGCCCCCACCCCCGCCCCCAAATAGTTTGCGGGAGTATAAAAATAACACAATGTCCACTACTGTTTATTTAGCCTGTTTCGGAGAAAGCAAGATTGCAAAATATTCTATAAATTTCAATATGACGGGTACAAATCAATGATTCTTTTACTTACATGAGCCAAGTCGTTACAAAAAATTCCTGTTTCGGCTCCATCCTTGCTTCATATATCATTTTATGCCTAAATATAACCTAGGTGGGTATTTACAATGGTAATAATTTTACAAAATGGCGGGGTTCTTTATGTTACGTAGTCTTGACGGAAGAATTGACTATTTACATCGGTTAGTGCAGCTCAAGAACGGATTGATTTTTGCGTAACCGGGATGAACAAAACTGTTTAGTGAAGTATTAAAGTGAACTACCTTTATGCATTTTCAAACGTTTGAAAAAATGGACGTAAATTCAAACTTTTAAACTCAACCCGACCTTTGAGCTACCCTTCATTGCACTCCTTGCGAACCTATTTAAAATAATAAATTCTTCCGCCATCATTACGTCACACGAAAGACACCGCTATTTTGTCAAAAATAATACCATTGTAAACACCCACCCAAAATACGTTTTGGTGTATTAAAGGAGTTATAATGCATGGATTAGATCGAAATTAGGATCATTAACAACGACTCGGCTCCAGGCATGGGGCGAATTACATTGCAATGTAATGCATTACATTACAATTACTTTGACAAAAGTAGCATTATATTACAATTACATGTATTTTCAAAAGTAATGCATTACATTACAATTACTTTACCAATTGAAAGTAATGTATTATATTACACATTACATTTTATAAAGAATGCAAACATATAAATACGATATGTTTCGGATTCAGAATTTGAAATTGAAATTTTGGGTTCTTTTTCTATAAAGTTCTTATTTTCTTATTTTCAACTGTTAAAAACAGGAGTATATATAGTGAATAAGTGCATGTATAGATTCTTTTTGCTTTGGGTCATTCAACTGATATTTCTGCTGTTTACCAGTAGGTTTTACAAAATTTGTCAAAGTTGATTGTTCATCTATGTCAGGTTTTTTATTATCCAAATACACATTTCTGTTTTTACTCTAAAAAAAACTATTGGGAAGTCTAAAGATCACAAGAAAAAAACAGAGATGCTGTAAGGAATTTTTTCATATTATATGGTTTTTTTTTTATCATTATTTTATTCCGGGCACTGAATGTTTCTTAATTACCATTAAATCAAAACAGTAAAAGGAGTTGATAGGTATACAAACTAATTAGTGGTATTGTCAGGTGTAATTTATAAACCATACCTTTAACAAATAACTTCTTTAATCATTAAAGATAGGTTACCTTAATAGCATATAAAAAGGATTACAAAAAAAAACCAAAAAAAAAAAAAAAAAAAAAAACAATTCCTTGTAAAAAATAAAATTGTTTTCATAACAGGTTATCAGTTAAAGCAAAATTACAAATTATTGTAGTTACTGAAACTTATATTTAGATATGTTGCAAATTTTAATGTGATCTTTAGACTTCCCAATAGTACTAAAAACAGCATTTGCATTTTGCTTTAAAATGTATTTTTATCCTTTACATTTGTTGGAAATTCAAACTGATCTGAAGTATACTAAGTTTTTAGCATTTTATATAGTTTTAGTATTAAGGTTGAATGAAATAAATTAGTAGTTTGACAACAGTTCACAGTTACAATTTTTATAGACATCGATTTTCAAATTTTATATTAGGGAAAAAAGTAGCATGTAGGTACTTACTAGCCCTGAATTGTAATGGTAATAATATCTAACATTTAATACAGAGAAGTAATGCTATGTAATGCCATGTAATGCTTAAATTACATTCATTTTTGTCTATGTAATGCATTACATTACAATTACGTGTAATGCAAAAATTAGGGCATTACACATTACATGCATTACTTTCAGAAAAGGTAATGCATTACTGGGCATTACAATTACAAATTAGCATTACCCCATGCCTGCTCGGCTCATGTACCATGTGCCATTCAAATCTTCAAAATATTAGCGTTGTTCCTTTCTTTGCAGCAGAGTAAACAGATAGTAAACTCTTTCGCACAACATTAATACTACGCATGGCTATTTAAATCATTAAAATACAATAATTATATGTTAAATAGCAAGAAAGTTAAACTTATGTATGAGCTATTTATTTTTTAAAATGCATTCATTACTTTAGCAAAACAAATATTTCAAGAAATACATGAACCAAAGTCAAAAGTAGAGTGTCATAATAAATTGAACTCTTTTGGCGAGTTTGTTCATGAACTATTGTTGATTTTTGTGTGTTTGGTTGCGTTCGTTGTTGGCATGAAATTGATATAAAACGTACCTTGTTCCTTTGGTTCAGGAGTTGTTGTGACTGAAAAAAACCCAGAAGAATATGAAGAATAAATCAGTGTTATATAAGACGTCTAAAATAGGCGATTTTATATCAAGATAAATGCTAACAACCTTGAACTGAGCGTTTGACCTTTATTTCGATTGCTTATTCTGGACGAGTACGTTTAAATATTAGGATCACCCGTATTTATATCTTCCAGGAACGCTAACCATGTGCATTGTGAATAAACTCGGAAATAAATGCGAATCCTTAGATTACCCATGCATTGGGTGGATCTTCCTATACAAATATTACTAATGTAAGGGCAAACTGACAGAAATTTTCTGCGTATAAATTTCGAATTACATAACAATTTATAAATATACCCCTTGTTCATTATCTTCAAATTATCTCCTTTTATACAATTTAATTAACCTACCAATTTAAAACAAGACTAACGCTGTAACATGCATAAAACGACTTTTTAATTCATTGGTCCAGAGGCTGGATCAATAAAAAGTTACAAGGTCAAGTTTTGCATCTGCCAGTGTCATTTAAAAACAAAAAATAATAGGAAAATGAAATGGCTTACAAATAAATAAATAAATACTTAGTCTTATATTCGCAATGACTGATTTGTGTCTCACATAAACTTATTGACAACGTTTACATTTAAGTAAACTGGCATGACCTTTAGTAGTGGTTACCTCCCCCGTTTGTTTGTTCCCGGTGAATCTCCCACAATGCGTATTATATTGTGGGAGATTCACCGAGAACAATCAAAGGAAGGGCACAAGCATGACCTGTCGACCGCTCGTGGAGTCCGATTTTTATCGGAGCTAAACGCATTGAAGGGATAAAATGACGTCAAAAAGGCAGAACTAAATGCTCAGAGAGCTTAAAAATGAATGTTACTGTTTCATTCAAAACCAGCAAAACCAGCGAGTGAGAAATGAAAACCAGTGTTTTCTAATATCCAATGTTTGACATTTTGCAAATTCTAAGCAGAAATGTCAATAATTTATACTGTTATTGTAAATATAAGATTCAATTAAATGAGAATTGCCACTTCCAATATATTGTTTATTCCCCAGAAATCACAACAAAAAGAGAGTTATTGATAAAGTAAATAAACAAGTTTTAAAGAAAGGATACAGATACAGATAAGTAGTAATATTTACCTGGGCATGCCTTTGTTTCTAGCTCACTGGTAATTGAACTAAGAGATGCATAATTCTTCACATCAAATACATTATTGTTAGAACTTGCTATTCCTTTCAGTTCAGACTTGTCGGTTCCTGAACCAACTCCGATAGCTATCATGGTGATGCCTGCAGCTTTCGCCTAAATAAATTAATAAATAAAAGTAAAAAAATGGAACAGAAGATAGATCCATTTCTTACACATTCTAATGATATAATTTTAAGGCGTGATTATAACCAGTTAGAGTTTTATATATATAGGAAATGAGTACGTTGTCATTTACAGTTCAGAGCCTAGTTTACAAAGCTAAATTAAAGTTATTCGTTAACCAAAATTACCGATTACTGTACTAATTATGGTTTTATCATTTGCTCTTATTATGTTTCGTGCACCTGGACCCTGGCCTCGAAATATTAACATTGAGGTAACGAAGTGTGACTTTTTCTCTATGCATCAAATTTGTCTTTAATGTGCTGCTGAACAGAGAGAGAGAGAGAGAGAGAGAATGAATGAACATTTCTGATCAGAAACTGGACAAGCCTAGTCTCTGACTGAAATGTTCAACCCATCTTGTGAGATTTTCCTATCCTCCGTGTACACTCAAAATGAATTCTTATAATCTCAGACGAGGGTGGATATTTTCTGTTGCATGACAACCCTATCCCACATGCGCTGAAACATGTATTGAAAAATAACGCGTTACATATTTTAAAAGACCTACTTTGTTCGCTTCCCTTAATGTTACATCCTTACGTTGCGATCTCCCATCTGTAATGACAATCCCAACTTTTTGAACATTGTCACGTGCTTGGACCATCTGTTTTTCTCTCATATATTTTATAGCCATTCCTGTTTCAGTTCTAGATCCAAAATAATGCTTTAAACCAAGTATTGCTGATGTTAGATTCTCATTGGACAGAGCGTAATCAAACTCAAAATGTTCAAATTCTTTATGGCCATAGGTCACTACGGACACGCGTACATTTTCTGGACCAACTAAGAAGGTGTTAGTAAAATTTGCAACAAATTCCAGTCCAAGTTGAAAATCTTTTAGTCGAACACTGGCCGAGGCGTCGATGACAAAGGAGATATCGGCTATGTGACATGCTGAAATACATGTAAACTATATTTAATTTACTTATTTAAAGCTACGATAATTCTGATAACGGCTACAAAATCAATGATTTCGTTAAAAGGCGTGATTAATTTGGGAACAAAATATGTTGCATGAGTACAATTTATTAGTTAAATGTTACTTTTATTATTGGTCAGTTTCAGTTTTATTTTTTTAAATAACCTTGTAATTGAGATTTTCACTTAGATATCGAAATTAGTAAGGTTTCCGGGAATAAATAAATTAATCATTGTAAAGGTTGAGTTCAGAAACGTTTTTTCCAGACTAGAGGGACAGAAAGAAACCAGTTGGTATCATAGTAAGTTCAACGGCCATTTGTTCCGGATCTGGAACAAATAATAAAATTTAATAAAAAAAATAGTGCAAAACATAAAAAAAACTAAGCTTTAGCCAAAGAATAGTAAACAATTGGAACTCGCTCCCAAATAATGCAGGAACATTGACAACATAAATAATTTTAAAACAGATTCAATACACCTTGGGTACATTTGGCTATTAAATATCTGCCAGACTGCTCTACCGAATAAAATATAACCGGAGGTGACTAATACATGGATGGAATGGGCAGCAGAGGCTTACGTCTACTTAGAAAATCACAAATACATGCAACAGTATCCAGTTTCAAAACCGTTAAATAGTATGATATCCCTTAACTTAAATTCCGAAGCTTTTGCAAATCTTTGTTGGAACTATGGATGTACGTTTGTGACAAAACTAAATTCTGATGTTGTCAGCTTGAAGTGATCTTCAAAATGATGCCTTAAATTCCTAAGTATTTTAACAATTCGCAAAATTATTTGCCAATTTTAAGTTAAGGGAAATTTTATTAAGAAAGGATTGTGAATCTAAAGCCAGGTTATAATAATAATAATAATAATAATAATAACAAATAGATTAAAAAATAATAGTATTTAATTTCACCTGCAGTATTCGCTTTAGTTTTCTTCGGCGGTTGTTTCCATGGATCTGCTAAAATAACAATTATAAAATTTTTAAAAAATTGTTTCATCGCCAGTATTTGATAAACAAATGTTTTTTTAATTATGGTTATATTTATTGGCTCAGAAAAGTTTATTATATTTTAATTGTACAACTTCACATACTATAAAACACAATAAATCGTTATCAAGCTACCAATAGACACCAAGAACGGTTATAAATGCACAATGTTGTAATTTGTGTAATTAAGTGTTGTTGTTGAATGTTACTTAACGTCGCATCGACAATTTGTCAGCTATTCGCATCGAGAACTACTTTACTTTTAATTTCTATTGATTAATCTATGAACACGTCCGTGTATGTATATGAAATTGCAAGCGTATTTTATGTTTTACCGTATACCAGGGCTACTTTAAGGTGCTAGCTCACAGAGTCAATACGCCACAGACAAGCGTACCACTACCCAAATCACAATGTACTGGCACCGGATGAGCCAGTAACGGCTAACAGCAAGGAAAAATTCACTTTCCCACATGTGGTCTGAACAGGACACGAATTCACATGGGGGAGAAACCCTGGATTTGTAGACTGACGTCCTACGCGTCCTCAGGAAAAAAGTGAGTTTGGCGATAAATCAAAATGTGTATTTACGAAAAGGGTATTCAAAAGTAACACATAATAATTTAAATAATGCATCCAAATATACTTTTAGCAGGTGGCAGATATACCAGAATTAGATGACTTCGAAAAAGAATTGACGATAAGTGATGTGGCAAACTTATCGAGGGACA
Organism: Anadara kagoshimensis; assembly: GCA_021292105.1. Taxonomy (NCBI): domain Eukaryota; kingdom Metazoa; phylum Mollusca; class Bivalvia; order Arcoida; family Arcidae; genus Anadara; species Anadara kagoshimensis. The sequence continues at coordinate 17,985,387 of CM037874.1, forward strand.
TAAGTTAAAATATTTAACTTTATATGAATTATATATCTATAAACAAGAGACCCAATAGCGTCATTGACGCCCAACTCAAAAAGCAAGTTAATATGTGTTTCATTTATAGAAAGCGAATGTTGTGTTTATTGCCATTATAACTCACGGAAACATGCCAAACAAAAGTCTCAAGATTTTCTTGGAAGTCATTAAAATTTTATATTATTAGCATAAATAATGATAATTGTGTTGATGAAAATTTCCGTAAAAACCCATAACATATGTTCAATGGCTTTCTTTTTCTCTAACTTTTAAATTTGAACAAAATTAGTCGAAAATTATATGCTCAATGGCTTCTTTTGCCTTTTAGCTATTTATAGCATGATTTATAGCTATCATGGGGAGTTGGGGAGCTAGTTGGAGGCTGGTTTCATCTGCTAAAAACTCGTTAGTACACTAGATAATAAGTCCAACATATGCATGGTTGAACAATATACAAAATAAAAAGAATTTAAATGTGCAGTTAAACCGAGATGAAACAAAACAAACGTGCCAAACCAATGATGTTATTAAACTTTATAAACAGGGTGTTAATTTAGATATAACATGTTTACCAAACATTTTTTTAACGTATGGAGTTTGAAGGCAAACACAAACTTTGCAAAAAATAGAAAGTTTTTACGAATCATTATGGATTTATTGTATACCATACGGACACGTATTCCGTTTTTGACGATCACTTGGCTTTAATTGTTTAAAATAAATAAATAACAAAGTAACAAACCCATGCTTAAATAACATTCCATAAGTAAAATTTAACTTTCGAAACTTAAGTTAAACGCGTGAACTTTCATAAGGGAAATGAGACCGGGTTCTCCACTCCTGTTTTAGCTGGTTACAACAGCCACGTGTGGAATCACAGTTTGGAATGGAAGAACTATACAAAACGCAAAATATAACCAGAGTTATTTTAGATACAGAGGTATCATCCATGCATTTATCAACAATATTGTGATGACGGCCAACACAGACATTTGAATGGAATTCTTAGTTAATTCTAATATCTTACCTTTACGTGTGTCTCTCCATGATTTAACATCTACAAGTCCACCTTGTAGTTCCTGAATCTGTAAACAAAAATACATTTTATTTACAATATTATTTCAATTTCAAGCCAATAATATGTTAATAAACATTACGTAAACCGTATATTACATATAAAATGTTTTCTATATCTTTACTCCGCTCAATTTAACAAAAACAAAAGCTGGAGTTAAAATATGATTGTATATTTCAGATATTATGAAAAATTAGAATTTTATTTTATGTATATCTAATCACTAATATTTCCAAAAAAAATTGTTTAAATTCAAATTTAAATATAAAAAGGATATTTTAGATACAAAATTTAAACATACCAGAAATACTATACAGATAGCAGCAATGGGCAATATCCGAGCCATCCTGATGTATTGTCTTGAATGGTTGCAAATGGTGTTATAAATGTATATAATATTATATATATTCCAAAAAATATACCGTTCAACGACGTCTGAATTAATTATTCATTATGTTGTAATTGTAATAATTTGAATATATTTGCATTTTTATTACAGATATCCCGGTGTTTTTTTCATTAATTGCTTATTAGTTGTCTGAGGTTTTTTTTTAATTTCTAAATATTGCATACATACAGTGCAGACCTGTCGAAAGTTTAACACTGAGCTGACGATTAGTAGTGAAATTATATATATATATATATAAAAGCTCGGCAACCGAGCGGCAGATATGATAGTTAGTGAACAATAAACTTTACTGCTGCTAAAAAAACAGTGGACATTTTACCCATGTAGCTAACGAGGGGTCGAGATTAAACGCACCAATTCGTTAGCTTTATGTTAAATTTTCGACAGGTCTGTACAGGATCAAATACGCATTAGCAATATTCATGTAGCCGTTTAAACCCTGATATGCATTGAAATTACATCTATTGTAATTATAAAGCCAGTCCTTGTGAAGTTAGGCAATACAGTAATTGTATATTAATTAAAGACTTTCCCCACGTTTTTGCATAATATATATATATTTTGTATTTGTGTGTTTGCAATATGGGTAGGATAAGATGACGAACTAGAAGTCATGTGATAGGGATTAGAACAATCTATGGTTTGTCAAGGTGTTTTCAAGACGGGTAGTATAGACTGGAACTCTATAAACATCTATTTATAAGATTTTGTAAGAAATGCATTTTCATATTCTACTGATAATTGGCTTTCAAAAACAAGTTTTAGACCTTTTGGCAAATAAAAGTTAAATAAACCTGTTTGAGCTCTGGGACTATATGTTTTGTTCTTTGTGCATTCTTTCTTTGGCGTCTTATGCTCAAACAGTCAGTGAGCGTATAGATATGTTAAACGCATATCCGATGACAACTTGTGAAAATATTGATACGGTAGTACACCTTCTCACAAACATTCTTATCTCCAGTTCCAAAGACACTATCCCTTACTCTAGGTTTAACCAATATAGTAAACCTTACTGGACAAAAGATGTAAAAGCGGCCACATTGCCGAGCGTAGTTTCAGAACAATCTGGATTTCAGAAGGAAGACCAAGAGCAAGGATTTCAATCATACGTGAATTACAAACGTGCTAAAAGGACCTTTCGTAATACTCTTGATCAAGCAGCTGAAGATTATTTCGAAAGTGTATCACGTGAATTACAAGAAGCCGCAGATCTTGATATCAGAATGTTTTGGAAAATGGTCAAGCGTCATAAACCTAGAGTTGAAAAAGTATATCCTGAGATCAACTACAAAGGACAATCACACAATGATCCGAACGGTGTTTGCAAACGCATTTGCAAATTTTTATAAGGAAATATATACACCACTTGATCATTCACAATTTAATCAGAAATTCAAGAACAAATGAAGAAGAATTTGATACAGTGCTAAATCAAAATTTATTCGAACAAAACATTATTTCGAACGTGGGTGTAGATCTAACTACTATTAATGAACTTGCACGAGATATCAAGTTAAACAAAGCCCCAGGTCATGATGGCATTCATGGTGAACATATTCGATATGGTGGAGAAAAACTGTGTGCCTTCATTGTTAAACTATTTAACGCTATTTTTACATTAGGGCGTATTCCGGAATCGTGGCATAAAGGCCTAATAATTCCCATATCAAAGGTAATAAAGACAAATCCATTCCTGACAACTACAGACCTATAATGCTTCTACCAACTTTGTTGAAACTCCTAGAAAAAGTTATATTATTAAATATACAAAAACTTGACTTTGCCCAGAGGTTCCCAAACTGTCATCAGCAAGGCTTTCAGACTGACTAAGCTGTATAACAGGGGTATTTAATTTTCAAGAAACATTATACCATAACATTGAGCGTGGTAGTAAAGTCTATGTAGCATTTCTTGATATAACCAAAGCCTTTGACACAGTATGGCGCCATGGCCTATTAGTTAAGCTACATAGATTAGGCATCAAAGGTATCCTATGGCGTCTACTCTACGATTCCCCTGTTAACACCTACAGTGCAGTTGTCATTAATGGCACAACATCTGATTGGTTTAACGTTCAACAAGGTGTACGACAAGGTGGAGTTCTCTCGACCTTTCTATACCTTGTTTATATAGATGAGTTATTAGAACACACTCGATAAATCAGGTTTATGGGGCTAGAATTGGTAACCTTGTTACATCTATCCCTGCATTTGCTGATGATTTGGCATGCATAGTCTTTCCCCAACTGGTCTCCAAATATGTTGAACCTGTCATATAATTATTCTTGCAATTGGCGTTTTACTTTTAGTCCACGCAAGTCGAAATTCTGGTTTTTTGGGTATCCGACGGCAGTATGATAACCTGTCAATTTCATGTTACATTCGGTGATACTCAGCTACAGGTTTCGAAAGAATACTTACATCTTGGAGTTCTCCAAAATGCTTTTTTAATTCCACAAATCGCACAAAGGATAAAGTACAAAGGCAGGAGGGCCTTTATGGATTTAATCATTAGACTAATTCCACATCCATTGGTTCTATCAAACTCTACCAAAAAGTTGTTATACCGACTACACTTTATGGCTGTGAAGTTTGGAATAATCTACGGAAAAGTGACATCAAAACCTTGGATCAATCTCAACATTTTATATGCAAGGCAATTCAAGATCTTCCTACCAGGACACGCTCCGATATGGGTGAAAGCATGCTTGGCATGCACAAACTTTCAGTTGAAGTGGATAAACGCAAACTTCTATTTCTTGGCAAGCTTTGTCTCATGGACTCAAATTATCTTACAAAGCAGGTATTCATTCAAAGACTTTATCGTTTTATAGAAGCACCGGATATACAGAAGGGTTTTTATCCCATATCTTTGGTTCATTTTGTGCAAATATAACTTGAATGAATTTCTAAAACAGTTTTCTTGTAAACCAGAATTTCCCAGCAAAATTTCAATGCAAGAAAATAGTCCAACCTACATGTACACGCTACAGAATCAGATAACTGGTTACATCGCACAATAAATGACCCAGATTTTAAATTATATCGCGAGCTCACCGCAAACATTCCACCAACCGTTATTTGGGAAACAGCAAAAAGCACAGAAGATCTTGCAAGCAGCGAAATTTGTTTCTAAACTTTGGACAACCCCACCTAATTCAGACTTTCATACATGTAACCTGTGTACTCAGTCCTTTCATAACGTTTTTCAGCATTTAACATGTTCATGCCCTGCTTTAGCTTCAGTACATACAGCGTTCTGGGTCAAACGTTACCGATACATTCGCAATAACATGGAACATTGAACTGAATAGTTACAGTGAACACCAGCATACCTATCTTTCTTGGGTAACCATGAAATGTGTCACACAACCAGAGGAATGGATATCGTTCATTCGTATATCGTTCAAATTTGTTTTACGTGCTTCAGCCTTGTATCAAAGGCTACTGGACTCTTGACGGATACTCCAAAACCCATAATTTTCCGACTTGCTATAGTAGACGGCTATAACAGGTATATATATCTGTATATATATAGTACACATAGTTATTAAGTTACCATGTTTCACAGTTTTAACTTTTTTTGTTTTGTTCATAGTTAACTATGTTAGTTTACATGTTTTCTTATATAGTTAGTTAGTTACATAATTATATAACTATGTATCTCATGTAATGAGGATATCAATAAATGATGATGATGATTTTTATTATACGCGAAAAAAACAATGCCCCGTGTCTTGGCAGTATGACACGTTAAAGAACCTCCCTGCACATTGACCTGAGCGCACTGGGGTCCAAAGTTCCGCAATTTCAGCTATATATATATATATATATATATATATATATATATATATATATAGTTGACGAGTCTTAAAATGTGTGAAATATTCGTACTGAACCATACAATCTCATTCAATCAATCTATCAAACATACAAGTATATTAAACAGTGATTCATAGATAATGACAGCAGTATATACAGTGTGCCTGGCCTACACAGACGAAAAATCAAAATAACGACAAACTCAACATATGGTCATTAATCAATAATATTAATAAAAGCATTGTAAGTAGTATACAGATAGAACGTATATACAATTATAATCTCTATGTTGTTATAACAGTTTATTAGAAACAGCTGTCGTTTTCTTTATTTTGACATTAGTAACAAGCACAAACATACAATGATATACTGAGTACAGTAATACAACTCAGTGACACACACACACACACACACACACACACACACACACACACACACATTTTTATCTTGGTGGTCACCACCGCATAGACTCCAATCAAGCAGATACTACTTTGACGTAGTGGGACGTAAACTCCACCACTAATATAACTAGAAAAACTGTGAGCCACAAGCTCACAAAAATACCCCGCTCCCCCTCATAAAAAAATCCATCGGATCAAATTTGTAATAGGAGATGCACATCTACATTATATCGCAAAGATTGTGTGAAAGTTTCATGAAAATCCATTAGAGAGTTTGGGAGGAGTTGCGGATATGAGATAGGTACCCTAAGGTGTAACGGAAGGACGGACGGACACACGGACGGACACCCTATCACTATATACCCCCCACTTTTTAAGCGGGGGTATAATTAATACCATCAGTACATGTTTATAACTTCATTTTTTGTGTTTTGTGAACTTTTTTTATATTTTCTATATGTTTTGTTGACACAAATTTGACATTGGTAGTTCACAACGTAGCTAAAACTTTGCTTGAAAATATTGATTTATTTGGACACAATCGTGCATTTGTACTTTAGAAACTTAACATTGCACCGATATAATAATCAGGACTTTACTATTTATTGATATATGGATTTATAAACACACGTTCAGATGTTAAACAAATACGTCTTTACGATATTCAATCAGAACAATCGCCTTTAAGTCATGTCGCAAATTTCTGTGTCAAAATTTCTACAAAACTTTAGAAAATAAATATATAAGGGATATGCAACATATTGTGACTTATGACAATGTCACGTGACTAGTCGATATGGCTTAATAATACACTAAATCAATATTGTTCGTATCAGTGAGTTGGACAATATAAGCTTCGGAATGGCGTCTTTTTATCTAAATTTAATTTTATATTTTGTTATGTTTCTAACATTGGCCACAGTGTCATCAGGGGGAAACAAACTTTCTAAACTGCTGAGGAAAAAGAGGGAAACCAACTCTTCTGGGTTTAGTGGCAAGTATTAAGACACTAGTTTGATTGATATTTGCTTAACATGTGGTTTATAAATATCAATTCAACTTTATTCAATGATTTCAATAGTCTGCAAATTGGATGACAGGCTACATGTAGAGGTGAAATTCCAACAATCATCAAGGCCTTACTAAGTTTTATGTCTTTCACAACAATGTTCATGATGTGTCAATATTTGAGGTTGCCCTGGTCATTTTTTGCGCAACATAGGTTTATGCTCCTTTTATTCTTAATTGAATTTTCGCACGTGGTAGATGTAATTAGCTACACAGGATGTGATAAAACCCACCCACCCCACCCCTAGCACCCGGCTTTTTTCCCCGATAGATGTTTAAGTGCTTAACATAATTTTTTAACTGGGTGGTTGGGATTGTTCTTTGAACAAAGAGCAATATGTTTTTGTTTGATTTCTCTGGTGAAATTTCACATGTTTAGCTAGTATTAAAGTTTTCATTTTTCTTATGGATTGTGATTTTGACATTAATCGGTATGTTTGTGTTGTTTTGGTATACATTTGTACATCAAGTTTGATCACAACCCATTAACCGAAGTGATCCTCATAAGGTGCACAACATTTTGCACAGACTAGCTGGCGGACTAACAGATAAACATACAAACATGGTGGGCTATGCATATCTTCTTCAAACTAAGTTTTCAGGGGTATATGAACATGTCTACCAAAGTACTCATTCAACATCATATTTAAGTAAAATCAAGTCAAATACACTTACACGGTGGAAATTGTAGACTTATTAGTTTTATGTATGGCACTTTTTACAATATTTAAGTCAAAACATCCTGCTTGGAAGCGAAAACCTATATCGCAAAACAACGGAAAATGTAAACCAAGATACATTTGATCACTGCGGTAGCTCAGTTGCTAGAGTGCTCGCTCCGTAAGTGGGAGGTCGTGGGTTCGAACACAGACCGGTTCTGACCCAAGACTTGAAAGTTGTTAGTGGTTGTTCTGTCGCCAAACACTGGGTATTTTAAATCTTTCGAATGAGAAACCTAAAATAAACGAGGTCCCGTTTCATGGTAGGCTTGGCACGATAAAGAACCCTGCTGTATAATGCCAACAGCGCAACGCACAGGCAAACTTCACTTTCGCCTATAGCTGGAGACGTCTCGATATAATCAAAAACAAACATACTAATCCATGTCTGAATCACCACCCAGAAGCAAAGTAAAAACTTTGGAACTGACAAGTCAGGTTATACACGTGAACTTCCACCAGAGAAATGAGACCGGGTGCTCGAGAAGGATAGGCACCTCGTGTTTAGCTAGCTACATCTGGTACGTGTGTAATCAAAATTGTGTGGAAGGAACATGCAACTATGGGACGTCAAATATATCCAGGGTAATCCTGGACACAAAGACATCAAATTAATGTTGCTGCATAGAAAAGGAGAGTGATAAATTCTTCACGGTGGCGTTAAACGCCATTACTAAACTCAACTTCACGCAAAGTACATTTGATTCATATGGCAGTTGATTTTTGGCAATGTGGAAAATGATTGTTTAAAAAGGTTCTTGCACTATTTGTATGCAACAAGCTATTTTTACATTTGTCACTTAATACGAATTAAGTGGAATGATTGTATCTTACGCCTCAGCAAAAACCCTTCACCTTTTTCAAGATAGTATAATCTGGGATGATTGAGGAAACCAAGTAACCTTGGAAGATCACCGGTAATTTGCAAATAAACTGAAAAACGCAAGGATATGTCCGAGTAGGATTCTACCCCAGACGTAAACCTGCACTTTAGAGCGGCTATGTGTTTTCAATTTTTATAACATAATTGTCGTGTAATACTTTTGATTATTTTATTTAAAACTAAAATCAAAAGTAGCATATTTAACCACCTCAGACTTATATTGTATGTTTAGGAAAATTATTCCGTCCGGAACCGCCAAGTATTATAAAATTTATTTAATTTATTATTTTGATTGCATAACATACATGTATTTTTAATGTAGAACATTTGTTTAATTTCAGACCTTATAAAGGCTATTGTTTAACGAAGATGCTGTTGGTTTCCAGAATTATTATGATAAGCTAAAATTAGATTTGGCGCCATTGCTGAAAGATGTAAAGAATGAATTAGATGAATACCCAGGGGACGTCAACAAAACTTTTTCAAATGTTAGTAACAATATTTCTCTTGGTTATAATTTTTAAGGACAGCTAAATGGTCGAAGAATACAAAACGTGACTTTTTCAATAATAATAATAATAATAATAACAAATTAAAAATGCACTGAAACTGAAACGACCATTTTAGGGGATTAAATAAAAAATAATAATAATAAATTAAAGAATTCACTGAAACGATCATTAAAGGGGATTTTGTCATTATATTTAGATGACACACCATTATAAGACGCGCGTCTGCTTATCAGAATGGTCTCGGTTTCCTCCACCATCCCCATTGAGATAAGTACCGTCTTGATTTAAGCGTATCTTGAGATACTCGTGAATGGTAAAACAATAAAAAATAAAAAAAAGAAAGTGTTTGAAAACGGACTTAGCAGCACATACAGAAATCTATAAAAACCTTTATCTTCTTTGGTTTATTTGGAGTTTTTCCGATATTCCGGCATCTAGTTAATCACGTTGGTGAAACAAAGTAATATTTCAGCACATGTGACTAGGTGTCCCGAGCACAGATGAATAAACCGTATTTCAATGAAAAATAGATACAATTAAGTTACAGGGCCTTAAACGTTAACGTTCCTGAACCCCACCGTATGCATGAACAGCACCTAAATTTTGCACTAAAATCCGCAAACACTTATTAAAATTTAAATTTCAAATCTGGTTATAACTAATGACAAAACATTAAGCATTAAAGAAGAACATTGACAACTCTTGACATACGACTGGCTGTAAATGGATCGCCAAAAAAACCTGGTGATGAGTATAAATGAAGCGAATGGAAATTAAACACTTTTAATACATTTGTTTCTTTTGTTCTTTGTAGGTAAAGCAAGTTGATGGAAACAGTATTGAAACAAACAAAACAATCATCAAACAGACCAAGAACAACATGGTCGTGGGTGTTATTAAAAAGACACAAAGTGTAAACGGAAAGGTAATATATCGATGCATTTAATTCCTGCTAAAATATTTATTTTCTGAATGACAAAAATTATTGACATTGTTTACAGAAGAACTTCAATAACTCGAAGTGCACGGGACTTCGATGATGACTTCGAGTTATCGGGGAGTTCGAGTTTTCGAAGTTGAAGGATGACGTCACAATGTAGACTTTCATTTTATGAGAGAAATGTTGGATGGCGTAAAACTGTTTACCAATACACAATTTACTTGTAGATTAATTCCATTGGCTACGTGGTTGTAGTAGAATTTTGATTTTCAAATTGTTTGGTTGAAAGACTGGAATTGATGAAAACTGTGTATCTGATGTCGATTGACTATGACCTTTAAAATGGATCTTAAAAAATTGCATACGTGTATAGACAAACAACATTTACCTGTCCGATTGGCCTAGTAATATGCATATAAGAGGGTCCATCAAGTACAAAGGTATGATTTCTCATGAATTAAACGAAGTATATACCTGTTTTAGATATACAGTCTAACCTGCCTTAAAGGCCACCTCTATATAAGGGCCACCTGCTCATAAAGGCCAATAGCATTGTATCCCAATTGTTCTTTATCCATATTATTTGAACCTGTACATAAAGGTCACCTGTCCTAAAAGACCACTTTTGTTGGTTTCCTTTGGTGGCCTATATAGACAGGTTTAACTGTAATGATTCACAGTATTATAAAAATAATTATATTAAAGGTGAAGCGGACAGGTCAATGTTGTTTGCCTATAACTATTTTTAATTACAACGACATTTTATTTTCTTTATGTTTTATTTTAGCCACAGATGCAAGCAATAATAAGTTATTCAGGCACAAACGATAACGGCAATCAAGATACAAACACAACAACAACAACAACAACAACAAGCACCAAATGAAAATCAAACACAGAAATAATGACTAATAACAAAACTATTGAGGGAATCTGGAATCATCGGTTAGATCAAAATTTCGTGTTTCGTGGTTTTGTAATTAAAGTTTAAAATGCCGTGGTTATGTAATTTAGAAACAAACATTTCCTGGTTATTTAATTTTGAAAAACAAATTCGTTGTTACATGAATTAGTGATCATAAGTTCATGGTTTTGTAATTAAGGGAGTAAAATTTTATGATTATGTAACTAAGGGATAACAATTTGGCATTTGTGTAATTTAGATTTAGCCTCGGAATTGAAATTGTAAGGGTATGTTATTTAAATGAAAAAATTTCGTGGAAAAAATAAATCTCATGAGGGTGGGGTTTTGTCATTGCCATTGAATTAAAAAAATTCAACTATCATAAGAAAATAGTGAAAATTATTTCCATATTAATGTTGGTGATTTTACAGAAAGCATTTACATTTGTAGAATGGATTGTAATGTTAATTTAAAATTAAACTTTACAAATACTGCTTGACGACTAAATTATTTCTGATTTGATTCATCTTAATTCTTTTGATGCGGAAGTAAAACAATCGTAATAATTATAGACTGCTTTGTAGCAACCCACTTTGAACAAATTACGCAATTTGATTTTTTTTTTCAATTCGTGTTAACCTTGTGCCACATTTACCGCAGTTTGAAAAAAAAAAATCAAAGTCCGTAATTTTTTCAAAGTGGATTGAATTCTAAATGTACCCCATTAAAGCACTTTGAAGTATTTTTTCAAACTGTCTTGAGCAGAACAATTTTTGACGCAATTTGGAAAAAAATCAAAGTGGGTTGAGCTTGTCCCAGATTAAACGCAATTTTTCAAAGTGCGTAATTTTTTCATAGTGGGTTGTTACACTCCTTTTATCGGTGTATATTACGTAATTGACCATCTCTTGTGGAAACCAAAAAGAAAGTTATTATTACTGCTGTATACCTGGTTGTATTCCACAGTTTTTTTAAAAATATACCTAAATACATAGAGGATCTTACATGAGTGTTTATCAAATATTGAATTTATTTAATGGGTTGAACAATTTATGCAACGAGCCTTGGCAAGTTGCATAAATAAATTATTCAACGAGTTTAATAAAATGGGACGATCTTGTTGTAAAAAATCAGATCACTGTGATACAGACCTAGTAGCCTTTTGTTGTTGATAAATGCAAGTCCCTATATTATGTATGAAAATCTGGCATAATGTTATATAAATGTACATATTGAATATGGTATGCATGTATTATGTATACAAATTATATGTTTCATTAACAGGCAATGAAACGAAACGCTCTGTTATTAAAACACTAGGATGGTAATCATAATTATATTCATTTACAAATCTATTTTTGGTTTCTCTGTGAAATATGTAGATGCCAATGATTCACATGTCTGGTTCATTAAATAACTACATAATTGATTAATAATTGAAATGGCATTGCATATTTTATGATCTACTGTTTGAGAATGACTAACATACATGCATACCTCACAATATCCACATTTAGTACGCATGTATAAATTCACGGGTCTATAAATTAAAGTCAACTTGTAGGAAGTTTACAGTAATTATGATACTTAATTTGGGAATAAAGCAAAACCTTGTAGAAATTAAAATATAATTCCTGATATGTTGCTAGATGTTACCATTTCGTTACTGAATATGCAATCTACATTTTCAATTAAATTCATACCTGGACTTAACGTTTGTTAGAATAAGACCATTGTAAAACCTTTACACTTACAAAGATATACTGTACGAACAATTCGTTCAAATGTAAAACAAAAACTTTAAAAAAAGTTTGAAATAGATGTATGAAGCGATTAGAAACAAACTAATAAGTTCACGAAAAAAATCACAATCTGAAAGAAACAAACATGTTAAAAACTTTATAAACTGGCAAATCCAGTTGAAAACGTTTACTTCCATCAGTGAAGTGAGACCAGATGTTTCGGAAGCATAAACACATCATCTTAAGCCAGCTACACCCCGAGCGTAATAAAACTCCTTGTTATTTCAGAATCCAATTTAAGCGGAGTTATTTTATCTGAAACCAATACATATTCTTGTTACTAAATTTAACAGTTGGTCCTGCTTAGTCGGACACAATATCCTGCAATGAAATTGTGCAGAACTCGCTATCCCATGGATTCATTTCAGCATTCATAGTTTTTCACCCGATTGAACAAATTTCAAGCAATATTGGTCCCTCTAACTCGGACAACGTCTCAAAATATTCCGCGAAGAAGAAATGATTTTTATTTGTTGTAAGTAATTTGGCAGCCCTTTGATCAACTCTACTACCAACGACAACAACAAATATGTCTACTCTCTGAAACCTTGCTCGTTTTCTTTCTTTGATGGCTTCCTTTAACTCGTTTGAATCAATGGCATCGGTTATAAACAGTACACCGACAGGTGACAAACCACGTGATTGTCTGTCCGTCAATTTCAGTCTCATTTTCCTCATGATAGATTTCACATTTCCTGTTGGCGCACGTGCTGCTTCAAGGTCAGCATTGATTACGTCATTGTTTGAAGCGGAGTCGATTATCACACTCGGGTTATTTCCACAACCGTTTGTTACAGCAGAAATACTCATTTTCTGGGAATCCATCGCAAGTCTGTCAGTTATATGCTGAATAAACTGCAGTACAAACTTCCCGTTGGATTGGCCGATGTCGGCTGTATCTGCTGCAAACGTTATGGTGACTGGAATTCTAGGGGCACATGCTGTCAAAAGATTTAAACACGTTTATTATACATTAAATATAGTATTTCACCTCAATTCCATTATAAAATTGTATAAATCAAAAGACAGAATGGATTGATTCGTTTGGTTTTGATTAATTGCATTTGTTTTATAAAAGCCTATATAGGGTTTGTTAACAAACTGTTTTTGTTTTTGTTTGTCTTTTTCTCCAAGCTCTGAATGCAATATTAAAATTAAACGTGTCTTATATCTAATATCTCTACATATATCTTTGGAATGAATAAATAGTCTCAAGTTGCCTTTTCTTCTAATTTTCATTGAGTATTGACTATTTAAATTCATCAACTTAACATATGTTTCAAAAGAAACGGGGAAAATGTATTAAAAGTACTGGGCTCATTTTAGACAATCCAAGTATGAAACACGACTGGCCTTAGTATATAAAGGTTCACGTACTTATCAAATAGGTTTCCAAATTCAAGATGAGAGAGGTACACACACAAAGAGAGAGAGAGAGAGAGAGAGAGAGAGAGAGAGAGAGAGAGAGAGAGAGATGTTCTAACATACCCATTCCTCCAAATAAGATGTCATTTTCGTTTAATTTCGGTGGAGGTGTAGTGATAGGAGGTACTGTAACGTAAAATGAATGATACAACTACATTTCAACAACAAAACTAATTCATAATAACAATTTTTGTATTTTGCTAATTTGCGTATACATCCTGAAACATTCTATTGTCTCTAGGTCTTCGTTGCATTGACAGGTGAGTGATTGATTGTCTACAATACATTTTACAATTACAAAGAGGTATTGCGGGTTTGATAAGCGCTTTTTTACATTACCTTCTAGAACGTAACAATGTATTTTTAAACACCTGAGGATTTCGCATTCTATAACTAGACCAGGTGTTTTTCCTTGACGAAAAGAGGCTGTTACACAAACCGTAACTTCCATAATCTTAATTTTTTTTATCTCTATACAATAAGCAGAAAACTAGAATAATAATGTATTAACTAACACCACGCTTCACTAAGAATTCACGGGTGACGTGTGAAGATTTTATCGTATAAAAATATTCCGTGACTTGATCTTCTAGTAAGAAGTATCTTTGCAAGAAGAAAGTTATTGTTTTTACAACAATACATTTGCAGAAAAGGCAAAATTAAAAAAGTTTAAAATTAAATAAAAAGTCTATAAAGAAAAAAAGATACTGGGCTGGGATTTGAAACCATGTCTTAGAAAGCTTACTCTCTACTCACAGTTTTAGTTTTCCCTAATTTTCAAAAATTGATCAATTTGTCCTGATAGAACCAATTTTCTGAAAACTCCTAAAGATTGCGTTTTTAAAATACTTTCAGAAACAATAACGTTAAAGTTGGTCCTCTGAGGAGAACAATTTGAAAAAAAATATCAAAGACAGAAAAATCCTCTCGTTTTTGAAATTTTTGCATATGAGAGCATAAAGATGGGCTTGCTAAGAAAAGTCTAAGTTAAATACTGTAGATCACTTTTATTTCGCGAGAGATTTATTTTCACGTAAATTCGCGACTCATTCCATTCGCGAATTCAAATATCACGTAATTATTTCCAGCACTTAGATATTTCTATGTTGACATACATATTTTTAACAAGATTCAAAACGCAAATTTAAATATTCGTGAATGAAGCCAAGATGGTCTTGACGCGAAATTTTCTACTCGCGAAAAATAAGTGATCTACAGTAGACCTTTGTAGGAGCCAAAATCTGAAAATTTACATAAAATACTACTACCTTTTTATTAAAGTACAACGGTATTTAGACTTTTATTTTTTTTTTAAAAAAACCAAAACGGTCCATTTAGAACAAAATCCTATCAAACCCGTCATACCTCTTTCATTCTTATCCCACTCGTAACGGGTGTATTTAGCTAAAAGGGAGGAGGGTTTTACCTTTTTACCCGGAGAACTCGGACTTAAAACCCTTGAGAAAGTTTACGTGTTTAACTTAATTTCACTGTTTCAAACCTCTTACTTTGCTTTTAGTTTGTGATTTAAAGATGGATTTATTTCATTCATTTCCCATCACTTAGAAATACAAATGTATAAAAATAAAGGTAAAACAAAAATGTGATCTCAATTAAAAATTTAAACTTTGTGCACGACTAATAATGTAAATCCTTTCCTTTAACTGCATCCTTAACTAAAAGATGAACATAAACAATTATACAAAAAGTTGGCGATATAAAATATTCACATTTTTTGGATATATAATAGAACGATTAATCCCTAATTTATCATGTGTTAGAAATACAATTTATAGCACTTGATTTTATTAATTTTTCACGAATATTGATAGTATATTGTGCCATTATAAAATGTGAAGTAAATGCATTATGAAAAACATACCTTCACAAGTTCTGATTGAGAGTTTTACTTTTATGGAATTCAGCGCATCGAAATCATCCACTTCAAATTTGTATTCCTCACCTGGTTTACTTGCCATAATACTCAACTCGTTTTCATCAACCTGTTATAAATATACAGTAATTAATAAGTTATCTTAATAAAAATACACTTATTTAATTGAAGTAACCAAAGTCAGAGTATAAAAACAGGAACGAAGCCTAATCGCATTATCAGACAATATTTACAGTGGTCACTAACCGCCTACAATAAACTTGGTTCATTTATTAATGACTTCAATTGGTCACATTATGACGTAATGTGCATTAAAGGGAACCACGCGTCTTTTTAAGTCGAAGTACAAAACGGCGCATACAATGTTGAGGTCAAAATGAAAAGTGATGTTGGACTTAAAATCAGTATTATTGTAATTGTATGGCAAATGATAAAAAATGATTTAAATAACTATAGTAAAGTACGTTTAGCGTTGATTTCGATACGCACATTATTGTTGTTTCTTGAATGGATACACCATTTGGAATTTGTAGATTTCGTGGATCAGCTTTTCCCGGTATTGGATTTGCATGGCGATGAACATATTTTTAGAACATGAAAAGTGTACTTATTATACCGTAAACGGCAGCTAGTATAATCTTGAAGGCAATTTTGATTCGGATGGGTGATTACAAAATTTGTGTATTCCAAGAGAAAATTCTAATTCATCCCAATTTAGGTAATATTTGTTTTCCCTACCTTGTGTTTTTATGGTAGTTTTTGTTTTCAGAAATTGTGACAGTACAAAATGTAATTACAAGTGCCTGTGGATCAATATATAAACACGACATTTTTCTCCCTATCTTGTCGAGTATGTTACTTAATATATATTTTTGTGCTAATTAATTATAAATATTGAAATAAAAGCGTAGGAGGTCATGTCAATGTTGTTTGCCTCTTAGGTAGTTTACTAAATGTTTGTCCGAGTTTACCTGATAACCGATTCCAATAACAAAAATAACGATCCCTTCCTGGTGAGCCAAAACACTCTCTGATTTAGTCCTGTCCCCGTCACTGGACTGTCCGTCAGTTAGTATTATCGCTATATGAGGAACATCTGTTCTCTCTTTTGGACCATTAAAAGCTGTTGTTCTGATATAACTTAGAGCATCCCCTGTATTTGTTCCGCCATTCTCCTTTCCTATTTGCCCTATCTGATCAAGTACTTCCTCTTTAGTAGTATATGTTCCCAAATCGAACTTTGGATAGTAGGTGTCACTGTAAATTGAAGTGAATTAGATGAGCAAACAAGAATATTTGATGCTTCGTAACACACACACACACACACACACACACACACACACACACACACACGTCATAGTATTCATGCAGTAGCAGAAGAGTAAAACACTTCGATATTAACATTACGTATAAACGGAGTGCAGAATGGAGTCAATTGCAAGTAGTTATTTAACAATCAGAAACCAAGTCCAGAGTAAAGGCGCCGAATAGATATTTTCGGATGCTAGGAGTCTGAATGAACAGAACATCAAAGCTAACGAGGAACAGAGACGACTTGCTGATTCGGCACTTATACGCTACCTTACCGTTCGAATAAAAAACAACTGTAAAACATGAATATGTGTATTAATCATTAAAATGTAGATTATGCATTATACTTATTGTAACATTGACAACCTTTAATAACAATTAACAAATTATTTCGTGAAATGTATAAGTTTATCGGATGTCGTTTTATTGTATGAACCAATCAGATGAAAAGAAATTCACAAGAGGTTTAAAATAGAAACGCGGAAATAAGTCCTGTGTATTGTTCTTTGTTCTTTGATAAACTTATTACGAAAAGACATACTGGCGTCATTTAGAAATTCAAACAAAAGAAAAAAACGTAATTGTACGAAATGATTCCTGTACTTGATGAAGCAGGAAAACTGTACTTAGTCTTAACTCATAAAATTATTTTAAGATAACCAATTAGATTTAATAAACGAAATAAAACGGTCAAGCTGAATCCGGGTTCAAAACAGAGTTCACCTTTGTGATAGAATTCTCTCTTCAAAAGCTTAATAGTCACTTAATTTTTATTTTTAATATTTTTGCATTTAAAACTGCAAATATGACGTAATCGTGTAAACTAATTAGGACTAGCTACTTATGTGATTTGATAAAAGACACTCTGTGGTTTTATATCATGGTTTAATACCTAACTACATGTATTTGTTGTTTTACGTCGCATCAACATTTTTTAAACTATTTACAATGAAATCATCTCTTTTCTTACCAAACACGCTTGTGTTTGCGTGAGACGCGTACGCGCGAGTTTTTCTTTATGGTCTAGCCGTACTAGCGCGCATTCAATGCGACTTTATGATGACAGTTGAAGCTAGACACTGATCCGTATATGCTCATTTTAGTCCATTCCCTTCTTTCTGTGGGAATTAGGGTTATTTCCCATCGGACCATAGGTAACGAGAATCGTATTTTTCACACCAAATGTGACTGATATAAAAGGCATAGGGCATTGTTACGCCACATAGCGGTGTTGCCGCATAAACGCGCCCAACACGTCTATGCGGGGAATTCTAACGCATAAAGAGGTCCACCACGTTTATGCGGCGGCGTTCAACGCATAAAGATGTGTTGCTTATATGCGGCGCAAGGCTGCCTTTTTGACGCATAAAGATGGCTGATTTTAACGAGTTGGTATGAAATTTAAAAAAAAACTGATATCTCGACAAAAACGGTGGTGGTGATAAATTATGACGACGACGGTGACAATTGAGAATTTATGTTGTTGGTGTTGTTGATAATGGTAATAATAATACGAGGATGGGGACAGGGACAATGAGAGCGCAACGACGATGTTACCGTCGTCGTGCCGACGGCGGTGGCGTTCATGACTGTTGATGATCGTTAAATTGTGATTTTGGCAGAATTTCGACTTTTGATTTAATAATAATAATAATAATATAATGATGATCATCACGATGGTGGTGGTGTTTTATGTGAAGGTGGTAATAATAATGGAGGTGTAAATGCAGGTGATGATAGTAATTGTTTTCTTTATGCGGCGGAATGTAGCCTTTTTGCCGCATAAAAGCTTTCTGTTTATGCGTTGAAATTCCCCGCATAGACGTGATGGAACACGTTTATGCGGCAACACCGCTATGTGGCGTAACAGGGCATGTTAAATGAATGTTGAATGAATAATTTTGGAAATTATGTTGCTTTAATATATTTGTCGCAAAGGCACTGACCTGAAAGTTATTAGTCCAATCCTAGTTTTATCCGGGCCAATATCAAAATTATTGACGATTTCCTTTGTAAACGTTAGCATCTTTTGGTAGTTGGCATTTGATATGCTAGCTGAGGAATCCAACACGAATACAACATCAGCCGGCTTCCCTCCACACGCTGAAAGAGTAGTAGAACAATAAAAATAAAATAATAAAAAGGTAAGATGACATTCCCATTTCAAATGTATATTGTAATTTATTATTTTATTTATATATACTGCTAATAAGAATGACAATAACACGTTGCAAATGCACATACAATTTGGGTTTTCTAACAATACAGTAAATATGCATGTTAAACAAAATATTCTGAGAATCAATACACACGTACCGATATGGCATACAACCAATTATAGGTAAACTTAGCTACAGTAGTTATCACATTATTATTTATAGAACATTTTTACTCATATTCAATTTTAAACTGAAAAAATAAATCAGGAAACACAAAACGGCATCACTACTTCAATTGTAAATTATAGTTATCCTTAAGATAATTTTCAAAGCTTATATATGCACTTACCTTTGCTTTCTGTTGCTGCTGTTGTTGTCGTTATTGCCTACAATGTTTTATGGAGAGAAATAAAAATTAAATTTCAAAAAAAAATTCGACAAACGTAGCAGAATTTGTTATTGGTGATTCAAGACAGGCAGAAGTTTTGCTTAACTGCTAACAGAGTGAAAACTTAACAAACAACCTAAGACTTCCGTAATAAGTCCTTACAATTAAATTGCTCAATAAAACCAGAATTTACGCCATTGTCTTTTCCTCCTATCAAAATTTTCTTTACACAAATAGAAGGGAAAAACAAAAACGCCAATCCATGTTCAAATCAAAATCACAAAGCAAAGTAAAAACTTTTAAAGTAGCAAATAATGTTAAACACGCGTACGTGGACATCCATAGGGAAGTGGGAGAGGATGCTCCGAAAGGTTACCTATAATTCGTATATTCTGTACAGCTTGCTACATCCGTCACATGAACTAAGAATCCAAGGAACATGGAGCTATAGGACTTCAAAGGTATCCAGTGTTATTATATGCTTAGCCTCTGGTGTCGATGAAATTACCTTTGCATTGTTACAAATAATCCTTATATATATCGCCTATGTCGATATTTGGATTAATTGATGTACACTCCAGACTTTATCGACATCTTGAGTTTTATTGGCGATTCCTGTCTAGTTAGACATTGATACGTGATCAGAGGAGTTTTAAAGTGAATTTAATCATTTGTTTTCGTGAAATTGTTTTGCGCGATTTTAACACAAAATAGCTTTCTTTGCATATTCGGGAAAACGCTGGTGTCTCTATTTACAACAGGTATCAATAAAAGTAACAATATACAGTTTCATAGCGTATAAATTAATTTTCCTCTGATAAAACTACGTTTGTTAAAAACAACTTTATCCTTAATCAAGTTCATCCTACTTTAAACATATAATTAAAATATATACTTACGCCATATGTAACAACGTACAAAACTATAAGAAAGATTATTGCCATGTTGAACATCTCGACGCAGTATGTTCCAGAGATCACATTTTTATATGTTTTATATGTCATAAAAATTAATACGAGAGGTCACCATTGACATAAACACGGAACACATTAATGTCATTACGCAAGATTAACGAATTAATCACCATGTATTTTAATGGATATGAGTAGCAGGGGACGGACAATTTAATCCATGGTTTGTCAGCTTCAATATCGTTTTTCCATGAATATAGGTTTAAATCTCTACGGAAGGATCCTAATTTCCGTATTTTTTCGATCTGTGTCTGTAGGGAACTGCGCTTAGATAACCTCAATAAAATAAAACGGTTTATTAATGAAATAATTTATATGAGTGACATATGTATTGTCAGTATTTGTTTACGATTAGACGGGAAATTGATATTTCGTTATTACCTTTACACAATATGCTAAATTACAATACAGATCTGTCAAAAGATTAAGACTGAGTTGGTACTTTCAAATCTCAACGCTAGCGAAATCTCTTTAACGTTTAGGCAGCTGCTATCTACATCTCAACAGTTGTTCTGCCTCTAGCTATCCTTATCTCAGCAAATCGCTAGCTTAGCGTCGACTCCTTTTCAATATTTCACAACTTTCGACACATATGTACTGTAAGTACCCTGACAAGATCAAAGACATTTCATTTATCACAGAGAGGGATAATAACAAACAGAATAAGAGAAAAACAATGAAAATCCCTTTTTTTTCTCTACAGCTATATACCATAGGGAAAACTAGTTTTACTCTTGATCATTCCTGATACACATACAATTGAAAACAAAAACGAAATTTTTAAGGTAGGGCCGTATTTATCAAACATCTTGGGAAATTTTTTGTTCCTAAGTTGCTTGTACAAGCAGGACCTTAAGCTTTTCCCTAACAGGAATACTTGACAATTTATCTAACTGGATATTTTACACTACTCTTTTATACCCCGCTTAAAAGTGGGGGGTATATAGTGATAGGGGTGTCCGTCCGTGTGTCCGTCCGTCCTTCCTTAGGGTACCTATCTCTTATCCGCAACTCCTCCTAAACCCTTCAATGGATTTTCATGAAACTTTCACACAATCTTTGTGATATAATGTAGATGTGCATCGTCTATTTAAAATTTGACCCGATGGATTTTTTTATGTGGGGGGGGGGGGGGGGGAGCGGGGTATTTTTGTGAGCTTGTGGCTCACAGTTTTTGTAGTTTTAATGTACCTTAGTGTAATTGAAAAGTCATCCTGCAGACCAATCTTCTTTTTTTGTCATTTATACTAGTCGCATGTTGTTATGTTTTATATGTCACTGTTACATTGACATCAGCTCAGTGCATGTTTCACCACTTTTACATTTGTCATTTGATGTCCATGGAGATTTTGGGGTTGAACAAAATATTCAGGAGAGCAATAATATCAGGCACAGTTTCACAGTAAATCTGTAACCAAGATTTTTTTTAACTTAAAAAAGGAAAAGTATCGAATCTTTTTAATTTTGTTATTTTTATATAATAAAAAATTTAAATCCCAATTTCACGATAAACTTAAGGTTATATATCTGCAATCTAGTTTTGTTTGTCAAAATTTGTCAGGTTAATGTCATAGTTAAGAAATGATTGTAAAAGTGGGGCCAGTTATATTTATTGTATTATTATTATAAATGGATGATCCTTCCAAGAGCAATAGCTCGATGTCTATTATTTAAGAAATTTTAAAAAGTTTTGTGCACAGTACAATATATTGCAAGAAAAAATGAAACTGAGAAATAGTAGCTTTGTTTATCATTTATTCAATTGGAACATCTCATACAAAGCCACAAGCTTAGGTATATACTCTCAAAACATACTGGAATAAATATCCGTGTAAATGTTCAATCAGTCAAATTTTCATAAATTATCAAGATTAGTTCATGTTTTGTGTTTAAGAATTCGTATGTATATGTTAAAAGTTTCAATTTTGTAGCCTTGTTGTTTGAAATTTTCCCTTTATCTGGTCAACAGGCGGTTTGTTATAATTTCTCATTATATTTTCCAATCTATTATTGTCAATAGTATCCCTGTACCTACAAAAAATAAATAATACCATTACACTCCTCAATTGTATAGGGATGGAAGTAATATAATTCAACGCAATTTTTCCTTTCTTTTATACCCAAACAGTACAGATTGTAGAGAAAACAGTAGAAAATCACTGATTTTCGACAAGTTAATGAAAGGTATTAGTTGTCGCATAAAATAGTAGTTGGTTCGCGACCTAATAAACTACTTGAACCATGCCAATGATTAGCATTATTCATAAAGATAGCTTTCAACGGAAGCTTTATCAGTGACTTCAAAACGTAGATATATTTCTTCCCGTATTACCCTTGTCTTGTTCATTGCTCAACCAAATATCATAGAATTAACCATTATTATGTTACATTTCTATTTTGTTACATTATATGTTAGAAATAACTTTTATTTCCTGTGGTTTACGGGGCATAAACAAAGCGGAAGTGGAAATTCTCATAAACTTATTTCTTATATTTACACTATCATTCCTTTACAGTATTTGCAAAAGGACAATCAATTTAGTTTAACAAAATTTAAAAAAAATCGCAACCGGTAGTTTTGTCTGTTAATGGAATATTGGCATGTATCCCTTCAAAGCATTTAATTTTAGCCTCGCCTCCTTCAACGTTATTTCCTCCTATTGGAATGTTTAGCCGCGCCTGTTTTGACGTCACAATAAACAAACAACAAACTCTTCCCTCTAAAAAAAAGACTTTACGAGAGATTGGCAGGTCATGTTAGTTTACGGGAATATAAATTTTACTCTTGTCAATCAGTTTATGTATTAAAAATACAGTAGTGATTTTAAAAAGTATATATGAATAAATACTTACTTTCTCACTTTGTACAACAAATATAGAGCGATCAAAAACATGCTAACTACTCCGAATCCTAAGGTAATCGCTATTGGTACTGTATAATCATTATAGCTGAAAAGAAATTTTAAAATTTATATAAATAGACTGAAATTATACTAAACAGCGTTCAAAACAAGTACCGTATCCTATAATAATAATAATAATAATAATAATAGTTAAATATATTAGTTATAAAACTGCTAACAATGTTTGTATTACAATTTTGAACTAAAACGTGTTAATACTCTAAGGGGTAAGATTTTGTTAACTAACTTTATAGTGGGGCAGATAAAACATTTTTTCAGGCCAATCTTTCAAATTCGGATACAAGCATGAAATTTTGTGAGATGGTAGTCCTATAGTCACTGAATGCAAATTTAACGATGGCCACACAAAAAAATCAAAATGGCTGCCCAAATCCAATATGGCCGCCATGTGTTGGTAGAATAACATGTTGCATATATGTCTGTTGTTATTGAATAGCAGTTTTGGTTTATTTTGAGAAAATAATATTAGAAACTTGAACAATATGACATAAAAGTATTATAAATCATCTAGGGGCAAGATTTTGTTAACTCAACTTTATTTACCCATCATTTAAAAAAATCCAAAATAATATATAATAGAACTTACAGAATTGGCAATTAATACCAAAAGCTCCCCAAAAACAACGATATTCAAATTTATCAACGTAAGAAATACAGGAACCATGCACACACTTTACATTTGAGCAGCTGTCAATTTCTACAAAATAGTAAGAAAATTTCATGTATGAGTAAGAAATTAAACTCTTTCGTCCCCAAAGTAAAGTTTTAAATTAATTGATCTCAATATGTGGTCATCATATTTATTTTTACACGTAACCAGTGTAACTAGCTAAACATGAGGTGCTTTCCCTTCTGCAACGCCCGGCCTCACTTTCCTTTGGCGGTAGAAGTTCAGGTGATTTATATAAACTGGAAGTTTTCAAAGTTGTTCGTGACTTTGATATGAATCGGTATACATGCATTTTCATTTCAATTATGGTGTTAGTATCTGTTGTTTTGTTTAACGTTATTTTCATTGAAAAAATTATTCAAATATACTCGACATGGGAAAGTGCATGTTATAATTATTAGCTGCAATAATCTATTCTCTTTATAATCTCTTTTTTTCAATTTTCATAAACAAATATATTAATGTTGTTTATTCTCTTGGCTTGAAGTTAGTTTTACAGCTTGTTTGAAAATCAGGAGCTTTCTGATTTTATTTTATAATAACACTTTGTAACTCCTTCTATGCTAAATTTTATTTGAAAATTTAGTCCTATACATTTGCTGCAACAGAATTAATCATTTCTTGAATTTTACATGCAATCATCATCTCTGGTCAAAAACTATGTACATATGTATGATATGCGATGTGACTAAATGTTCATTTACCTTAGATGTTGGATTTTATTGTCCACGGAAAAATAACATGACAAATAGTTTTGTTTTTAATTCTTATATTTGAAAAAGTAATAATTATAGTATTTAGTAGTTTATTTACCTATATCACAGTTTATACCATGGTATCCGGTGAACAGATGCAGGGAAACCCGTTTACTATATCAAAACAAGTTCCGTTCAAACATGGCGACAAATGACATTCGTCGATTTCTAAAATAAAACAAAAATAAATTTAAAAATTTTAAATAAATAAATAAATAAATAAATAAATATTAAATTAATAAATAACTACACTATGACATAATCTTTCATGATCTTTGTGGTTAAGTAAAGCTAACATGAAAGCAGATATGTGTTACTATTCATTTCATTCATGCCTAAACAATGTTAGCATATAATACCGAAAATAATAATCTAATAACTTATGACTACATTTGCATAGCGATCTATATGATTGTAAAATTATTATATTATTCCAAAATGTGAAAATAATGAAAAAGTAAGAACTAGGGTTGTAATTGTGGCAAGCACAGTGACAAAAAACACCCACCTCCCGCACGTTCCCATGGTAACGACAGCCATCTTGTAAATTTAAAACGCGGATTGCACATCTACATGATTAAAATACATTGTGGCTATAAAGTTTCAGTCAAATTGATAGAGGCATCTATGAGAAAAAAAGAAGACAAATGTGCAGAAAGTGTGCAGAAAGTAGAATAATAATGATAATAAGAAGAGGAAAAGAGGAGGAAGGTAATAAGAACAATAAGTCTTCCACACGCAGTGAAGTGGGAGACTTCAACATTATTACAAATACCGTATTGACAGTTTGTACCGGTGTATCCAGGTTCACAGAGACATTGGTAACTATTGGATTTATCAGTACAGTTACCGTACACACAAGAGTTACTTTTACATTCATCAATTTCTGAAAATGAAATTATTATTTGGATAATTTAAAATCTGAATGGAAGATATAAAGACCATATCAGCAAAAAAAAAACCAAATACGACTCTCTAATATCATGTACTATTTCTTACAATATTCCATCTAGTTTACAATTAGATTTTAATCCTTTTTGATCTTGTACTGCTCTATGTCTTATTTAATTGAAATAGTGTGAATTTATAGTGAAAGTAGCACTAAATAAACAGATATGTATAAACTATAAAAGTCTTCAAAAAATGTTCTCTGCTGTACACGTTCTTGGCATATCCGTTTTAAGTGGAAAACTTTTTTAAACTGTTGATATGCATATCAGTTTTAACAAAACGCAATTTACAATCTGAAATATAACGTGTTTTAGTTTTCCAAGATCCAGATGCAATATTGACAAAATTGTCGAAATTCCAACATTTTCATTTCTCGACATTTAAAGGAAGATTGAGTAATTCGTTCGCAACATATTGTTTTATACATACTTTACCTTGATCACAAAGGACACCTTCATAACCTGATGAACAACCACACATGAAGTTATTGACCAAGTCTAAACATGTCCCATTGACACAGGGTGAAATAGCACATTCATTAATCTCTGTAATAATGAATTCACCAAAGCTTTAAACTGGTTCTGATTAATCTATAAACTGTTTTAAATCCTCAAAAACTAAGATATACTTCCTCATGCAAAGTATTTTGTTTGCGTAATTTGTTTTTTGTTTTTTGTTTTTTTTTTTTTTTTTTTTTTGCCGTTTGGTTATTGTATTATTTAAGTCCAAACACAGCTTAAGAGGAATTGCTTCCCGAAGCGGTCATCTAGTGTTGTAAAATTAAAACTGGTAAAAAATGTTATTGCAATGATACATTTTTAAAATTAATATGAATTAAGCAATTGCTTTAATCTGAGCGAAACATTCAAGATGTGTTATATATATGTTATTATACACATTGTCTTGAGAGGTGTATAACTATTGTTACAATATTGTTAACTATTGTAAAACTAATGCATCGCTTTCATGTCTATAAGCACTTATTTTTCATTTATAAAAAGTCGGCATTCACGTAGATAAGTTTACATTTGGCATTGTGGTAAAGCAAATACGTAAAATGTAAAATGTAGGTATTCTGCGAATTTAATGCATGTGTTGTCGACTAATGCTTTTTTTTAAGATTGACACTTTTATTACCGAATACCTTTTGGAGATAGAATAAATTGTTCAGAACTAAAAGCAACTATTCTCGGCATCAATTAGTTAGACCAGGTATTGTGTATTTATAGTGATACTAAATCTATAACAAGGGTTTAGTTTACTCAAGGATTTCTTACCTTACTCACAGTTGATCCCAGTATATTCTGGATTACACACACATTGGTAACTGTTGATGTTGTCAATGCAGCTTCCGTATAAACACGGATTGCTAACACATTCGTCAATCTCTAGAAATAAAATGAATATACATGTGTAAGTAAATATTTCCAGATTTCACTGTTCATTTCAATTTTATTTTTAAATCTAATATCTTTAGTGGTTTTGATTACATTGCATGGTTTTGGTCAAAACATGTTTCAGAACATTTCTTAATATTAATTTTTTTCTGTAATAGCTTCGAGTTAAATCAAATCTAGAAATGCCTGCACACAATTTGAATTTGTTCGAATTATTTTTAAATTGTAAAATTGAACATATTAAAGCATTTTAATGGTTTGAAGCTGCTTTGGTTACGCCCAGGTATTGTTTAAAAAATGTATGATACCTTTTAAACAGTCTGTAGTTGGATCGTACCCAGGTTGACAGTTACATGAATATGACCCTGAACAAAGGTCCCTGACAAACATCCCATTGTAATAACATATCTGATTGAGATACATATCACCGGCTGCAAAATTAAAAAAACAAATCACAATATTTTAGAGAAGTGTTTTACGGTAATGTAATATATAACTCGAGTAAACTGTTTGAAAGTATCCACGTGAACAATGCGTAACATACCATAGGAACAAATATAAAAAAATCAAACTAATCCATGAATCCTGAATCACAATCCGGAAGCAAGATAAAAACTTTGAAACAGTAAAGTTAAAAAACGTGAACATCTACTAGGAAAATAAGGCCAGTTCCTCAGGAAGGGTAAGCACTTCCTGTTTAGCTAGCTACGTCCGCCACGTGTTTATACAAAATTGAGTGGAAGAAACATTGAACTATGGGGCACCAAATATATCCAGGGTAATCCTAGATACAAAGACATCAAACTTATCAACAGTACTGTGGTGGCGGCCATGAAACTTTTTATAGTATTTCTATACTTTTGTTCTACCAACCTGACCGAACAAGTCTAAAAAATTCACGCCAAAAATGTGATGAAATTAAAAGAGCACGGAAACAAACAACGTTTTCATTTAAGAAAAAATCAATCATTTACATTTTATTACTAGATAAAATAAAAACGTGCTTCCATCTATAATAAAAGTATAAGTTATGCAGTACATGAAACTAACTTCGTTTACATATATATGCGTATTTATTGGTACACAGTACATCATGCCATTTTCCCCCATATGTTGCATTCATCCCAGAACAGTTTTCACCTCTGCCTTGCGGTTGTCCTAGATTCAATAACAATAAAGTTCTAAATACTTGTAATACATACATTACATACCGGTTTGTAATAAAGTCTAATACAAGTCCACAACCATAAAATAATATAAAAACTGTAAAACAAAATCTGCTGGCATGTAAATAATATTTGAAAACAAACATACTTGTAAATATTTACGAAAAGGTTCAGATAAAAAATCGAAACCAGAATAATTAATACATGTCAGATAATTTGTTAACTCCGGTTTGATCTAAAATTGAAGCATTATCCGCATGCAGAAAAGTTGTAGTTCTCATGTAGCATTATGAGACTTGCGATGTATTAAAATAAACATATGGAGCAATTTCTCAACATTTTAATGTACTTTGTTCGTTGTGCAACAAATAACAATTGGTAGCAAGTATCACGGATAGAATTATACGGTATCATTTCATTCGTAAATATTTGCAAATTTATCCCAAAATGATTTATTTATTTTGCGGTTCCAAATATTCCGTAAATTCTTATGTTTGCTCTTGCATTGTAATTACAGTCGTATATCAGCTATTGTTAACGTTATATGTAAGCGGTTATTGAGATAATTTAGAATGTTGATAAATCTCTTATATTCCAGTCATACCTTTATCCATTTCTAGTAAGACATGATCCCGAGGACTTGGAAACGAAACGTGAACATATTTTTGTTGATTTACTTAATTATTTGATTTGTAATGTGAAAGTCTAATGTTTAAAATATAATCTAACTTTTATCCCAATTAGTATATGTTAGAGAACAAGAGCTTGAATCACTCCATATCCATTTCCCAGCTATAAATGACAATTCAATCCAATATGTTCGACTAAAATTTCCGCCAAGAATACCTGGAAAATCAAGAACAAGATGGTGGATTTGGAGACAAAAAGGCAAAGTAAAAATGAGTGTCATACTTTTTTGTAGGTCTCATGCATA